>JAZGTH010000059.1:9335000-9485000 GCA_036877525.1 Chromobotia macracanthus | reverse complement strand
GCTTCTGCAGGCTGGGGCCAACCCAGACTACAACTACACTGGCCCCGTGAGCAGAGAGGCCCTGACCAGGGGCCTGGCCTCCTGTCTCCTGGATGCAGTTCTGAGACATGGCTGTGAGCCGGCCTTTGTAAGCCTGCTTCTGGACCATGGCGCTGACCCGTGGCTGGTCCCCTGGGATGAGCTTGATCCCGATGCTGTGGTTCGTGTAAGGGTCAACGCCGAAGCCCTTTGCATCTTCCAGGAGGCCAGAAGTAAGTCATGTTTATTATGATGTTATGATTTCCACTTATGTCTCTTTACACATATAATCATAGATAAAGTAATAAACTAAGAGTCTTTTAAGCTGTAATCTGTAACTTTTCAATTTTTTTTTTTTATAAAAAATGTATATTAGTTCTAGTGCAAGACAGATCAGTGTTCAACACAATCTGCTTACCTTACCCTGATTCACAGTGGTAAGTTTTATAATAATAATTTATCATTTGAACTGATGGGTCTGGTTTCCTGAGAAATGTCAGTTTGACTCGTGGTTACATCTGTAAACAGAAAGAAAAAGATCTGGCTACTGCATCGCATGAGTGGGTGCTGGAATACGTTTGTAGCTTATTCGTACAAGAGCTGTTTAGCATTTAAACTTGTCACCCATGTTAAGAAAATAACTCGGTATGTAACCTGAGTTATCTTATGTAATTTTATTGTGCTTCTGTAGCTCAGCTGTTAGAGCATTGCATTTGCAGGGAGCACATGAACTGATAAAAAATATAGCTTAAATGTACTGTAAGTTGCTTTTGAAAAATCGTCTGCCAAATGCATAAATATAAACCTGCAATTCTATGTTTTAAACAGATGTGTAGATAAACTGCCCAAAGTTACAGATTTTTAAAGTTGCAGCTTTAAAAATAGGTCAAAGCATTAAATAATTTGGTAAAAAAATGAATATTTTTGAGTACTGTTATTCCTCTTGGTTTTAAAGGGTTTCAACCAAAGCATGTTTTCTTACTCCTGTCTCCATGACAGGAAGAGATCCCATTACAGAAGTCTGAAGTGCTTTGAGCTCTGGCCCTATCTGTACTTGCTAATGCAGCTTTCTAACGCAGGACGCCCGAGGAAACTGACGCACGTGTGTCGCATTGCAATCCGGAGAGTTATGGGCAAACATCGACTGCCGCACATTTCCTGCCTTCCACTGCCCGACACTGTCAAGAACTTTCTGCTTCACAAGGATTGAGGCGGATGAACTCAAGGCATCTCTATGACGGTCAGAACAGCAGGTAACCGGAGGTGATGCACGGCGCAGGTGGAATCTGCAGAGCTTAATCTCATTTCCTGCACTGATTTTGGGTGAAAATCTTCAGTGGAATGGATTCAAACATAAAACCTGTTAAATTAAGGATAGATGAAAGCATAATTCATTTAGTGAGAATATGTAGAAATTACAAAATTTGTTCAAGACAGCCTTTCCAAATCTGTTTGGGGTTCTGTGTTCGCTCATTCTGTGTTGACTGAATGGTTGATGTCTATAGGGCCTTCAATTTTTATTTGTATGTTTTTTGGATCTTGGCTGTTAGCTTAGCTGTAGGCTGCTGTTGCTTTGTGCACTTTAAACACTTTTATATTTTTTTTATTAGTTCAGACTCTGAACTAATAATAGACTTTTTTTACTAGTTCAGACTAAATTCTGATTGGTTGATCTGCATTACTATGCAGATACCTGAGCACACCTGTGACTGCACTTTCTGCATTAATACACCAAGTTCCTGCATTGCTTGGCAACCGTAAACAGCCTACAGTTAGGCTAATGAACTTTATTACTTGGCAGAATATGTTTCTTTCAATGGTTACTATTAATAATTGTATTTATTGAACGTTGTAATCTTTTAATAGCACAGTATCTAAAATGATTGTAGATACGCTGCTTTGTGTGCCTGAAAACACACTTTACCTGTGGTAAATTCACTCTAACGCATGTCTTTTTGTGTGATCTTGCTTTATTTCATGACAATATAAATGTTAAAAAATATTTTTTAAAGGTGGAATCTGTAGATGCTTCTTAATAGCTTCCAAACAGAAATTCTCCTGTGCCCTTCACACCTGTGTTTATTGATGCAGAAACTCTGAGCACTTCAGATTAAACGTCTTTGCTGTGGTGTTGTGGTGCTGGTGAAAATGACTGGTTATTATTTACTGTGCTGTGATATCACCCCACTGGTAATATTCTTGTATTGAAACATCCCTTCAAAAACACGTTCTGTACAATCAGACGGATATCAGAAATTATTTTTGATTTAACCAGTTGCTAGGTTTTAGCCTTAAAGGGGTCCTATTATGCGTTTCCACATTTGTGACATTACAAATCCCAGAATTTTCAGAAACCCTGCCCCCAGAAAAGTGCAAAAAAGGGGGTGTGAGGCCTTTAGAGAAAATGAAGAAGGGTCGCTGTTGTAGGGTGTTGTTGCCATGCCAACAAAACGTTGACAGAAACTTTAGAAATCACCATAATGGGACCTCTTCAAATACAAGTTGCACAAAATTCACAGTCAATGAATTTTGATGATATTGATGCGTTTTTTATATATGTTATATTTGCCTACATGTGAATATACTGCTGAAAATTGCCTTAAGTTGTACACTGTTTTCTTTCATTTCAACACTAAAAAAAACTGCAAAGGGAAAACCTATTGCCCAAATCTCACTGGCTTTGCTTGTTTGTTTTTAGCTTTAGGGTTTTTCTTTTCCCCCCGAGGGCCAATTATTATCCTTTCTATCTCAGCCTTTAAATATAGGCTATCTCAGTTCTTTTAATATATAAACATAATTATCACCCAGCACAGGAAGTGATCTGTACTTCCTGTAAGATCAGTTCTGTATTCACACAGGCTCGGCCGACACGTTTCTCAGGGGCCTTATCATGATGCGTTATCATATCTCATCATCATTTAATGACCTCTGATAAGCAGTGATCCTGCTGTAGGTTTCCCAGGATTCATCTTGTCCTCTGGTTTTAAATGCCTTTTTCCTTGTTGAGCTTTTACTCAAGTGTGCCGTGACATTAAAACCACATCTTGTTGAAAACCACAAACTGGAAAAAGCAAAGCCTGGGAAAGGCTGAAGTCTGCCAGCAGATCTCCAGTGGACTCACCGAGAACTACAGTCCCTGGATCTGTATCAGGCCAAAGAAGGGAAATATGGGTTCACACACATAATTATTCATAAATAAGGCCGTGTCCCTTCATAGATCATTTCAGTCAAGAGAGATAATGTCCACTCTCAGGCAGGGTTGTGTACAGTGACTGATTTATTCTGAGCCCAGACTTTCATATTCATTCTGTGTAGTGAGAAAATGATTGGCAGGGTTTTCTGAAGCACTGATTAAATTGCACAGTAGATGATGGTTCTTCTTTGAAAATGATCTGAATTCTGAAGTCTTTAACTTTGTATTTGAAGTTAACCTTTTAGTGGCTGCCTGCTTTTTTGGTGTTAGCTGAAGTGTTGTGTGACTTTGCTCTAGATGGCACTGTCTTCATGTGGGACTTATCTCATTCAATATCTCCACAGAAGATAAAAAGCAATCTGAAAGAAAAAAGAACTTGGTGTTTTTCTGGATAACTGTTCTCTGGGTTTGTATCAGTACTATGGCATTCTTGCAATATTTACAAATTAAAGTTTCACTTTTTCTTTGAATATTGGTATAGTTTTATTTATTTGTTTTTCATCTGCCACTTGTTGTTTTTCCTGTAGATTACTAGTTTCTCTGTAGATTTATGATGCCACAAATTGCTTTTTGTCTCATAAATGTTTCAGAAAAAAATGATCGCAAGTTTCCACACAGAGACGATTTCCTCACATAATTAATTTTGGTTTTAACGGAAACGCAATTAACTCCATCTTAGCATTTTATATGAGCTTATAAAAGTGCATGTGCTCTTGTGTCGGGTATAAAATCGCTTAACTTCTCTTTTGTTAAAACTGAAGAACCGCCAGCTGGGTGTTGTTTAGATCATTTTAATCTCGCATCTCTCCTCCAGAGTCATTTGCACTTGCAAACTCGTTTTATGTTGCCTTTTAATTGTAGGGTTTTTTTTTTGAAAAAGTGATCTCATACCTTCAACTGGCTCTTTTTAATTTCCTCTCATACTGCTGGGTATTTGACAAGAAAAGAAGAAAGGAAGAAAGCCATGAAAGCTTTTTGTGTTTTGTAGATCACACGTGATTTAGATCAGGTGATATTTAAACTCTGCTGGTGCTGCCAGAAAAAGGAATTAAACTCTATTGATATACGGTCCAAGTAAAACAGTATTTTTGTTAGTTTTTGTGTCGGGTCAATATAACAGGAAAGGTTGGTGGAGTAACAATTAAACAAGTGTTGGTAATTTTTCATTTTTGTGTCACACATGCTAAATCAATTACTTCAGTATTTCCGGTACAGTTCAACTTTCAGACAACCGCGTGCGTGTCAGATCTCGAGGCGTGACGTGTTATTAACTGTAAAGGAAAGCGACACTAAGTCTGTGGCTTAAGACAGGAAATATTGAATAGAGAAACGTTACCAATAAATGTGTGTTTTGGTTTTAATTAGAAAACCAAAATTGCTTAATGGCTCTTAATTTGACTTTTTTCCAGCACCACCGGCAGTTGTGAACTGCGGCAAACAGCGGAAGACAGAACCACGAGAGAACCTCTGCTGTTGCCTTCTGAAAGTCCAACCATTTTAAAATCTCAGAGAAAACAAACAGAATATCCCAGATGACCTCAAAATCTTTGAGACCCAGGAAAAGCAAGCTGTTTTGCAGGCCAGCCGTTGTACAGTAGGGGTTTCTGTAGATTTGTGTAGATTAGACGATGATTGTTGTCTTACGACTACATTTTTTATCAATACAAAACTGCTAAAAATAATCCTAGATGTGTATGTACCACAGAATATCTTTCGAGTTTGTTTGTTTTGTTTTCTGCTTTAGAAATACCTCAGTTTTTCCAGCCCTCTAAGTACAGAGGCTTTGTAATTGATAGTATTCATTAAGCCAAACTACCCATGGTTAATTACTCCAGTGAAGTTCTGGCTCTGGGGAGCAGCTCCGCAGCGGAGTTAAACTGTTCGTGTTCGCTCTTGGCTAGAGAACAAAGCTATCAGCAGACATGTTTGTGGGCATTTGGGCTTCCTCTGGAAATTAAGCTGGAATTGTCACCCGCCTGACAAACCGCCATCAGACGACACCATCGACAGGAACCTTGAAAAAGGAGAGGGAAATAATTCCACGAGCGCTGTGGGAATGAAGTAAAATGTGTTTTCCTGAATCCCGGAATCCTGCACTTAAACCTGCAGGCATAGAAATGAATGGAAAGTGGCCTGATGTCTCTGGAGACAACTCTTCTCAGAGGCCTGTGAATGTTGCGTGCATGCTGCTTCATAAAATGGGCGGAGTCACACAGTTACGTCATCATGTGTCTCCAAATCCAAATGGCTTTAGATTTCTAAATTGTGCTGTTATGTAACATTGAGCGCATTCACAGACTCAGAAAGGGATTGTGGGTGTCGCTTTCTGCGATTCGGATTAAGTGATCACTGAAGTGAAGCTGTAGCCGTGAACAGCACAGAGGGAGGATGTGGGTTGTCTCATTTGGATCGGTTGATTCCCCTGGCTCCTCTAGTATGACCTTACTGACAGTGAGGGTGGGAAAAGATCCAAGCCCACGCCTCAACGCCACATTAAATCAACCATTTCCTTCTCTGATAAGAAGGCACAGACGGGCTTCCCAGATTTCCAATAAGGAGGAAACAAGAGGAAAGGCATTTAGAAGATCAGTCCTGGTGAGGGCAGATTTTGGATGTCCCTTCACCCTCCCACCAAAGCCTCTCATGTTTTTCTGTGTTGGTAGATGTTTTTGTGTTGCTTCTAATAAAGGTAACACTGGCTGTCCCCTTTAGTCACCTTCATTTCCAGCATTGGATCTGACAGTACAGTACACCTTGTGGTTTTACTTTACATAATATCTGCAAATATTGATTAGGTTTTTTCCTTTTATCTTGGCTTGATCTCTGAAACTCACTCTCTTAGCTTCCTGTCTGTATTATGCATTTCCTGTCTGTGTTTTATTTCCAGACATTAAGGAGGAGAGACAGGTGCAGACCTGGCACTCAGATGTGATTACACTGATCGCAAGAGGTGCACCGATGACATTTTCACAGTAAATGCCTGGTTAACAGGGAACATTCTCAGAACGTTGGCTAATGTTCTCTCAAAGTTATCAAAAAGCATTCTCGCAGTAATGTTAGTAGAACTTTTTTAACATTATATATCAAATTAATTTATTTATAAATTAAAAGCGCTATTCAGTTTAAGCTGTTAGTGGAACATTTTAGAAATGTTACAGAATTACAGAGTTTTTAACATTTTTGTTACTTAATGGAAATGTTAGGGAAATGTTCTTGCAACCTAAAAATGTTAGGTTGGGTGTTTAGATACTGAAGACTTTAGAATGGTCTTTTAAACATTTTCATAAACTTTTAACTCACTAACTCACTATAGCTGATCACCAGGGCATTAAAAAGATGTGTTGAGATAAAGAAACCAAAGGGAGAAATCTTATTAGTTAGCTTAATCAGTTTAGTAAACGCATGTATATTGTAACCATGTTTTCTGTTGAAGAACTGAAAGAAGCTTTCATTGCTCTTGGGTTATTTTTACATTTTCTTTTTCATTTTCTCTTTCCAGGTTGTCCAAGCATTTGAAGTGTGAGCGCAGTATTGGAATCCCGTTTTGAAACGGCACATTTATGTCCTCTCTTAGTGCAGACCAACGACAGTGGCATGTATTAGATGAATCGCAGTTGTGCTTCCACATGGAATGTTTATTTGGCGCAGTGACTGCTGGGTACTCAGAGGTGTGTGTGGGGAAGCAGATTTGCTGTGTCTCATTGGATCTCGTCAGCCTTGCGTGACAGTGGAGTTCAGATCTTTCCCTTGGTAAATTCCTTCATGAAGAATATTGCTCTTGTGGTTTCAGATGCTTTCTGAACTCATGGCGAGGCTTGTTGATTTATAATCTCAGATGTCACCCTTCACAATGACTCTCGGCTGAGATCCTGTGTTCTGAGCCTATTCGACATAAACACTTCCTGTTGAATTGATCTCATCCACTCTTTGACCCGTATCAAACTCTAGATCAGCTCTGGTTTGGCGCATGCTGCACCGCTCACCCTTTGTTAAATTATAAACACACGACTGCAAATGTGCCCTCAGAATCCCAACAGGCATTTTGACATTCATTCAGCATCAGCCCATGTCTGACAGCATGCTTGACTTTAGAAGAGTCTTAAATGGCAGGAGAAGCTTCATAACTTATGATTAATAAGCAGCAGCCTGTCCTGATAGGTTGTCGATGTGTTTCCTGCAGTATGCCTCGGGCAGCTGCACACACAGACACAAACAACCAATTTTTATGACTCGGTTGCTCTAAACCTCGAGTGTTTCATCCTGATTTGCATCTTCCCTCTCGTCAGCCCATTAGTGTCCATATACTCTGTCATTTACTCATTAAGAGGGCACAGTCGCTTGTTTACTGAGCTGTCTTTGCTCAGCATTTTCTGGCATGAGCTTTTTGGCTATGAGCAGAAACTCCTTCAGCCTTCAAAGTTTCAGCTGAAGAAACAATCAGGTGTCAACGTGAAAAGAAAATGTCCTTGTGCAAGACTAGCACTGTAAACCGAGCAATCTCTTTCACTTCCACTGAGACTGCATCGTTTTTGGCAGCAGAAGTAGCATGTATATTCTCCGGAGTAACATTAGAGGTTTCAGACCATGAATTTCTAATCTTCAGAGTTTTTAGCGTGAGTGATGGCAGGCACGTCAGCGGTTATGAATGGCGCAGCGAATGCGAGTTGATTGACAGCATTTCCTCTGATAACTTCTCAAGAGGATGCAGTATTAAATGTTTGTTTGCTTGTTTTGTTCCAGGCTGCGCGCTGTCTGCTCGCCGCATTACACTTTCGGCAGGAAGTAAAAGATGGATATGGAACTGGTCTGAAGAAACAGCTGGTCACTGGCCCAGACTGCGTCTGTTCTCCAGGCCTGTGATCTCATCCACGCAATGGACGCTCCCTGACGTGGCAAAACAGCATCTGACTTTTCATTCACTGCTAAATCAAGCCGATGATCACAAGTGAGATCAGATAGTCACATCGTCCAGACGTTTATAAAGTTGTGTCCATTGTTTGCTTAATGCAGTTTTGAGTATTTGCAAAACTGCTTTATGGGGTATCATGAGAGCAGAGAGCCATTCTGTGAACAAAGCACAAGATCCTAAAATGATATATTAGTGCAGTATCACTTAGCATCCATGTGTGATGCAGTTATAGATCCTAAGACATTGTTTGAGTGGGTTGTAATGGTACTGAATGTTGCTTCTCTAAACTGTTTAAACAGAGTCTCTTTGCAGAACATCTGCTAGCATGAACACACTATGGCTGTGCTGGTAAACACAGTGAGCTGTCTTTTTGTGTAGTCACTACATAGGCACCAGTTTTTAAGGCAGAATTCTAAAAAGTATGAAAGTGCCAGATTTGTGACACTGCATTACAAACGAATCTGCTTCATGCATATAGCATCTACTCGCATGAAATGCACGGAAAAACTGACTCTCAATCAGATCGGTTTTAAGAGTTTGCCATTGTTATTGGTAAAAATATCACATTTTTAGCTAGCTGTATTCTCATGCTACTTTTGGGGTTGATCAATATTTATTCTGTTATTTTATAATATTATATGTGCATTAAATATAATGATTGCATCATGGGATTGCCCGCAAAGGTGATGCTGTGACATAATGCTGTCTTAAAATTTTGCTAAAATAAGACACTCAAGAAGAAACACAATAATCCTACTTTTGCTGCCTAACTAGGCCACTTACTAGGTTTTGGAACAGAGCCACTGTTAAAGTCTGGTTCAGCTGCTCTGTGATAAACAGGACACAGAGTCGGCTCAGTTTGCATTTGTTTAATCGACTCATTTGAGCTTGCGTGTGTGTTTTTTGTTTGTCTGAGTCGACAGTTTGGTGAAGAGTGGGCCATATCCCGTCCCAACTAAACTACCCGAACCCTGTGCGTAAACATTTCAATTCCTGATGCCTTTTTTTTTATGGCAGCTCACTTCCTCCGACCGGCCGGCACGTATCTCTGATAAAAGGAAGTCAGTGGGTAAGTGCGTGGTGGGGTGGGGGGCTTCGCATGCAACAGGCACTCCACAATGTTATTCTTCTCTCGGTGTTTGATGGGTGGGAAGTTTTCCAGAGAGCTTGTGCGTGTGTTTATAGTGTTAAATGAATACCACATGTAGACCCAGGTCTGGTTATACACCATCTCTCTCATCCTGATGGCAGACAGCAGTAATCAGCCTGCCTCTCTTCTCAGCAGTGCACCTGCTTTGTGGTGCTCAAGTACTTTAACAGATCATTTCCAACAGGCCCTCTGTCATTACTTCAGTATGGCTGCATCTGAAGGCTAAACAGACAGCGTTGTGCCAGAAAGCTAACGCAGAAGAGCTCTCATCTGTTTGGTGGTGGCATATCACGAGGAATCAAACCTGTCATGATCTTTTGAGATAAAAGAGCTTAATGGTCTATGAAAACTCTTTCAGAACCAGAAATACTTCAGATGATAAAGCAGGTCACAAAAATGGACCGTCCAGAGGTTTATGTGTAACATCCAATCACATTGAGGTAACGAGGAAGGAGGATGAATTCTTATTCAGAGGAAAACCAAAAGAACTAATGATTTAGATAGAATGAAGTTGAAGTTTGTCAAATCTTATGTTGGTCTTTCTGAAGCATCCCAATGTTTGCAAAGAGCTTTTCAGCACAGTTCAATTTATAAATCAGTCACAGTGTAAGCCAGACTTTACAGAGAGACTGTTATTGAAGGATGGGGAAATGAAAAACTAAGATACTAAGAATTTAAAAGATCATGTTTCACCTTGAGAAAATTCTTGCTTTTTTGTTTCAATTCCATTGGGAGCCTCATAAGTTAATTCTTGGCATTATTGTTAGATTTATTTTATCTATCAACAGAGTCTTTCCAGGTGTTTTGAATAGAGATGTTTTAAGGTTATAGTTATATATAGTTAAGATTATACCTACTGAGGTCGTTTAATCTGAGGCTTTAATCTGCTTTGCCTGCAGTGAAAGAGCTCGAGGGAAGATCACACTTTCATTTCAGTCACAGGAGAATGTGACATACACTTGACAGTATCATAAAGCACAGCTTCATCAAAGCCTGGAGACTCAGCAGGGCATGAGAAAAATACCATCATGTGTCACTCTCCCTCCCTCAGAGCCTCAAGTCGATCTGCAACATGCTTCGATTTACCCTTCATAAATAGTCTGGATGGCACCCAGAGATGTAGAGTTTACTCTTTTGTAAGGTTTATTTTCTCTCTGTACATTTGCATGTTTATTTACATCCCCGGGCTGTACTGTATTCACCAGAGAGTCACTTCCGTTGAGAAATGATTGTGTTTACAGTTCTGGTTTCAAGCATGCATGCATGCACGCTGCTCTCTCTGTGATGGCTAAGCACTTCCTGAGATGGGGCGCAGCACACACTGGTCTCACACGTCAAACTGGCATGAATGGAACACCAGCTTCAATATACAGGAGACAGAGTCACAGAACTGCAATGAATGAAACAGTCACGTGAAGGTCTGTTTCATTTCAATATTGTGTTTCAGTGCTATTGTGTTTTCCAGCTAACAGGGAATGTTCTTAGAACGTTGGCTAACATTCTCTAAAAGTTCTTTCAAAGTTATCAAAAAGTTATTGCAGTAACGTTGGTAGAACATTTTTAATGTTATTTATCATATATCAAAAACCTTTAACTAACAACCTGTTAGTTATGTTTTAAAAAGATAGAGAGTAGAGTTACAGAATAAAATTTTGAATAATGTTCTTATAATTAAGCAATAACATTAATACAACATCTGAAAAAACTGGATGTTTTGAACATTTGTAGAACATTTTTGGTACTTAATGGAAATACCAATAATGGTTAGCTGGGTCGTTCCAATATTCATTTAATATTTGTAAATGAGTAGAATATAGTTTATTATTATTTTTGTGCGAGTGAATCTAACCTATAATAAAACGTCTGCTTGGATAAAGCTATAGTCTAGAGAAACATGTTTGCACATGCTTAAACATATTGAGCTGTGATGCCCACATGAGCAATGTGAGTTCAAACCTCACTTTTTCATCACTTCCTGTTCTCTCTATATAGTTGAAGAAAGTGAGGTGTATAATTGTTTTATCATAGGTTAGATGCACAAAAACATAAATAAACTATACATTATAGTTATACTACAACTATAAGGTAAAAAGACAAGAAAACATAGGCTACTAGTGGCATCAGACGTTTGCATGTTTGTCATGTATACAGTATGTGTATGTAAACAGTGTACTTGTTTGTTTGTTTGTTTGTTTGTTTTATTGTTTATCAGTCTAGCACGGTGTTCAGTCGCACCCCAGCCCACCACATTGCCTCCTGCGGTGGAGCGAGAACCTTGAACGTCCCTTTTCCCCCAAACTCTAATTCAAAGCACATTTTGCCAAGTGCAGCTTAGTGAGGGGATGTGGCTAAAGCAAATAAAAGAATCATAAAGGAGGGATCAAAGCAGGCCTGCAAATCCATTCCTTCTGGGTAAAGAGTCTTTCATAAAAAAGAAAAAATGAAAAGAGATCCCACATCCCGACTACATATCTTATGGAATGGATCACTGGCAAGCGCGTGCCTGCGCCGGATTGATGGAAACGACACTGCTGGCAAGCTTTGTCTCACACTTCCACACTTCTTCTTTCAGGGCGAGTGTGCGGTGATGTTTTCATAAGTCTTATCAAGCTTTTGGGGTTATTTACATACATGTGTTTATGTATGGGTGTATGGGGTCTCAAAGGCAGATGTTGGCACAGACTTGTAAATCATTATAAAGCGCAGGCCACCAGGAAGCTGGTAATGTCCTCAAGACTACAGAACATTTGGTGCGCAGAGTCCGAGCGACCATCGCGAAGATCTTCCTCCATGCAGCTGGACCAGTGCACATGGGACTGACATAAGCTGCTTCATTTAGCCTCACAGCTGAGCAGACAGAACCCGGCGCACACACGCGCTCATGAGCTGACATGCGTCGCACTGAAGGGTGGGGTCTTATCCCCACGAAAGCTCTTTCTCTATGGGCCTGTCTCAGACTGCTGCCAGAGGAAAGTCAGAGGATTCTGGGTAAATCTGGGCGGAGTTGTACTTTGCACGCAGCGCATACTTGCAGTGTGATGCATCTGTGCTCAAAATTTGCAAATGCAGTTGTTTAAAATTCAATTGATGGGGTTTCGCAACGTGTTTTTTTTTTGATAAATGTAGACAAAGAGCGCCATGGATAAAAATCAAACAGATAAAGCAAGCAAAGCTAGGCACAGCTACTCTTCGATTTATTTTGCACAAGATCAAAAACATCAAGATTCAAAACCACATGATGATGTAAATTTCTCCTAATAGGGCAATGAATCTTCAAACCGTTTGTTGGACAAAAACATACCAGATTAATGGGAAATACATAATTTAAAGTTGCTTTGCTTGGCTGATTGTTTTACTTTGCCCGAGCTGAGAACTGACACAAGTTTATTTCCCAAGCTCTTGAATCTTTTCTAAACACAAAAGAGTCGACGGTTGTGTGCGATGGTTTCCACAGAACAGAAATCTGAAGTCTATGCAGTTACCACAAAAGACCCGTGGGGTAAGACAATAACTCATCCGGCAAACAAACTGTTGTGTGGAAATGATCCAAAGCCTCAAGATTTAGAGCAAAAAAACCCTGGTACATTTGTTTTGTGATCTGTCCCTGAGAACAAAAGAGCTGCATGCTGATCCTCTGACCTGATGCCTTATGAGTCTTCCAAAGTTATTTTTAAAACATCCAGTTATTTTAGACATTACATTAAAGTTACTATCTGATTATATAAACGTTACTGAAACTTAAAATTCTGTTCTGTTTTTAAAATGTTTATTAAGTTTCAATTAGTGATTTGATTTGTGTTGCAGTTGTTTCATTTTTATTTGGACAGACCACATTAGCACTTTGTTGCAACTGAAGACAATAAATAAAAAAGGAAAGAGATCTGTTGTCTGTTATTTTATTGGCTGTATGTCAGAGTATAAGAAGTTTATTGCAAAATAAAAAAAAATTGGATTTAGTTATACATAGAATTACAAAACTGATTATGAGTGTGGAAAGATGATTACAGCTTTGGTAAGATTCTTATTTCAATGGTAACAGCAATGACCTCTTATTGGTGGAACACGCTTCATGACAGTGTAGTACACTGCGAGTTTGGCAATTAAACACAGTTGAAATGATACTAGTTAAATAATGGTTTTAAAAGTTAGAAATGAGGTAATGGAGACCATCAGCATTATCAAAGGAAACAAGCTGATCCCGCCACTGCCAGTGGCATGAAACGTCAGTCAGACTTCCTGCTGGCTCAGTGTTGTTACATAATAAAGGATCCACTGGCCTCATGCAAACTGTGCCTGGGCCCCTTTGTGGTTGTACAGAGTTAACGTCCCGACCTTGAAAAGAAATAGTTCTTAGCTATTAAAATACTTATGAAAATGGGATGCTTATCGAATAATATGAACCAGATTGCCTTGTTTTCCTGCTAGACTGGCAAGGGCTGCAGTTGAGAAGATATCTACACCTTTCAAGTCGCCTTTGAAGTCTGTGATATTATAAGGGCTTTGAGCGTCTGGGAATGCTGTGTAGCTATACAGTCTCAGAGAATGAGTGTTTTTCTACTGGGTCAGGGTCCTGCATCGGAGCCTTCTCATACACAGTGTGTTCCTCTGGAGAGCTGACTGATCCTCTGTCACCTAAAAAATCTGCTATCTTACTTTCTGCTGTGGGTTTTTGCCAAAGTCACACTCCGGGGACATGCCACTGTCCCCCAGGAAGCATGCATGATTCCTTTATAAATGCATGTATCTTTCCATGTCTTTCCAGGATTACAGGGTCCATCGGATTTAACTGGAAGTAAACTCTACCATGGCATTCAGATCAGCTCTGTCAAAGTCACTTAGCATCACAGGAAGGTTTCCTGCCAGAGACAGACACATTTGCTAAAGGTTTAAAGAAGGCAGATGGAGGTCAAAGCTTTTTATATTCTTCTGTATGTGGGTGAGGGCAGCCAAGCTCCCACAAGAATCTCAAATGACAATTTTAGGTGGCGTGAGTGTGTGTCCTGGTATTTACTGTTATGGGGACCTAATGTCACTACAAGTATAGTAATACCAGTGCGTTTTGACTTTGTGGGGACATTTTTTAGGTCCCCATAAGGAAACAAGCTTATAAATCATACAGAATGATCTTTTTTCTGCTAAAATAGCAGAAAGTTTTCTGTGAAGGTTCGTTTTAGGGAAAGTGTGTGTGTGTGTGATGACAATTATAACTTAACACTAACACTAACTAAAATGAGAACACAAGTGAAGTAGTTTTTACTTGAACAGAAAGGAAATCTAGCACAAGACCTTTAAAACTGCAGATGTGAAATTGTCATTTATTCACATTAAATGCTAATTAGTGCATTTAAAATATACAATCCTTCTAGTAAAGCAGACTAAAAATATGATTATGATGAAGACTTATCTTGCGCTCATGAGTATTTAAGTATGTTGGGTAATAGAGCTAAACAAGGAACAGGTGTAAACTATTAGGAAGAATCATGAGACCAAAGGCAACAGGAAACCACAAGACACATCAAAATAAAAGTGCACACAACTAATGACTACAGCCTCTGTCAGTTTCTAGGGAAGAACATTGTGACAATAATATCTGTATAAATCTATTTTATTGAGTTTTTTTTTAGAATACATGCTGTGCTTCAGCCCCACTAACAGTGAAAAAACCCGCTGGATCTGTGTTCCGGCTGGAGTGTAGGAAAGCATTCATAAGCTCATCAAGGCTGAGTAAACATTTCATGACATTCATGTGCAGTTTCAATGTCTGTCTTTGACATTTAAGTCTGGTGGTCACAGTCACGCGTGCATTCCTTCTGCATGGCTCATATTCCCCGCGTCCAATGCAGCGAGTCTTCCCTCGTACGGCTCTGTCCGGAGGAAATTATTTTTCATTGCCCCCAAAAGAGTCGTGCATTGCCAAGCGTGTTGCTCTGCGCTCGGCCAGTGCGATGCCAAGTCCTCTCCCCTCAGCTCCCTCAGAAAGGCTTTCCTTTAACCCTGCCTCAAAAAAACAGTTGAGGAAGAAAATGAAACATGGAGGTTTTGATCTTCAACAATGAATGTGATGGGTTAGACCAGGTTTAATCTAGTTTAACCTTTAATCATTAATCTTTATCGTATCTTGTGCATATACAATTATTAACACTGGTCAATCTGATTAAATAAAGAGTCCCGAAAGAACTAAAAAAAATGTAATTGATGGCTCAGTTCCCTTGGAATGGTCAACTCAGGTGCGTTGCATTATGGGATTATGGGATAGTTTTCATGTGCTTTCTGGCAAATGGTGTATGTATTCATATATAAATTAATATGAATCATATTGAAAATATTCATGCAATTTAGTGTAATTTGTGAAATCAAAAGTAATTTTATATCTCTTTAAAGCATTCCTGGACTTTTTAAGATCAAGAAAACACAAACGTTCACATTTAAATGCTATTTGAACATAATGTTGCAATCTCTGTCCTCTTGATATAAAACAGAACAAACAGTTAATCATTTTCAATTTTGTGCAGTGCCGACAGAGTAAACTCAGGCAATATCATTTTATAACAATAGCCATTTGTTGTTAGATTTCTTTCTATTGTGTTCACGTAAACTGTGAATTTTGACATAATCCAACTGCAAGTAATTCCAGTGTGTCATTTCTGTAACATTCTTTGGTCTTGTGGTAAAACTCTCTTCTAAAGAGTTTGTTTTCTTAACTTTTCTTGAGACTGAATTATTATAAACGTGACAGAAATGTCACCATTAAAGAAATGGTAGGTTGTACATACATTCTCTTTTATCCAGTCAGCAGAGTTTGACATTCAGAGCTCATTAAATGATGAATGTAATGAGTCTACAGGATGAGCATTTGATTAGCAAAAGTCACACACTGACACACAAATTCACCTTTAGTTACAGTTTCCTCTGAAATGTTTGTTTTTGGCACAACAGTGTATAAATCTCAGGCCATGCAAAATCACCCACAGATGTCTGGGGTGTGCAGGCAGGACTGGTTGTTGAGTTTGTGCTGTTCAGTGATATTTTTACAGATTTCAGATCTAATCTTATTATATTACTGAACTTTTTCAGCTGTATAGTTTCCTTTACATAATGTCTCTTATTTTGAATGTTTTTTTGTTATAAAGTAGCTGCTGTAAAACATATTTCTATACTGTTTTGTCATAAATTTAGTTTCTGTATATTATCTTGCTATTCTTTAGTGCTATTTTTAATTTGTACTGTTTCTTATGCCTTTACTGTTTCATGATAAAATGCATTTCCTGTTAACATGTAATTCCTGTAAAGGTGCTTTGTAACACAACAAATTGTGAAAAGCGCAATAGAAATAAAACTGAATTTGCGTGCATGTAACTCCCGCACCGGACCTGCCGACCCGCTGCGCCACAGGCAGAAGACGGAGTCAGCGTCTGCCTCCGCTGGCTCGAACCCGGAGCGTCATGTGAAAAGCGGTGGCTCACTCTTCTGGTTAAGGTTTGGTGGCTCACTCTTTTGGTTAAGGTTTGGTGGCTCACTCTTTTGGTTAAGGTTTGGTTAAGGTTTGGTAGCTCACTCTTTTGGTTAAGGTTTGGTGGCTCACTCTTTTGGTTAAGGTTTGGTGGCTCACTCTTCTGGTTAAGGTTTGGTGGCTCACTCTTTTGGTTAAGGTTTGGTGGCTCACTCTTTTGGTTAAGGTTTGGTTAAGGTTTGGTGGCTCACTCTTTTGGTTAAGGTTTGGTGGCTCACTCTTCTGGTTAAGGTTTGGTGGCTCACTCTTTTGGTTAAGGTTTGGTGGCTCACTCTTTTGGTTAAGGTTTGGTGGCTCACTCTTTTGGTTAAGGTTTGGTGGCTCACTCTTCTGGTTAAGGTTTGGTGGCTCACTCTTTTGGTTAAGGTTTGGTGGCTCACTCTTTTGGTTAAGGTTTGGTTCACCTTTGGTTAAGGTTTGGTGGCTCACTCTTTTGGTTAAGGTTTGGTGGCTCACTCTTCTGGTTAAGGTTTGGTGGCTCACTCTTTTGGTTAAGGTTTGGTTTTCTGTTGTTTTGACATTTTCCTGCTCACGGGACGACAGCAGCAGCGGACCCGCAGCACAAGGGGAGGACCTTCCAGCGCTGCCCGCAGGTGAGTGTGTGTTGTTTTTCACTGCTGTTGGTCAGGTCCACATGGAATAATGCAGTGATTTCCTGCTCATTTCTTGTTTTACATGTGATTTCTATCAGACTGAATTTTCTTGTTTATTATAGCGTTACATTTTTAAAAGGCTCTGCAAAGTGTAATGGTTGCCTAACCCCCCCCACCCCCCCACCCCCCACCCCCACACCCCCACCCCCATTGACAACAACGTGGTTCAGTCCAGGTAGTCATAATTATTATGGCTATTTTGCAGTATTTTCCCGGTTTTGAGGCGGACATATGCAGTTTACTGTTGTTCAGTCTCTTTCTCCCATCATTGTGTTTTGGATATACATGATATAACACAGAACAGAGAATCAGATTACAGATTACAGAACAGATTACATCTGTATGTTCATTGATTAAATATTTGGTCTGATTGGATTATGAAATAATCTATCATCTTTATATTTGAATCCAGTGTACAGAATTCACTTTCCAGTCAGCACAAACAGAGAGAGGTCTACAGATTCTGTGTAGACCTGCTTATGTGGTACATGAAAACGTCTAACTTGTGTGTTACTGTGATCTGTTGAAATTTACAAGGTTAATTTCTAGTGCATTAATCTAACAGCAGCTCATTTTCTCATGCTTGTTGTTTGTCATTCAACAACCCCTCGCCAAGTTAAATGAAAGTGTTTCCACAATAAGCGTGACCTTTTCTGGACCCTGAGGGTTGCGGTGATGAGCAGTTATGGTCGTTTGGCTTCTGTTAAGGATTCATCTTTGTTTGGGTCTCACATAAAATGTCTGCGGTGACTACCAGATATTTGAAGCAAAATTACTAGCTCTACCAAGGATGCAAACTATATGACCAAGCAAACTGTATTCTGGTTTAACATTAAGGGCGTGAGTGGGAATTTTAAATGAACATATGATGACGATTGTGTTTATTTTGTAGTGTGCACATACACACATGCATTTAGAAGACAGCTTACCCAGATTTATTTTTGTCACTTTTTGCATAACTGCATATATACCTTTCATGCAAATGTCTGGCCATATCTTAGGCATGGTGGTGTAAACAAGCTGGCACAGTGCCCTGTGTGTTCCAGACCCCACTCCGAAATCTGCCACTTCCTCCAACTTATCCTTTCCACTGAAACCATGCAGACCTCCAAATTGCTCTCAGATGTCGGCTTGGCGCACATTAAATGAGTGGATTCTTTTCCTCTAAGTTGAATTATTCATTGCCATTCATTAAAATGCTTTAAGAATCTTCTTCACTGTAGGGCATCATTTTAGGGCTTTAGAAAAAATACACATCCAATCCAACAAGTGTTAATGTGACTGTACACTGCATATGTTTTTTATTTGAACTTTTTTCTTTCTTTCAATCTAAAAATAAAGGTTGACGTAACAATCAGTACATTAATTTAAGACAGGCTAGCATTTCTAAATGCAACAGTTGGCGTCTGTGTACTGGAACACATATGAGAAGTTATAAGAAGCACTTCATTGCGCTTCAACCTTTTCCTACATGTCAGATACATAACTCTAAACTCAGGGTTACAGAGTCTACAGAGAATTTGTTTTATTGCGTATTGCATGATCAGTCATCTTACCTAAAACCACTTAATTTTCTATATTTTTACCCCTTATTAAACATTTGATATAATATTAAAATAAAGTGAGCAAAGAAATAGCTGAAATAAAACTGTCTAAATAAATAGCTAACAGACCAATGTTTTACAGCATACTATTTATCAATTTTATTTTAGAAACATGCTTTTAGTGCTCCATCCGTTATCAGACAACTATCTGATAATGAATCTATAATAATAAAACTTTTGTTTGTGTTTTAAATGATAACAATAGCCGCCTCCAGGTCATGAGTTATAGATAGCTGAATGACTCAAATGGGTTTACTCATTCAAAGATTATTCATGAAGAAACAAACATTGAAACACTGAAATGAGTCATTTAATCAGTGTGCTTGGGATCAAGTACAGCAGTTTTCACCAGCTTAGTCATTTCATTATTAGTTTCACGCAGTGAATCAATCAAGGCTCTGAGAATGTTGTACAAGAGTTTCACTCACCTACCAAACATCTTTCTCCTGTAAATGTATTCTAAGGGCTGAAACGCAGTTTAGATTTCACGCATCACAATGCAAGAAATCTATATTTGGCCGTAACTTCTGATTGTCACTGTTTTCTTTCGCTCTCTCGAAATGTCATTAATTCTTGCTCATTGCTGCGGTGTTGCTTGTAGGTTCTTGCTCATTGCTGCACTGTTGCTCATTGGTTGTAGCTCATTGCTGCTCCTTCACTGGTCGGGACAGTGCTTTAGAGTAGCATTAGGTACTTGTAGCAGAATAGTTCACAGGCATACAGGATCACTAATGGGGACGCGCTGCTTTATCCATGTGTTATCCATCTGTCTTCCAAAAGACTGTTTTGAGCAAGTTCTTGTGAAGTCTGTTTCTAGGTTTTTCCAGATTGTCTTCCAAAGCTGAAAATGGCGCAACAGACAACAATCAGAAACAAAAAACACAACACAGTCATAACGGCAATAATGTGTTTACTCTATTCTTCATCTGGTGACCTCTGAGACATAAGGACTGCTTAGGCTCCAACCAGAGTATTGGCTACACCTGTGCATCTGCCAAGACCCTTGTGGTCTTTATCCTATTGAGAGATAAAAGTAGAGGGATCTAACCATTTACATATGACCTGTCAACAGGGTCTCAGGTCTTCAGCACAGGGCAATAGGGCTCAATATCTGGTCAGTTTCTTTCTTCAGCCACACGTACTAAACAGCTCAAGAGCTTTGACCCCCTGAACCGCACGGCCATTCAAACAGCTCAAGATCTGCTGGAACAATTAGAAAGGTGGGGGGGATGGGGTGGAGATACATAAAGAGATCGGAAGAGGAACTTGCCTGTGACGTTTCCTCATTTGCTATTTTTCTTTGGATTAAAATGTTAGCTAAATGCATGAATATAACTGTAGTGAGAGATTTCAAACAGAGATTTTGGGAGTTGTTAATGTGATGACTTTAAAGGCTGCTGAGGTTTTGGAACAGAGTAAATATCACAGCTTGTCAGAATATATGTGGATTGTTAAGCTGGTGGATGCTCTGCCATCTCTTCTGTGGTGTCCCCATCCAGCACACAGTAGGGCTGTTTATACAAGAAGATTTTATGAGCCTGATGCCTTTTCCAGACAGAGCTGAGTGATGGAAAGAGCTGAAAAGAGGGGAAAGTGTCTCATAGTTTTAATGAGAGGAAGAGTGTGTGATTCCAGCATGCCCTGATTATATGAGGAAACTCCTGACATAAACCAGTGCTTGTTGGTGTTCTTGTTATTATTTAGTTCTTGATGTGAGAGATAAAGTGTGTGTGTGCTGCAACAAAACTGGTGCACATCACTCCCATTTTAATTGTAGGCACTGTCTACAGTGGATGGAGTAGTTGTGTCATCGCTGCAGTTGATTTACGCTGTATTTGATGCTGCAGACAGTCTTTTCACTTAATTTTCTCTCTAAAATTGTTTACACATATAATTTTTATTATGAACTGCATTCATTATGTATTTAAATATTTAGAACTTCTGTAACCGTCGGAGCAGTAACTGTTGTTGTTGTTTTGATGGGCTGGTTAGGTTTCTGTGCATTTACCAGAGATCATGCAGGCGTCTGATGTGCTTGTACACCAGATTGCTGATTTCTCCACTCTGAATCCAATTACTGACTGAAACGCGCACCTGGAATCTACGGGGGTGCTCTGATTGTTTAGACATTTTGTTTATTTGCACAGAACGAGGCACTGATCCAACCAGCTAAAAACACACACGTAGCACAAACAAATGACTGGGACAATCAGCTAGTTAACATTGCTAATGTGATGCGAGACAATCAGACAGAATGAATTAAATTCTCATTCTTATTCTCCAACAATTGCAATACAAAAGCTAAACAGTACTAAATGAAAACATACAAGTCACAAGTTTGAACACATTCGATGAAGTTTGTTTCTTAATTCTTATGGTCTTAAAGGGACATCGTTCATTTTTGAGGGACCTATTTCTCAAAAAATTACTTTTCATCTACAGGTTTATGTCTAAATGCTTAACTTTTACTTCACCGACACCTTCAAAATGTAGCCAGTTCCCAATAATATCCTAATAAATATAGGTTATAAGAATGTTTCCATTAAGTAACAAAAATTTTACAAATGTTAATCTGAATGTTCTAGATGCTGTAAAAACGTTATTGCTTGGTTATAGGAATGTTAACTTTTAAAACGTTGTAACTTTTAAAATGTTCCACCCCCCAACTTTAGAATAATGTTTTTGATATATAACATTAAAAAACATCCTACTAATGTTACTGCTAAAATGTTTTTGATAACTTTGTGAGAACTTTTAGTCAATGTTTTAGGAACGTTCCCTGTTAGCTGACTCTTCAGAGTCTCCATCATCTTGGCTCTTTATGCTGTACAGTTGGGTAATGTCCTGGAGCAGTCATGTTGAATCTGTAAGAATTATCAAACACATTGATGTCATTATGTGTGGAACCTGGACAACAATTCGTTTTGGAAGGACATGGTGACCCGTTTTGTATGAGGCAATAAATGCACCTCCACCAACAGTGATTAAAATAACACCATTCTGTAAACCGCAGGCATAAGTGTTCACCAGACCAGAGAACTGTGTCGACAAATTCACAGAAATGTTATGGTCTGTGTAGCCTTCTGCAATATCCAGACAGTATGGCTTATTAGCAAGGGAGATAATATGACTTTATCTCAAATATTTACAAAGCACACTTTAAATGTCTCAACCTTTCCCAAGCAATGCAACCAAAACAAAAACAAATATAGAGAGTAAACAAAACTAAAACAAAAAATCTGAGCTGACTGTGGCCTCAGTTCAAAAGCATCTGATCACCCTGCATCGATAAACTGATTGTACTCCAAGTGTGTAGAGCTAAACAGTGTGGAACAATCAACACACATCGCCATCAAATGCCTTTAAACTCAGCAAAGCCTGTCTGACGTGATTGAAACTGTTTTGTGGTGTTATCAGATTAAAAGGACTGCCGTCTGCATTACTGCCAGACTGCAAACACCATCAGGTCAGCTCAAACGTTGTTCTGATACTTAAGTTATCTGGTAAGATAACTAAAACATTGTAATAACCCGTAAGGCTGGTTACATTCTTAATATACCTGGCATAATTTATACAAAAATATAATCAATGTTATTCAGTGGGCCTGTATATGGATTCAGAGGCTTGCTGGTTGGATGTGCCTTCAAAATGTTCAGAGGGCAATGGATTTTATTGGATTTGGATCAGTTTTATTATTTTGTTGCCTAGATGACTAAACAGTGATTTGACCTCTTCCCAAAGCGACATGATATAACTAACAAACTCTTTAAGTCCTCTTGTGTCACCGTTTCCATCACTGTGTGAAGTCAGTTTTCTTCTTCAAGGCTCTCGGACTCGGCCGACATCTTGGCAGCTGTAAGAGGAGGCAGGTGTCTCTAAAACTGCGGACTGGTTTCTCTATGAAACACTGCACTTCAGACCATCTATATTAAACCTGATATAAACTCTATCATACATTATTTTTCTTAAGCGCAATTTGCGCTGTGAAAGCAAGTTTATCCGGCTGGCTCGAGGTGCTGCGCATGCGCATGAAAGCGAGTTTGTCTTCTTCATCCTGTTCTTCATCATCTTATAATCATCATCATTATATTGATGAAGCATTTCACACCGTGATGATTCAGCTTTATTCAACGTGTTTATGTAACTTTTCATTATAAATACATTAACACAGCATTGACTCATTATAATTAAAACGATGCCTTCACTTGTGTGTTTTAAACATTGGCTTATTTAATCGTTCTCCCTAGAAAATGAGACTCAGAAGATGAGAGGACTTCAAACACACAGTAATGTTGAGCAGATGGTTCTCAGTTCTTGTGGAAGCCGGTCCAGTGTCCTGTTTTCAGCCAGTACCGAGTTTCTTTCTGGACTGGCCTTCATTTATTTGTGCACAAACGCTTGCAGACGTCCAGGCTCTCTGCAGGTCTCTGTGGTCTTCTCAGTGAACATTGAGATGTGGTCTCTGTATCTGACAGCAGGACTCATGAACGTCTGCAGAGCAGCAGGTTCTGACAAGCCTTTTCTTCATGAGATGTCCTCAGATAGACTGAATTACAGTATAACAGCTGATCTGATGTCTGATCTGATGTCTCAATGTGGTGGAGCACTGAAGCGCTTTACTTCACACGTTTGCGTCTAATAAGCGGAAACAGATGCTGACAACTTATGCGCTTTGTTTAATCAAATCTGTGTTTTATTCTGTAATGAAAAACACATTTTTATCAGGAGATGTGGAAAATAAAACGAATAAAACAACGACAGGTATAAGGACTGGTGAATTACGTTTACATCTGCTATATGTTAGACAGTTCGTTGTATCTCTAATAATAATAATAATAATAATAATAATAAAAAAGATAAATGATAATAATAAAAATATAATAATAATAATAATAATAATAATAATAATAATAATAATAATAACAATAACAATAATAACAATAATAATAAAAATATAATAAACAATAATAATAATAATAATAATAATAATAATAATATAAACAATAATAATAATAATAATAATATAAATAATAATAATAATAATAATAATAATATAAACAATAATAATAATAATAATAATATAAATAATAATAATAATAATAATAATAATAATAATAATAATAATTGCTAATAATTGTTATAGCTGGAGACAAACAAATCGCACAGAAATGCCTAATCGCACAATGCCGTAAAGAAATTAAACTGGTTTGCTTATACTGGTATGAATCAATTACCTACAGTAACCAATCCGACTAACCCATGAAAGTGTTAAGAAATTCATTTAACTACATTTTGTTTTAATATATGTGGGTCACTCAATGGTTGTTTTAAAGATAAACAGCTCAAGATCGTGTGAAATATTTTAATGCTCTCGGTCCAAAACGGATCGTAACAATCGACTGGTTCATTTTTCATTTTCAACTAAAAATATATTATAAACCGCAAATTTCAGATGGCGGATAGATCACTGCATATAATGCATATACATATATATATAATGCATATATATAATGCATATACATATATATAATGCATATATATATAATGCATATACATATATATATAATGCATATATATATAATGCATATACATATATATATAATGCATATATATATAATGCATATACATATATATATAATGCATATATATATATGCATATACATATATATATATAATGCATATATATGTAATGCATATACAGATCAATGTAAAACATTTAGGGTGGGATGTGACACTTTGAACTTTGACATTGAAAACGTAAATTCAACATGGCTGACGGACGTGTAAATCGTTACAGTGGAAAACGTTTAGAAAACGTTTGAAGTTCTTCTGTTTGGGTGGAAACAGTCCTGTGTTGAAGAAAAAGAAATGCGTTATCTCGTCACTGTGCTCCTCACTTTGGGCTTTAAGGTGTTTACGGCTTTGATCACCCGTATGTTTCACAACAGTGTCGTTACGTGAAGCGGATAATCCAGGATGTCGGTGTTGATGCGGTAAATATGAGTACGATGCTCGAACCGAACAGGAACCGGTCTGGGGTAACATTAATGTGGTGCAGTGCTTTTGAAATGACAATGAGACTCAATGAAATCCTAATGAGCTCCCTTCAACCCTGCTGAACAGACTCAAGCGCCCCGCGGTGAGAGCTGGAGCTATTTAACGCCCGGACGCGCTCCAGAGCAGCTGACCCGCTTTACAGACCCTATACACGCTCGTATAGACGCCCTGTTTTGAGGGACTAAAGAAATGGAGGACCTGTTTTTCGATTACGATCAAGATGCTGCCACAGAGTTTTCCTTCTGGGGTCAAATGGATCACAACGTTCAGTTTCAGACCCAGCTGGACACGGTGACCGGACAGCTGTCGCCCTGGTCCTCTTTCGGGTGTCAGTCGGTGTTCCCCGAGGCGCAGCTGACCTTCACGGACTCGCCGTGGCCGCAGCCCGGTGCTGAAGTGGACAGCTCCACGGTGGACGAGCCCCGTGAGATCACCGGGCGCAGACAGCAGCAGGGTCGCGGGTCATCTCAGGGGTACAAGGTGCCGCACCACGACGCCACCATCCGGGAGAGGAAGAGGATGCTGAGCATCAACTCCGCATTCGAGGAGCTGCGCTGCCGCGTCCCCACGTTCCCCTACGAGAGACGCCTCTCCAAAATAGACACGCTGAGGCTGGCCATCGCTTACATCGCCCTGCTCAGAGAAATCCTCATGTCGGGCTGTGACCCCAAATCATACGTCGATGAATGCATGAAAAATGGACACAGGAGTCAGACCAAAGCCATCTGGAACACAAGCGGTAAGACAACCGAACCACACAATCCAAACGTTTGAGGCCATCCGTGAAGATGCTTCTGCTGTGCATCATTTTACAATTAATACACGACAGACAGATTATATCAGGACAAAGTGAGAGAAGATGTGCAAGACTCGCTTTATGTGCACATTTACTATCCACATGTCGTCTCAACATTATTTCAGAATGAACAAATCTGATCTTTCTGCACAAATGAGCACCAGTTTCATCAGGTTTCATTAGTGCCAAAATGACAATTTTACAAACTTTTTTTGGAGGTCAGTGTGGCCATTGTGGCATTTGAAAGTCATTACAGTCGGATGTAACCAAGACACGCCGCTAAAGTTATGCAAAAGGTTCCTGTCAAATATTAATATTAAATAATGCATGATATATATATATATACAGTAACAAAATTAATAAACAACCTATATACAATTAAAAATAAAAATAACCTCTCTTTTGTAAGAAAAACGATACTTTAATGAAAGGAAACATATAGAAACATAAACATGGTGCAGCAGTCAGTTTTTTGTTTTTCGTGTGTAAATCAGCTGTTTATTAGGACATTTCCTCTTATGTGGCATTCAAGCTCCTGTTGTTTTAATTTGCGTGCAGTTTATTCCCGTCCAGTCCCGTTTTTAAACGTTTATTTCTCAGACGCAAGTATTGTCACTGACCTGCACTGAGTCTCCTCGAGTGGGACTGTTTTAATGAACAAGCTTGGCTTTGTTAGCCTTAGACCAGCGACTTGTTAAATGGCCATTAAAATGTATCTAAAGACTCATGTTTGCTCTGCCTTTGTGTGTCTGACTCCAGATCTGACAGCTCGTCTCTCTTGGATAAAGTGGGATTAGGAGAGCACAGATCTTCTCTTCAGCATCTGCAGACTTCTCCCCGGGTTCCTCAGACACTTGTTGTATTTTCATTTGTTGTGGGTTTACACACGGACCCTTTTGCTTCTCCAGACGGGTGTTGTGTCGTGAATGAAGCCAGGCCCAAGCTTTATCAGGATAAAGACACGACACTCATCCTCTGGGGTGGGAGGAGAGTGGCAGAAGTTCAGATTTTTTTCACGTGTTTAGCCACTGAGAACAAACGGAAGGGGTGGAGCCTGCCACACTTCACCCTTCACTCACTGAAACGAGTTGGTGACAAAACCTGGGTAGTTTCCAACAGCAATATTTATTATTTGTGGACTTATTTATATATTTGCAAAACTTTGTATGTGACGGGATTGTATATGATTATTTAAAAACATAAATATAAGTCGCTCTTTTTGATGAATTTGAGACAAATCCATTAAAAGGTTATTTTAAGTGTGCATTGTTTTTGTGTACATTTCTCATGTTAAGAATCATCACACATTCATTCATTTGTTTATTTGTACATGATCCCGTATTCAGAGGCTCTTTGTCACTCTCAGTTGGCTTAACAGCAGTGCTCTGCTGAGGGGTCACGTTTGTTTCAGCCATTTCCGTCTTTGTTTAAAACCTCTCAGGGGGCATTTAAACCGTATTCACTTAGACCTGCACCATGAGAGCCGAGAACATAGACGAGCCCAGCAGATTCAGAGTGAGGAGAAACATCTAGCAGGGCTGAGCTGTAGGATGCAGTTAGCTTTCAGGTAAGATGTGTAAAATGTCTCACTTGTGCCATTTCTTGACTGCTAATGTCTCTCGCTGGATATAATTAAACGGGAACATTTGTGTGGTATGGGAAGTAAATTATCATTATAATATATCTGACAGATTATAGCCCCAATATACTTGAACGTTTGGCCTGCAGTATCTTGCCTGAAAGAGCCCGGTTACAGTTGCTAAGGGGCGGCGCTGTGTCTTATGTGGGCTTTAATTCCCTGTGTATCAGTTTGGCACAGAAACTGCTGTTTTATACAGCCAGAGCTACGTCACTGTTTGACCGCCTCTAGGTTTAATGACATTTTAAGGCATGCGTGCTGCAGAGTCTTGGGAGATTGGTTCTGACTTCATCATCCAGGGCGATGTTCTTAGCAGAGCCCCAGCTTCATCTCTGGAGGCTGGAGCAGGTGTGTGACGACTCCCTGCATGAGCTACGGCCATCGATCTTCATAACACTAATCCCACTGCACACTGCAATACCGGCGGCTTCAATTACACACTGCACACAGCAGTTTCCCCTTATTACATGTTGTGTGACCCAGAGGAGGTCTGTGTTTTCATGCGCTTTGCTGTCAGACCAATGTACAGTTTAAGAGTACAGGTGGAGCTGATTTTCCACTGGGACTTACTGTACTAACCCAAGATTCTTTAATCTTTCTCAGTTCATCAGTGTTGCATTTCAAGTCTGGTCTATAACGTAATACTAATGTATTCATAGCTTTTTATGATGCTTTTAAAATAATCATTACAATCACAATCACAGACAAATTTATTTGAAGGTTAAATATTTTTAATATTTAACCTTCTCTTTTTAAATATTGGATTTTTTTCTTTACACCTTTTTTACTTTTTCACAGAAATTACTTGAGCACAAAAACAAAAAGTGGACCACAGAAGACACATTCTGACCTAAACTTCTTTTTACTTATGCACATTTTCCAGAACAGGAAGCTAAAGAGATGCAATGCAGTTTTACTATCGTCTCCCTCTAGTGGTAAGACTTGTTTTTCTCTTGCTTAAAGCTAAAGTGTGTTTTCTTTCATATTTCAGCTTAATATGCAAAGATATCTGTAAACCATTTTTAGATTGATTTCCTGAAAAGTGTAAACACTGTGACTGTATAAAACATCAGCTTAAGCACCCCAGCCAGCTGCATGACTCAACTGATGGTGTTCGGGTGGGTCTGTTTGGCAGGTGACTTTTCAAGAAAACAAAAATGATTACATTTAAATTTATATTTATTTCATTTTGTGACACTAGAGAAAAGAAAAATCACTAATGTTAACTTCTAAATATAAAACTGTGTTTGCAAAACAAAGCCAACATATCAAGAGCTTGTGACGTGCTGTGAAACATGTGCATGATGTTTATCTATCTCTTGTGTTTACAGGACCGTCGCTTTAGTTCAGCAATGAAATGGGAGGAGAAATCACTGCAGCACAATAAACACTAACATGCTGGAAGCTGCATGATGTTTTGCCTTGTTTATTTTCACAGTGGGGTTTGTTTGTTGTCTTGGCATCCAACTTAAGATAATCGTCACACTTGTGTCAGGAGGGGTGAAGTGTCCTGCCGGCAGGTGTTTATCGTGCAAATTAGTTCTCTAAACGTGATTATGACATCACTTCCTCTGCCAACAGGCTTTCAAATGAATGTCAACCTTCGAAGATTTTTGTATTTAAGGAATGCAGGACAGAAAAAATTAACACATTATCAAATGTAATGAATGCAATGTTTCTCTGACTGTCTTTGTAACATGAATGAAAGTAATGGTCCTCTAGATATTAATAAAAACCACTGATTGAATTATTTGTACAGACACTCTGGAAATCTTTGGGGACAGCATCACACAGAGAGTTTAACACTCAGAGTGTTTATATAATGCAGAAGGAATGTTCATACACACAGCAATGTTGAGGCTCTGATGCTTGAGTGACTGATCTCCACATGCATGTATGCGCTGATCTCTGCAGATTTCAGATAGCTGTGAAACACATTTTAAATGATGCACCTGCTTTGCTCATCAGCGTGGGCCCTTACACACCAACACTGACTCTGCCTTGCTAAGTGGGGAGATATGCATTTTTCCAGCATTTCCATACATTTTTGTGAATTGTTTCATTGCCACAGGGGCATATGAGCCATTTTAAGAATACCTTTAGGATTTTGAGGCTTTTTCCCTCTTTTAGCGAAATCAGTAGACCATTCTGTTGTAGCCTGTGTTTATACTGTAAGCCACATAAACTACATAAATGTGTTTATTAATTAATGTTCAATTTATGTGTATAGCACATTTCCCAATATGCACTATTGCATTAAACCTTTATTAAAAATATTTCAGTACAAGAAAACTAACCAGCTAAGTTAATAAACTAAAGGTGGGAAGGAAAAATCCAGATGTTTGTAGAGAAATTCAGGCTCAGTTCAGCAGGTCCACACAGCATGAACAGTTTCTATATGCTAGCTGTTTAGGTCATAATAAACTGGCATGATATACATAATGTTTATGCCTAATTTGTACCACGCTAAAAACAATAATAATTATTGTTAATATTATTATTTATATTAGTGTGTTGAATTAAATGCAGTCAGTGCGCAAACACATGGCGAAAACATTGGCTCTGTGGATATTGCATTAACATCACAGCTGACATCTGTAAATGAATCCTTATGCATTATAAATGAATGTAAATGAATTATAAATGAATTATAATCCTTTCTAAGCCAGAAAATCAGAACACAATTACAGTAAACAACCTACAAGAGAGAATAATCTGGTCAAAGCTCATGCTAATTTGCAGGTTAGTATGTGACTTTCATACTACTAAAAAAGTTACTTCAGTAAATAAGATGTGAAGAAACCAAAGAAATGACAGTTTACTGTAAATGTTCCACTTGTGTTTACATCAATAATCACTCAGACTTTTCACTTATACTAATCAACAGGGCAAACAGTCCATGTTTGCCCAAGTTCAGAGCACTCAGCCCAGCACCTGTGCCCACACATCACTGTGAACCTGAAACAAACCTTAGCATCAACACTCGGCACTGTTTGTGTGTGTGTGTTTTTACCCCAAATCTCTGCAACTTTTAAACAGCTGGAAACACAGATGGTATATACTGTAGCTGCAATAGAAATTGCAGTAGAAAGTTTGTTAGAATGGTCAAGTCAAAACATCAGCATTAAATATGGAGTCAGTTACAATGTGCTCATAATCTATTTTATGGTCTGAAGAATGCACATCTTCTGTGATGAGGCAGAACCGTCTTCTGTTCAAACAAACCATCAGATACAGTTTAAATCCTGGGATGGATCAAAGATGTCTTCGAGATGGACACAAAGTCTTGTTTACTTTTGTGATCTGCATTCTGTTACGAAAAACATATGCGACACTACACGCATCTTGTTGCACTATGACTGTGAAGCTATTTTTTAAACAGCTACTAAAACAAAGCAGCGCTCGCCTGTTAGAGTCTCGGCCATTGCATTTGATGGACGTGCTTTGTTTCATTTGTTTTTCTGTGCTGAAATCAAAGCCAGCAGCAGCCAGTGTCATGGGCACCAGACACCCCTGATTGAGGCCACGCAACAGTGGAGAACCTGCTCTAAAAACAAGAACAAAAAACCTGCATCATATTAAAACAAACCTAAATGCTTCCAGCTGCTACACACCCTTTAATGAAACATTTATGAAAGACCTCTAATGCAATTTTACAAACATCTTGTCATGAGGGGTTGCTTGAAAATATAGTCATATGGATGAGTGACCAAACTGCTTTGTGCAGCAGGGGTGCATTCATTCTGCTATAGGAAACAGCTTACATTTAACACTGGCAATTTAAAAATTCCACTGAGGTCTTCATATCAAAATAAATTTTGCTACAATAAATATCTTACAAAAAGTTCATTTTTGTTATGTCTCACAAAACAAAACCACCTGAGAAAAATGGTGTTTAAGATTTTTCTGTTTTCTATTGTTGATAAATGATGAATTAAAATACAATAAGATGGTTAAAAATACAGTGACCCCAAACAGAATTTAGACTGCAGTCAAAATAATAAAATAATCAAATTATTTCATTATGTAACAAAATATACATGCCACATGTGATTAAATTTAGTTATCTAATGTAATTACATTTGTGCATTTTTAAAGGTGTTTTAAGGCCCACTGCATTTTCAAAATAAGAGTATTAAACAGTGATAACATCAGGCATCTGAAGCATAAGTCTGTGATTCTACAAATGAGCAGGTTATACACACAAACCGCAGTGTTTGCAGGAACATGTTTCCACTCTTCATTCACTGAGGCATGGCAGCTTCACAGCACCTCCACAGAGTGAGGAACAAGGCCTCTGTTGATCCTCGACCACTTGTTGAAAAGATAAAGGGAATCATTCTCCAATACAGAAAGCACTAAACTGCCACATGCAGCAATTTAAAGATTGTTTTATGTAGAACGTTCACCAACACGGGCCTGGAAACCAACAAGTGTCGTGTAATTTCCAGTAGCAACAGCAGTGATATTAAACAGGTTAAGTAAAGGAGGCTGTGCTGATATCAGTGGAAAACAGCTGCATGTGTTTCCCTTTTGTTCGTCTTGGCACTGCACATATTCTCATTGCATTGGCTCACATACAGAGGATGGATATATAGGCATTGACTGATGTCATATATTAGATTCATCTCTGCTTCGAAGGAAAAATCACAATGATCTTTAGAATCTCTCACATGTTTCTCCTAGACAGTAATTAGCTGAAATGAAGAGCAAAGGCAGGTTGTTGATTAGGTCTCTTCTGAGATGTTTTCTCCTTCATGGAGTTTCAGAAGAGTTTTTAACTGCATCTTAGATTGTGCTCCGATTTACCACAATAACAAGATCTTCAATCAAATGTGAAAGATTTCACTAAGAACTCATTTCTCATCAAAATCTTCCAAGACCAAATTATTTGACAAGCTCAGTTCACATCAGCTAAATAGCTCCCTGGTCTCCCTGTAAGTTCATTTGTGTTGTGTTATTTTTCCTAAGGAAGTTTTAGAGAAACATGAAACATAATTTAATATTTGTTACATCTCTGAGATTATCTCGCACATCTCCACAACTTTTGATTGAACATCCATAACCAGGTACCAGGGTCTCCATCATTCATTCACCGGTTTACCTTCTGCATGCCTCTTCCCCTCTCTTCTGCTTGTTCCTGAGTCTATAATCAGCCCCTGCAAACATCTGCAGGTTGATGTGACAGGCTTCAGCACTTACTAAAGGACTCCAGACCATGTGGAGCTGATTTGGACGTGTCAAGGAGATATAAACACGTCAGCTTAGCAGAGTGAAATATAGCCCGGCACAACTTTGATCTGATGTGGGTCATCTCCAGAACCTGCCTGCTGGTTCAGATGGTACCAGACCTGTCCCTGCTTTGCAGAAATGTGTATGGTATTATGGTATATATATATATATATATATATATATATATATATATATATATATATATTCGTAATGGAGATATATTTATATATCTCCATAGAGGCTGTGCTGTGATGCTGGGCCATATGGATTCTATCTGAATAAACAGTGTTGATGGAGCAGGTCAGGCCATGGGGAAACAGTCTTCAAAGCTGAGTCCATGTCAACATCTCTCTTATCCTTTCACTTTGAATTATAGTTGAGATGAAATTCATTCTTCCCAATTCACCTGATCGTCCATTCTTTGAAGAATTATAAAACAATATTCAGGTGCTTAAGTCTCAGTCTTTTCAGCAGACAGAAGAGATGAGGCAGAAAATTCAATTTACAATTGGAGACGTGGAAATCAGAAATTTTAAGTTTCTACATGTGGATGTATTTGGTTTACACACTGTTCATTAGCAATTAAACAAGCAAAAACACAGGCGGACATATCGGACAGCTTTCTGCATTTCCTTTTTTTTTTGTGATGCTGTAGTGTGTAAAACTATAATCTCTGATGAAGGAACAGCCACATCCCATTATCCTGAAATCTGAATTCCTAACACATCCTGCACTGAGAAACATTTCAGAAAGTGCAGGGAGGAATCAGAACAGACATCAAGATCATCAGAGCATCCTCGAGGCTCTTCTCTCTGGCTCAGTACCAGGTGTCAGTTCTCCAGCCACATGTGGAGTACATACATCAAAGGGAGAAAACTCTGAAATAAGGCATCATTTACAACTGAAAACCTTACAAATCTGACCAAATTGCAGCCTTATACAAAACATGCCAAGGTCTCTTTTGAACACTGGACAATGGTGAAAGAAATCTGACATGCATTATTATTGTCTTATTCAAAGAGACAGTGCAGGCCAAGCATTCAAATGGCCGTGGAAGCGAGAAAGTCTCTGAGGCTTTGCCAGACGTTCTTCACAACAGGCTGACTTGTACATGTGTTTGGGGTATTGTGAAACCTTGGATTTATTCTGGAAAACAATAGGGAGAGATCTTTCATCTGTCTTAAAAGGACATTGTTAAAAAAAGCCTGCACAGAGAGGCATCTACTGTGTGCCACATCAGAAAGAGGCAAGAGACTTTTTGTCACATCAGAAGAGCAATAAAAACAACACAATCATAGATACCTAGCAGTTCGAAAGGCTAAGAATGAATTAAAGCAGTACTCAGATGTTCAGGGGAGCCTTAAACACAGCAAATTATGCAACTAAGTAAATAATGTACGGCTTTCAAAAATCTATCAGCCAAAAAGAAAGTTTGAAGCAGAAGAGTTATATCTGGGATATTATTAGGTTTAGAGTCAAAAGTCCATTCCCATTGTTTGTATTTTCTCACAAGTAGTTGCATATTGTTGGTTTCACTGTACTTCAAAACTGTATTAAAGAATAATTTTGAGAATAATGTTGAGAATTTTAACATTTAAATTTCAATATGTGATATGTTTTGTAACCCCAGGAAACAAGTTAACAATATGTGGCATGAAATCAGAAAAGGTTATACTGTGTTCTCAGGACAAGGGCATTTTTATAATGCTAGGTAAAGGCAGTTTGTTTGCGACAGTCCCCAAAATATATTCAGCTGGTCAAAGATGGTTTGATAACTATAACATTTTATTTTTCTGTTTCATTAACTGCATTGTTTTAATTATATTAGTCTATAATAGTCTGGTTAATTCCAGATAAAAGTGTAGCAGTCATGGTTTTTTGTGCATTGATTACCATTAGTATACCCACAGGTTTACTACAAATACCAAGGTTAAGCTATAGTTGCTGTATCAAAACTAGGGTTAGTTTGTGGTTACCATGGTTTAACTATGTTTTTGATTTAAACTGTAGAAACTATGGTTAATTTTCAGGGCAGGTTCGCTGTTGTTACAAAACGCCAGCTTGTGTTCAATAGTCTTCTGACAAATAATGGCGGAAATGTTCAAAAGCCGGCATGAGCTGCTAACACAGGAAGTGACGTTCAAAAACAAAGTTACGCCGCGAAATGTTTCCTGAAGTAGATAAAAAGTGTGAGAAGCAGCCCTGATTTCTTCTATAACAACTCATTCACAAGAACCTGCTGTAGCACTTCAGGTCATAACAGAGGCCATGTGTAAAGGTATGACGTCATGCGCCAGGTTCCTCTGTCACGTCTGCAGAAGCGCATAAAAACATCTGCTATGAACTATTTTATATTTATCAATATAATAAAGTACAATAAAGTTGTAGCATGATTTTTATTTATTGTAATGTATTTACTGCCAGACAGATATATGTGAATACAAATAAAATCTGTCTGTGTATGTAACTTAGTATTAGCCAGTATAAAACATTATTTGTTTTTAATTATATGAAACATTATTTGGATATCACCTAACATTTAAAAACCTGCAGTATTGGAAAAGGACTGTTATCATCGTGTTGTGTTAATGTGCTTTAGACAGAAGAGGAAACACATCTCAAGTGAGGAGTGAGAATAAGTAACTGTGACGTGGTTGAGATGTTAAAGCAAAATGAAAGCCCATAATGTGATGAAGCCAGTGGAGAGGTGCAGGGTAACCTAAACCTGCTCCTCCCTGTTTATTAATCCACCAATCAGAGTTCAGCGCGTCATCCCCCTCCATCCTCACCACTATTTAGCATCAGAGTCTAGGATAAAGTTTCCCAAAAAAATCAGGAAAAAACTTCCTGCGGGAGGAAAACGGTGCCAAGCTCTGGTTCTGGAAGTGGAGTGGCCGTCACAATCAGACCGACCAGCGCAGGATCTCTGGAGGACAAACAACTAAACAAACCCCCCCAAGATCTTTCTCACAGCGGATTTAACTTCCAACCACGGATTCAAAGGTGAGGAGCGCGTTTCTTCTGCCCTCGCATTTCTTCAAGCAAGAAATGGAAGAGAGCTCCAGCTCTCCCGTCTCCCCGGTGGATAGCCTGGCGACCAGCGAGGAGGAGCTGGACAGACCACAACAGAAACGGTTCGGGAGGAAGAGGAGACACAGCAAAAAGTCCAGCGAGGACGGCAGCAGCAGCAGCCCGAGCTCCGGGAGCAAACGGAGCAAGAAACCGAGCCCGAGCGGCGCGCAGTCGTACGAGGAGCTGCAGAACCAGCGGGTGCTCGCCAACGTCCGGGAGAGGCAGAGGACTCAGTCGCTCAACGACGCCTTTGCGTCTTTACGCAAAATCATCCCGACGCTTCCCTCGGACAAACTGAGCAAGATACAGACGCTGAAGCTCGCCTCCAGATACATTGACTTCCTCTGTCAGGTGCTGCAGAGCGACGAGATGGACAACAAGATGTCCAGCTGCAGCTACGTCGCGCACGAAAGGCTCAGTTACGCGTTCTCGGTGTGGCGGATGGAGGGCGCCTGGTCCATGTCCGCCTCCCACTAGCCGCGGGAGCCGGGCGTCAGATGCCGGACGGTGGGTAGAGAAATGACAGCCCGACAGACACATGCATCACCCCGGGTCGAGGTGGCTCTTTGTGGAGATGTTACAGGGGTAACTTACGTTTAGAAAGGCAAACTGCGCGCCCTGAGGACCTCTGACACTGAATCCTCCTCCGGTGCGATTCTGACTGCAGTGTGTGAAATAGAAAAAGCAAAGAATAACACAAAGGTGTTTCATTTACAAAATATTCAGTTGTTCACATGGGTTTATTATTATTATTATTATTATTATTAATAATTCTTTTTAGGATTGTAACCACACCCCCAAACATTTAGTACAACAGGAAGGCCTGTGATGTCCTCTTTAAGATACATTAGTGATAAATATATACGTTTATAGTTATTATGTATAACAGTGATGAAATCTGAAGAGCTGTAGGTTTAATGCTTTGGCCGACTATTATCCAGTACAGATATTAAATCTAGAAATAAACTAACAGGCGGGTCGTGCAGTTTTCAGGTCTTGCCTCTGACTTACATTCAGAGAGGAACATTTTCATCCTCACCAACCACAGGAATTAAAACTCAGAACAGTTTTATTATGGGTATTTAATATGGGTATTTATTATGGGTATTTAAGATGGGTATTTTATATGGGTATTTAATATAGGTATTTAACATGGGTGTGAAACAGACTATCGTGTGTTATTGTGTTGTTTTTAGTCTTTGCATATCGTCTGCACGTTTGTAAATATCAGTGAACAAACACGTAGATAAGACCAGGACTTTTTATACGAAAGATCATTTTCTGGTGAGCTAACTATCTAACCCTGTTCATTCTTAACAAACAGACACAGTGAAAAGACTGACAGCAAAAACCAATGAAAAGATTGACGTCTTTAACACTAAAATGTATGCTTATGTGTTTTAGTGTTGTTTTCATTTACCGTAATGAAAACTAAACAGCAAGAAATAAAGTCTGTGGTTAATACAGAGAGAATATGTCAGCTGATCCTGTGTACCCGGCCTAGTGTGTTATAGTCCTATTAAGACCTATTAAGTATAGTCCTAAACTCTCCTAATATCATTTAATTTGTTTATTTTTTTTTTTTGCAAAGAATTAATACATGGGACAAGTTCATTACAAACCTTGTTAAATCCTCCAGTATTAACTCAGAGTCTGGTTTTATAACGCTGAGGGAATGGTGGGCTGGATGTGGCCTGTGTAGGGCCTTCATTAATCAGGACAAACCAGAGCTGTCAAAAATGTTGCGATCATAATATTTATGTTTCATATCTTCCTGTAACTTGGATAAAGCAGTTTTGTGCTACTGAGAAATACAGATGACAGGCAGGTGTATGGCTTTGAATCTCAAACCATATGACCTTTTAAGCACACTGTTATTTTCCAGTGATGTAATTCTACCCAGGGATTTGTGTAACATGCTTGAATCGAGTCTTTCCTGGGCAAGCATGTGCTCCCAGTCAAAATTAAATAATGGGATCATTAATAGCTTCCCATTTCTCCAAATGTTAAACTAAATCTGTGTGTTCAACCACAAACAGACCCTAAAACTTCAGAGCAGCATAGAAAAGTCCCTCAAAGAATGTTAAAGCCTGCTGAAGACACATCTTTAAGTATCGTTTCCACATTGATGTTTAGACTAATACTCTGTTTTTCTTCCACAGACTGTTTACTTCCACTCATTCTGAAGACTCCAAAGGATTTATTGACGAACCTCTAAACCTCAATGGCCGATCAGCATTCAGTGATTAAAACTACAGACTGGACCATCCTGAAGAAATGAAGGACAGAATCGAAGGAACTTTTGTATCCTTATGCCTAGAGAGAGCATCTCCTGTGTCAACAAATACATGTAATCTTTTCACAAGTTATTCTTAAATGTCGCCATGGTGATAGTACAGGAAGGCCATCTGAAACTATATTTTGTTTATGTTTCTAAACAGAAGAGGTTTTATATATATACATATATATAAGAACAAAAAATATTGTACATAGGCTACCTGCCAATATTGTCAGCTTTTTAAGGGACCAATGCAATTTAAAGCAATACTTTCTTAAGTACGCTGCATGGATTAAGGCATTCGTTTTTCTATGCAACATTCTCAGATTCTGTCCAATGTACATTTTGCTTATTTATTAAAACATATTTTTGATCATTTGGAGTCATTTCTTTTGAAGGCAGGACGCTCTCTGTAGTTATTCTGATATACAGAGAAGCGCTGAAACGTTTACTGGGAATAAAGAGCATGTGGATATTCCTCTGCTTTGGGTTACAAAACGAAAAGCATTATAAAACACTGAAGGTTCATTAGCTGAAAAGAAAACCGAGCCAGTTTTCTTCCTCGGCTCATAAAAGCTTGTTCCGTTTAATAAGAGAGATCTCCAGATCCGGGCGGCGGGCGGCGGCGCAGATAACGCGGCGGGTAACACTTGGTCCCCCGCTAGACTTGCTTTTCTCCGTGTGAAATCCACACCATCACTCGCAAAACATTTATTTGTTTGCAGCTCATTTTCCCATGCTTTGCTCGATTATCTGCTCAAATAAATCTGCGTTTTGTTCATTGTTGTAATTGTAGTTGTTCATTACTACACGTTTTCTAGGAAATAATAGTGCATATTATTTTTTTATGTTCAAAACAAATATGAACAATTGTATTATTTTTTTTAATAACACAATTAAACAATATATTGCAAGACAACATATTGTCTTACTGCAAGGCATTGGACAATGTATTGCAAGTGCTAAACCTGAACCGTCATATGTATTTCTGAAAAGGTCTGGCTCACACGTTAGAGAAAAAGCTGCCGTTTATAAAATGATGAATATATATGAAATATTGTCTTGTGATGATGGGAAACCCAAAGAGAAAACGCAGAGTGAGAACCGAGAGCACCTCTCCATTCATTCTGCGCACCTGCGCCAGCGGTTCCAGACGCGCGGCTCTCCAGACGCGCGGCTCTCCAGACGCGCGGCTCTCCAGACGCGCGGCTCTCCAGACGCGCGGCTCTCCAAACATCTCCGCGTCTCCTCGAGTTCAACCTTCAAGTTCAACATTTAGAAGTTTAACTGGACAAAGCTCTTTAAACCAACAAGCTGTGATGTCGTGTGTACTACACCGCGCTGCGCATCTGAGAACAACATTTGATGGATTGAAGTGATTAAATGAAGATACGGAAAGTGACGCGCGGGGAAGGCCTGAATCAAAACACAAATAAAGAGAAGTGAGTTTCACATACGAATGCTAATGATCTGAGAATAACATGGCGACGGGAAAACAACTCTTGAGTGTTTTCAGAGACTCTCCACGGCAGCCTGTTGGATAACATCTCATTACTCGCGTCTTTGCGCACAGCCTCGGGCCGGCGCTCCGGCCGGCGCGGCGAGTCCAGATGTTTCCCGTAAACTCCGACGGAAAAAGCAACAAAACTTTAATTTGCAGTGAAACGGATAAAGTAAAGGTTTACGCTGTATGAGCCGGAGAAGGATTTCATTTTCAGACTGATGCCAAGCTTACATTACAGCGCTGGCACAAAGAGCGTTTCCTTCTGCTCTATACTGAGACTCAGATTTGTAGACTACCACCCATGTGACAACATTTTACTTCCTTCTGTTAAACTGTGAATAAAAGAGAGAAGGAGAGGACGCAGCTGAAAGACTTGACGTTTTTTGCTTTATGAAGGTTTTTTAATTTATGATCAGAATCAGACAGCCTTCATCTACTGACCTATAGTAGCTTACGTCCAGAATAAAACATGTCAGAGTAGAATTACTGTTTGTTCTTAAATTTAACAATTTAATATTTTTATTATACCCTTACCCCTGGGTGAGATGGTAAAATCTTTGCTCAAGTGTCAAGTTTTGCTTTAATAAAATATTGCTAAATCAGTAAGTCATGTAAAACAGAACACCCAATGCATTAACTCTCAGTTGTAAATAACAAATAGCTAATTCATGCAGTATCTGCCCAAAATAATTTGGTGCATGTTTTAAAACGAGTGAAACAACATTGTGTTACATGCTGTTAAAACTTCACAAAATTCCCATTTCGTAGTTCAGACGGTATTCGTCATTCCTACATCAGATGGTGTTCTTAAGAACATACAGGCTCAACAATGCTGATGTTTGTAGGATGAAAAGTGTCTGGCCGTCTCATTCTAAGAAAAATGAAGATGAGTAACTTACAAACACTCACAGGAGGCCGAATGAAACTCACACGAAAGACATGCTGGCCTTCTCACCCTGAAACAGCTCCACGTGTACAATATACGAACCGGCAGGACAGCGCTCATGCTCCAGTGAAGATGACGTGGCCATGCAGCATATGTTTGGCCTTCGTTTTCATACAAATGTCTGCGTTGACTCATCGGCCTGAGGATCAAATGAGGACACAGTAGACGGACAGTGAATCAGCCTGAGGTGTCTGAGGTTGGACATCCACAGGGCAGGTGGAAGCCCTGCACAGGTGCAGCGCTGCACAGTGAGAATACTTCATCTGACAGCCACAGGTGGAGATTGTTTACATTTTGTGCAAACAATCTCAAAAGCCAGGAAGGAACTGGGGTGGAATGTTTCTGGAACTCCACGGACCTCCAGATACATGGCAAAAAGAGAGGCAAGATCAGGGCACCCAGGTGCCTGGAGAAACACCAGAGGTCTGGCAGAGATGATGAGAGAACTCAAATGATCTGTGAAGACCCTAACAGATGATTCCTGCCCTCTATCCAAGTCTTCCCTTCCACTTCCATTCACATCCATTTTTTTAATGTTGGCTTGACAATATTCTGTTGGTGTAAAACAAAATCCCTAACACAGTTCTAATGTCTCTGCCTGTCTGTCTGTCTATGTGGCAGGCAAGCATCTAGAAATCACTCAGAGCACCCCAGCATCTGTCTAGCAGCCACCAACAGCAAGTAAAAAGCTCAAGAACTCCTAAAACACCAGAGAAACAGCTAAGACTTCATAAATGTCCAACTTCCAGACAAATTCACCAGGGACCATCAGCAGTTGCTCTTCTACCTTTATGTGTAGACCTCAGGGCAGTTTTGAATTATAATGAAAATACTCACAAATGTGTCTCACTGTGACTCAGTATCTTAACTGGGATCTTTGTCACTCAGATTAAAGCCCTCTGCTGGTAAATATCTGAAATATACAAAACAAGATGATTTGACAAGATGACAAACAGCACTGAATATCAATTTCAGATAAATAAATGCTGTCACTATATTTGTGGTTTTGTGTTGCTGGAGAACGAAACATCAGAATGGGAGATCACAGAGCAGAAATGCACACAGATGGTAACGGGCTTCTTATGTGAAGGCCTCAGGGTAAAACATACACTCTCTTTACACAGTTACTTCGGCCGTAGGGAATTGTGGTGCAACGGGGGGTTGAAATTTAACTTGCTCCGAGGGGCAAATCCCCCTGCCCTCCATTTTTGATCTCATAGGGCAGGAAGAGGCTAGGTCACCTGTGTAATTTGGACTAACACAACAGGCATAAATTGATGTGGGCTGAGTTTGTGTGTGCTCTTAAAAAATTGTGTGAGTGCCTAATGAGAAAAACATGGTTTGTTCCCTTCTCCCCTCTGCGTTTTGTGACAGTAAACATTTGTGGCAGCCCTGTTTGTGACATGTAAAGTAGAATCGAACAGTGAGGGGCATTGTGTCAATACTGAAAAATATTCTGTAGGGAACATAAAGAGTGTGTGAACTTACCACATTTAGGGCTGTATTTGTTTTTGGCTTCCAGGGTAACACCTGGTGACTCCTGCTGTGCTAGATTACACAAGCTGTGTTTTACCTGAGTGAATGCAGCGATGGGTCGGTACTCTGTTATGTTCTCTCTGCAGTCTCACAGGATGGGCACCGGACTTCAGCCTAAACACAGCAAAGACAAGCAAACACAACACAGCTCTCCAAACAGAGTGCATGAGTCTCGGACTGAAGATGAGTGACCTAGAGCAGAGAGGTACAGTCTCTGAAAATATTTGAGCTTAAACAACTCGCCACATTGCGAGAGTCATCAACATTATGACTTCAGACAAAACTTTGACTTGGCTGCACAGATGATTAAATAAAGCAATATGCCACGAGAGGTTGTCTTAACACGTTTTTAACATGGTTAAGAACCTTGGACATTTGGTGAAGCAAATTAAATAGTGACAATAACAATATGATAAAGGACATTTATTATTATTATTAAGAATTCTAACAATTAGTTCAGAACATCTGTTGGCTATTTACGATTACCAAGCAACATAGCATACATGCATGGAGTATTAAACTTAACATAAAATCAAAATTGCCTGAATTTATGGATTATTTCATTAATGAACATCATGTCACATGACTCCAGTTCTATAAGGCTAATCTTTAATTTGGCTCAGAGATGCAGCTGGTTCTCTCTGCCACCCCAGAGCCACAATTAAAAACTACAGGAGAAGGTGAATGATGCTCTGGTGAGAGACTGTAATGACAGACTGAACCTCATCAAATGAGGACGAGCAAAGAGATGATGAAGGTGAAGAGCAGAAAAGATACATTTAAAGAGGAAATAACATTGATTTGTGTAACTGCAGCCACAATTAAAACGAGCAATCATTCTCAACTGATTGGTGATGACCCCAAAATTGGTCACAGGAGGGAAAAATAATGCTAAATGCAAATTTCATATCATAATTAATTTATCCATGTAAAACTAAAAAGGAGAAAATGCTTCCCAAGTCTTTTGCTGTTGATGTGCTTCCCAAATGATGTGTAACTTAGTAGAAGCCACATTTACATGTGTGCATTTGGCAGACACTTTTATTCAAAGCAACTTACAGTGCATGCTAGATAAACAACTTATTAGTACATGTGTTCTCTGAGAATCAAACCCACAACTTTTGCACTGCTAATGCAATGCTCTACCAGTTGAGCTAGAGGAACACTAAAACAGATTGTGATCTGCAGATTAGGCAGATCCCATTGTGGAAGTCTGAGTGACTTGCTGTCATTCTTAAAAACCATGAAGACATTTTTAACCAGAATACATTAAATGAGAACAAAGCAACCAAAAAACATGGTTTGTTTCTTACACAATGTGATTTGTTCTGTAAATTACTGCCCCATTATGGGAAATTCCAAAGAAATTTCAAAACCAAACACATTTTGTTGGGTCTGTACTGTTCATAGTAATATTACAGATGCATTTTGTGTACTTTGGTACTATGAACAGCTTTGTTACTGGTAAATTTTGCAACACTGAATAAACTGAAGCACTTCATTATTATTTTTTCTTTTGTTCTATGTGTCAAGCTTGTGTTCTCCAAGACGGTTTTACTGTTTTAGGAATGGATGCCAGGTAAAGCCGCCCAGTTGGGAAAGAGCTCAAGACCTTAAATCAAATATGTAGACTGCAGTGGATTGACCCGACCTCAATCTGCAGCACAAAGATCACCAGGTTCAGTGACCTGGTAAACAACCAACAGTCTCTAAAGCATTCACTAGCCCTCACCTCAGTTTGACTCCAGAGGAACAGAGTGTGTGAACACATTTCTGAGGTTCATGTCCCCTTTGTGCCCTGCATGTTGTTTGAGGAAGATCTTTTGTAAGACAGTAAATATTGTGTCTTGCATCTCCTCTCACACATGCAGGCATTGTTTGCACATTCAGCTTCATAGCCTAAACAGGCAGTTCAACAGCACTGGACTGGTGGACAGCTGCACTCCAAGCTAACAGGGAACATTCTCAGAGTGTTGGCTAACGTTCTCTCAAAGTTATCAATAGCATTCATGCAGTAATGTTGGCAGAATGTGTTTTTAACATTATATATCATATCATATAAAACATTATTTTTAATTTGTTAGTGGAACGTTTTAAAAATGTTACAGAAATTAAAAATGTCTAAATAACATTCTTATAACCAAGCAATACGTTTTGAACATATCTAGCATTTATGTTAAAAACGTAAAAATAGCATTTTTAACATTTTTTTTGTTAACTAATGGAAACTTTCTTACAACCTACAATTAGCTGGGCTACCAGTTTATTGGACTGCTGCTTTGCAGGCACATAATGCTTTTGTTTGCTCTGGTTGGTCTCTAGGTTTATCTTGCTTTTACTCGGCCCTGTATATTTTGACAGACCTCTGACCTTTGGCTCCTTTAAATGAGCCGGTAATCCCTGTCGTGACTACTGTAAGCTCCTCGCCTCTGTTGCCCTCCCTTGGACAGAGGGGGCAGTGCTCTCTAAGAGCATCAGACTGTAAAAACAGACTCTGTGAGGCCCTCAGTACCAGACAGCTTCAGAAACACAGACTGATGACTACAGTCTTTCAATGAGGAAATATGAAGCTGTTATATAAACAATGAGGAAATACAAAGCAGTTTGTAATATATTAGAAAACATCCATTTGACTCTTCTGACAATCTTCTTGACTGTTGTTTTTTAACATTCATTTTTATTGTCTGTAAACAACATTCACATTAACTACAAAACATAAGTTATATTCTGTATTAGAGTAACTTCTATAATTTACATATCTTTTAACATATTCAGAATCATTAAACTTTATTTCCAGATTTAAGTAACAAAAATCTCAGATTGTCATAAGAAAGCTAAAAAGTTTGTTGTGTAGCCTGGGGTAAATCAGGAGTCCACATTTACTCTCTCTCTCTCTCTCTTTATATATATATATATGTGTGTGTGTATTCTTAGAGTCTGACACCGTTCTGCGCTCCAGGCAAACTGACGGGAACTGATGCTTGTGACAATAAACCACAGCCCTTAAACACTGTGCAAGATCTAAGCCTGATCCCTGCCCTGCTCGCCCCACACACAATATATCTCCACAAGATTTTCATAGTACATTACTTGTGGTGCACTGCTGTTAGCCATGCAATAGATTTACAGAAAGTCCCCGACACCCAACAGAGCACCACAGAATTACAGTGTACAAAGAGAGGACCTCAGCATTTACCATCACATAGGCTATTAGCCCCTTCAAAATGTGACAAAGGAGTCGTGGTTGAATTAACAAGAATTTTAACTTACCAATGTAAAAGTTGAAGTTTAACGACATATGACATTTGAACAGCAGACTTCTGTTTGTTTTAATAAACCGTTTTATTGGTTGTTGCGGAGAACTACAAGAGCCAATGAATGACGATGATGTAGGGGCAGGTCGACAGTGTTGTGGATTTCATCTGAACCAAACCCAAAGCAGTTGTACAACTGTTAGGCTTGTTTATTTTTCCAAAAATAGCCGAATCTACTGCATGTATATTTCCTTAGATTAAATGAGTAGATAACCCTGATCACTTTCCTCTGGCCTTTCCTCAAAAGTATGCAGTGTGTACAAAGAGGTGTGAAAAAAGGCCGTAAATCAACTATATATATTAGCGACATGTCCCAGGAACTTGTCCACATCAGAATATCAGAGACACAGGGGCGGCGGCCTTTTAGATTTGGGACAGTGTACTGAGGCTCCATTTAGGGCCCCTATTTGGGGCCTCTGGAGGCCCCCTGGATCAGAATGTCATGCAGACCAAGAAGTGGACCCCTAAACCTTTGTCAGTTTGCATTATGATCACCATTTAAAATGATAAAATTAATATTATTATTATTACTAAAAGGGCAGCATGTGAATCTGTTCAATAAAAGGATGTTCTCTGAAATAAACACAAGACATTGTGATTTTCAAAAACAAGGTACTTTATAACTGATGTCAAAGACAAACAGAGCAAAGGTGCCAAGAAAAGTTCTATTGTAACAATGGAAAAACAAAGTGACAAAAATAATATGTATTTTTTACATGTTGTAAACTGCTCTCGAGCCACAGTGGTCACAGGTATTACTGGCTAATAAGTGTGTTTTCTCTTGAACTAACTGAAGAGATAGCTGTCAAGCATCTGGAAAAGCCCTTTGATGATTCCAGATGTTCTAAACGAACCCAAATCTCATCCTAGTCTTCCTCTAGCCCCAAAATAAATCCAGAGGAAGAGCAGAAAAAAAATCAAGAAAAAGTGATCACACAGACAATCTAATGTGTGGTGTAGTGTGTCGTCCACCTAAACGAGGCTCTACATAAATACAATCAAGTCTATAGTCTGTATGTCACAAGTGCTAGATAACTTTGTTGTTGTAAAATATTCAAAAGTCATTTTTCTTTCATTCATTTTTTTAAACAAGTAAAAAGCACATCTGTAGGAAACAAAGAGCATCGTTCTGTCTGCCTACTGACCAGAAACTGAGAAGGAAAAATCTTCCATCTCATGCACTCTTAAAAAAAGATTCTCAAAAGGTTCTTCGCAGCGATGCCATAGAAGAAACATTTTAAGTTCCCCAAAGAACCATTCACTCAAAAGTTTCTTAAAAGAACCACTTCTCTCTAAAGAACCTTTTCAACTACAAAGAAACGTTTGAGAAAAGTTCTGTGGTTGTTAAAGGTTCTTTATGGATCCATACAGCCACACATGGTTCTTCTATGGCACTGCTGCAAAGCGCCTTTTTTTAGAGTGCGTGTCATCCAATGTTGTAAATGCATCAAACCTCCTGTGTTCCCCTTGTGCAAATGTTACAAAGACAGACGGGCATGCTGTCGCACAAACATGCAGAAATCTACAGCTGTGAGGAAAAGACAATGAAAGAAACTCTGGCCTGCAAATAAACAACACTCAGGCCAGACCTCATGACAAATGTGCAGGAATGACACGTCAAAGTTTCAAAAGTAAAATAGAAACAAGGAAAACAAATGGAATGCTCTTTTCTTTTATACAAAACAAGAGGAGCAAAAACGACTCTCCAGATGAAGCTGATAAGACTGTACAGTTAGGCTGATGTCACCCAGACTGATCTGACTCGGACTCGTTTGTATTATTATTACAAAACTGTGAATTCAACACAATTTCAATCAGTGCCAGTCTCTGCACTGTCAGAAGAATTCAGTAGAGATTATATGGATGTGATTGAGACGTGACACTGCAGAAAGTCCCAAAACAGAAGCTTTACAGGAGTGAGAGAGATTTTACACTTCATCAGCACCAACACTGTAAATCTCACAAAACCATGACCATTTCAGCCTGAAATCATCAAGAAAAATTATATTTTGCATAAATAAAACACAGCTGGATGTGTTTATAGCCTTTTTTAAAAAAATATTTTTTTATATTGTGACATTTTTCCAAGACAATTAAGCACCCTGGCCCAAATTGCTGTATTGCGCCTGGACTTTTTACTTTCTGGTGATTTTATTTTAAATATATAACTTTCTTTTCAGTAATGATTTCATCTCATTTCTAAATTATATTTTAATTCTATATTTATTTATTCATGTTCTGAGCCAGTTTTTAAGCCAGGAGAAAATGGCTTACAGTTGACCCTGCATACTAAACTGCGATTTAAGAAGCTATTTTACACCGATAAAATTCAGAATTCAGCTTTAAATCAACTCAAATGCAGTACAAGAAATACCAGCATAACGTATAAATGTTTCAATAATTCTGTTGCAATAGTTTACATAGTTTAAATAGTTAATTTTCTGTCTCATGTTTCTTTTGATTCAGGTGAAATTAAACCAAGACATGTTCTGGACTGGTTTTGTGAGATTCAACTTTAATTCCGACTTTTATAAAATAACAACTAAAATCCAGCCAGAGTTACCAAAAAAAATCTCTGTCATGTCAGTGTTGCAGTAATTGCCAATGGAAACATACAGTGTCAGTCTGTGATATTTTCAGGGTCTTTATGTTGAGCAGTCAGAATAAAGACTGCAACCATGATGACGCCAGTTTAATGTTACTGTAAATGAATAAAACCAATCACAGCTTTGAACTGTAAAGGCCAAAGCCAGACCATATACTAATATATATCACTTATATATACATTATATATATATATATAATGTATATATAAGCGATACTAATTTTCTTATTTGAGTCTGCAAACTTTATCATATATAATTTATCTATAGATCTTTATCATATAAATCTACTATAAACAGAATGTAGTAAATACACAATCGCTAGAATCATTACACAAAGTAAAATCATCTTCCGCCCACCACATAAAATAAAAAATAAAACCAATAATAACAATAAAAAATTAAAAGACCCCAGAACGTTTGAAAAGGCCGTTACATTCTAAGACAAGAAATTAAAGACTTGAGCAGGTAAAACACACTGTCACCTATAACAAGACAGAAAAACGAGCTAATAATTAAAAAAGTAAAAAAAGAAAAGGACAAACAACCTCACAAGCCAAGAGAAATAACAAAACACACAAGAAAAGATCAGGAAGGTGAAGTAGTCGTACGTGACAGGCGTCTGTAAAACAATGGCAACAGCGAATCAGATCTTCTTCCTTAATGTGTCTCATATTTACCCTACATGACACAGTTAAAGAATGCTAAAGGTAGTCGTGGTGAACCCAAGAACGAGGGTTGTCAAACAAATCATCAGTTAGATGTACAAAGTCAAGCCAAATTTTCTATGTGAGCATGCATCATCGCATATATATACAGTTCTATGTGCCAGTTAGAAGCATTGGTACGCCAGCCCTTTTAGTATAGGGTCCAGCTCCAAAACTACAACGTCAACGTAAAGAGTCCCATGCAGATTGTCTGAGTATCACAGTCGTCTCAGAGGTGTTTACGATTGTGGAAGCTGGTGGTCCCGCTACTTCCTGGATTGTGTCATGTGACGAGCACATGTTCTGTAGCACCTGCCCCTAGTGAAAGACTCATTACCCTCTGCATCCACGTAACGCTTCACACCAGCACCGAATCGCACCAGGCGGCACTTCTAAAGGCTCAGTGGTACATTTAAAATCGGTAACCAGCCCTTTTCCTCTTGTTTCAAAGGTGTCATTAAAATTGACTGTTTGTTGAGTAGAATAACATTAGAGATAAGCTAGTGCCCTTTAACTGTAATTTGAATACTAGACATTCATAGCTATAAAAGTACAACATGTTGAGAAAAGGAAAATATAAGTAGTTCTATCGTGTACGCTTCTTTTAAATCACAAATTTGTGTTTTGTCAGTACAGCCCTATCCTATATGAATGCTAGTGGCAAGGAACTGTTGGGTTTTACAGCAAACTCATGCATTCAAATAGTTTTTTGTAGTTGCTGCTCTGGCTCTACACCAGTTAAATTTAAACATGGCAGATGGAAAGCTGTTCCGTTACGTGTGCATGCTGGTCAACACTTTTGAGAAAGTGGAGGTGTGTATTTGGTCATTAGAGTTGAAACAAGTCGCTACATTGGTTTGCCTTCTAAAGCACTGGAGAAGTTAACAGAAAAGCGTTCCAACAATGTTTGCCTGCGGATAGCTGGCAACTATCTTAGAAGTTCATTTGTCAGTGACACAAGTTGAAAGTATGTAAAATGTACAACACAAGCACAGTAAATGAAACGACATGAAACAGTAAAAACGGTCATTACGTGGAGATATCTGCGGGGAGTCCCTGGTAAACATGCTGAGGGTTTCTCAATTCTTCAGGCCAGCCTTTGGCCATCACACATTCCCACCCTTTGAAAAGGAAAACAGGGATGGTCCGACATCTTCCCTCCTGTAACTAGTTTAAGGCAATGTTCTTCTCGATTCATTATGAAAACTCTTATGAAAAAGGCACAAACTCGAATTGTCACTCTCATGGCTCTTTGCTGGGGGTTCCCAAAATTCTTCCTTCTTTCTCAATCTCAGATCTCGCTTTTCACCCTGCAGGGTCAATTCTTAATAACATCAGAAATGTTTAGAAGTTACGTGGATGACCAATGGAATAAATGTCATTACTTTTTCCAAGAAAATACAAACAAAGAAATAAAAAAGACAAAGGATGCGGCCATAACGAGGCCCACGGCCAAAATCAGTCATGTGGGCGATTTAGTGGCTCTGGAAAGTAAGAAAACAAAAAGTTCTTGTGGAAAGCACCAGCTCTCACATATTAACAATGAAATGTGAGTCCATATTCTGCTCAAAAGTGCCCCTTGTGGACAGACCAGGAACTGTATGCTGGACATATTGCCACATACAGACCCAGCTGAGACATTTTATACTGTTGTACTCTGGTTGTTTTGGAGATTTCTTCAGACCGCTTCGGTTCCTGTGCTCCAACGCATACGTCGTGCTGCCCAGCAGAGGCGGGACTAAAATGAAACGATGGAGAGAGCAGAGTGAGGTCAGATTGCCTTGAAGAGGCTCTGAGCCAAGAGGGTCACCGAGGAAGTTCAGTGGACCTTCTACAATGGAGGTTCCTCTTCCATAGGCTCCTCCTCTGACCTGCTGGTTGACACAAAGAAACATTATTACAACCTAATTTTGTTAGTTAAGATGTCCCACATTTTAGACAGAACTCTCAGAACATGTTCCTCAGGACAGAGTAGGATGATGTTAACAGGACTACAGTACATATTCTCATCTTGAGATGCAAAATAACAAGACTTCACAACAGCTGCACACGGCAGTTAAGCACACCTGTGACACTCTTGTTAAAAGGTTGAGCAGATTTGTTTGCATCAGTTTGTTTTAGTTGACAGCTGCTTACTGCTTACTGTACAGTGTTCTTGTGGTCAAATTTATTGATGTCAACACATTTTTAATACCTTTTAATTCAGATGGTACCACAATCACTTGTGCCAAATCTGGTGACAATTGATTGAATTTAAAGTATATATTTGAAAATATTTGATACGTGGAACCAGATGTGTTAAACTTAGTAAGAACCAAAGAATCAATGGACCAACAGGATCAAAGGAGACATATATGTTTGTATATAAGGTTGTTAGTAGTAGCATTGGTTTGAGAGACAGACCCCAAAATTGGTGTAAAAAATAATATAAATGATTCTATGGATGCCAGATCACAGAGCCAAAAATCACAAATAAGAATAACAACAGACACAACAGGTTCAAAATGCACCTTTGGTACTGGGCACCTCATAAAAATAATAGGAAATTGCAGACAAAATTACAGCTGAAACCTGTGCTGGGCACATGTACTGTATATGTATGTGTGTGAGTGAGATAAGTACAGAAACCTCAAGCATCTGTGATCAATGTTGCCTGTGTGTTTTCAATTAAGACTCTGGCAGAACGTGTCTGTCAGAAGCCTGACACTGCTGGACGTCTGCCCTGCACGGCCGTGTACACCCGGTTCTGTACCTCTACACTGCTGGCCAATCACAGACCCCTCACACGTTAACACATACACCCGGGGTCACGTAAACAGACCCGACCGAGGGCCCCCACCAAGCAAATATGTGACAGACACAGACATGCACGAACATCATGTAAGAGGAGCGCACCTCTTCCCCATGTGCTTGTTGGCCATGGAGAGCGAGGCCATAGCGGTCACTGTCTCAGCCTCGTCAGTTTCACGATGCTGCGCCTCCAGCAGCGAGCAGCCCAGGGTGGAGGCGGATCTCTGCAGTGAGCGCCAGTATTTACCTGCGGAACAAAGCAAGGTCAAAGGTCAGCGTCAACTATGAGCGGAAACTTAGTTTGGACAAAACACGACGACCACAAAAAGCACAAAAAGACGACGACATTACAGATGCTGGTAAATGCACAACTGTGCATGCTGAAGTATCCTGTAACGCTGACAATGTCTTGATCATTTCAGGAACAGGACGAGCAAAACTCGCACACAAAACAGCGAAAGGCAAGAAAACATGGAAGGACACAAGCGTGCACTCACTGTGAACTTCCAGAACTTTCTCCATAGAGTGAACAGCGTTGGAGTTCGGTCTCTGTTGTAGCACTTCTTCAGGGAGAGGGTCCAGCTGTAATGAAGATCACAGCTGTCAGAACACAGCTTTAACTGATATATCAGCCAGCTCACACATCAACATCAGGATGATGACAGCACTTGACCTGGTCACTCTGAAGACACATACACACGCGTTTACTTATATAAATGGGACATTCCATAGACTTCCATAGTTATTATACACAGCTAGTAATATAACCTAACCTTAACAAACATTTTACAAACACTCTTAAAAAAGACTTTATTTACCATAGTGTACAATTTACCATTTAGTAGTGTTTTTACAAATGAGGACATTTCCAAAATTAAGTTTTGCACAGATTTTTCAGTTTTTTTCCTGACTTAGTAGTAAATAGTAAACACACACAGAACATCATATTGGACAAGATGACACTGTAAATGCAACTTCAGCGGTTCGTTTACAGAAGCAGACCCTGCTGGTCTTAGTTTGCAGGGGAACACTGATGGTAACACCACGGCTGTGTTTACACTCTGACAGGGGTGTTCAGCTGTGTTGAATGCTGTATGTAAGGACAGACCAGTCTACACAAATGCAACAATGCAGAGCTTTGTGCTCCATCACGCCGCGTGGGCAATGAAATCCGCTCTGTCAAACCCTCACGACAGCTCAGGGACCAGCAGGGCCTGAACCCCGAGGAAACAGCCTGTATACCACACTGCATTCCTGATTAAACATGATTCCATTCCCCTGACTGCAGACTGCATATTTTCACCCCCGCATGAAAGAAAAGCGAACGTCTGACCAAATGTTTTAGGTGCAAACATTAAAGGCAGATGAAAGACATCCTGTCATTTACCCTTCACAAACCATTTGCATGAAAAAGAGAGAGGAAAACATGAAACTAGTATGAAACTAGGGTGGAATCATTTTGAAATGTTAGCAAGCGGGGAGAGAGAGAATGATCAGCCAAGCTGAATACTTTTCTTTAATTAAAACAACTAAGACAAGGCTGAGAGGGCTGGAGGTGCTGGGGACGGCCATCTAAAGAGAAGAGACCTGAATCCTGCTGTGGTATGACAAACCAACTTCTGCATTACAAAAAACAATTATCAAATTAAACTATTGTTCTTAATTCAGACCGGATATGTTCCATTCTATTAACACCTGCAACCACAAATCAGATCAGTTATCACTAATACAGCAAGGTGTGAGCCAAATTAGAACTCAGAATGCCCACACAAGCACCAGGGCTCAAAACACTGTGCATGTTAAGCGTGTTTCTGAAGTAGTGGAGACCTGCCACAGACTTCCAGTACCTTGCGTGTCAGGAGAAAAGAGAGACAAACAAGTGCAGTACAAGCTCAAGATCCAAGGTTGGCAGGCACAAAGGTCTGGTGCTGGACAAAAGAGAGCCTTGTTCAGTCACTGGCGAGCCATCACGCTCACTCTGAGTGAGCTCTAACGAACGTATCGTGAGCCCTCAGAGAACAACCCTCACCGGACACCTCTCCTGCCTCCATCCATCAGTACTGCAACATAAACTCAATACAGTGTTTGTCCTGAGGAGAAAGGTGGGTCACGTCTGACATTTACTTTGTGGGAACAATTTGGCAGTAGACTCTGAGGTGGAGTGTTTATTCTATGCTTAAGTCCTCCCTTAGCAGAAGCACACAAAATTAAGTAAATTTCATAGATAACACAGACAATGAACCAATCTGCTTTTCCCACAATTCTTTGCTTTCCACTAACAATCGTTTGTCCTGAAGGCAGCAACAGGCCCATATGGAGGGATGAAAGGTGTGTGTGAGAGGGCAGCTGGTCATTCAGGTACATTTTCGTGCTGGAAAGTTTGATTGGAGGTCAACAATCAAACTCGACCCCCACAGTGCTCCCCCTGCAATCTGCCAATTCAGCTCTGCCCCTCTCAGCTCTCAGACCCTGCTGTGAGCGTGACACCTTTTCTGCCCTGGCACCGGCTTAGGGGGGTCAGGTCTGTCTGTCACTGTGATGAACGGCCCCACCGCACAGCTGTAAACTTTAATAGGTGTTGTCAGTGTGTACCAAGCCTCCTGGCAGGTATAAAGCTCACGGCATTTGCTGGCATCACATGACAGTGGGGTTTATTTAAATTCAGTGTGAGGCCCTTCACGTGTTTTCAGGAGAAGAAAAGCTTTTGTCAGGATGGATTCTGTCAACCTGCCTGCAACAATATCAATTCTGTCTGTTTCAGAATGAGGCACGTCCCTCAAACATCCTGTAGATACAGCCGAATGAGCTGGGGACCTGGATGCATGTATGTATGCATATATACACACACACACATTCATATTCACGAGTGGTCCCTCTTCTCCCCTTATGATGTCTCTCAGTGGGGCCTGACAGAGCTGTTTACAATTCACCTTCATTTAAAACTATAACCTTGTGTTAAATTAATGCAGTAACCTACCAAACAGTCCTTGTGTTGTACAAACCAGATGAGTTTGGGAAACAAACCTCAGGCATTTCAAGTGAAAGCTTGAATGTTTACTGTAGCTCTTGGGTAAACACCAGGAGAACCTCACTGCTGACTGGCAACAATTAACCTATTAGGAAACTGTTTATCATGTAATTGCTAATAACCACAATTTGGAGAGGAACATCTGCTTGCACACATCCAGGGCTGAATGACGTCAGAGGAGAAGCACCATTTGTGAGCTATTTCACCAATCGAAACTTTTGATTACTCACCGAAACGCTCCACTATAAACATCAGGAGAATTCATCATCAGAGCCTCCCCTCATCTGACTCATTTTCAAAGGAAACACAATCCTCATTATAACAGTGTCTGCCTCTCTACTGCCTGTAAAACAGGAAGTATATTTCTCACACCAGCCCGGGCAGTTAAACGCTCAATATAATGACCAGAGTCACACACCGGGCCACCGGGCTGTAAACCCGCTCAGTTCCTCAGCCGGGACTCTGTGGTGCTTGACTTACGTTTCTAATAACAGCCAACCAAGCAAACCCGTTGAGTAGAGACGTTCAGGCGAGCACCTGTTCTCCCATGAGGTGTTAGTTTAAACACGCACAAACACACTCTCCAAAACTTTCAAACTTTATTCACATCCTCTGCTTGCTGACCTAAACTTTACCCCGTTACCATGTGAGCCTTTAATGCAAAGATAAAACACCTGTTTCCTGCAATACTGATTAAAGTCTGCACTTTTGTTTCTTAACATCTACAGACCTGAGATCTCGCGTGAGCTTCTCTTCTTTGGACCTTATTGACTTCTTGCATGAGTTATTGGGTAATTGTGAGGTTGAACTGTCAAGACCCTCTCAAAGGCCACCGCGAAACATTTTAGGATGTAAGGATGTTTCCCTAACATTTCAATTAAGTTAAAAATGTTATTTTGAAACTTCTAGGAACGTGTATTGATGTTGTATTAATAATATTGCTCGGTTACATGAACAATATTAAAAAATTTGGTAACATTTTTAAAATGTTCAGTTAACAATGTTTGAACGCTAATGCTTTTAGAACATTTTAGAACATATAATGTTGAAAAAATGTTACTGCAAGAACATTTTAGATAACTTTAAGAGAGCTTTGACAGAACTTTTAGAGAACCATGGACAACATCCTGAGAATGTTCCCTGTTAGCTGCTGTGTTACTTTAAGAAGCAAGTTTCAAACAAGGCCCCCAATTTTATATACATAAATAATGCACATTTAAACAACATGGGACTATGGAAATGTCGTATGTTGCTGGTGTGAATGCCAGTCTTTCACAGCATCAACTGTGAAATCACTCTCACTAACTGTGTGACATGAGGCCTCCTCTGTACTTTATTTTCTTTGATTGCTTGATGTCTGAGTCTCTCTCTCTTTCTCTGTCAGTGACCTTGTATGCATGAGGTGTGAAACTAACTGCTTTCAGATGGAACTCTACGACTGCGCCTGCGAGCTGAAGGGGAAGAGAGGATTCAGGTGGGATACCGCGGTAACTTTGAACTTTGAGTATCTCTCCCGGGAGTGCATTCGATAAGCAGCTCAAACAGAATTTTCACAATCCAACAGACTTACCCCGGGCAGGTTTGCGTGCTCAATAGCTCTCATTTCTTTTCCTGCTATGACAACAAACCTTCCCATGGGGTAGACTGGAGATGAAGTCTGCGCCAGAGCGCCCCGCAGACTCACAGTCTACTGTTGCTTTTCCAGTGACTGGAGTCACAGGCATGTGCTGGCGTAGGTAAACCGATTATGGTTATTGCATTAAGACCGGCAATACGCAGTTCCTTTCTAAAGCAAACACATCCAGTTAGGTTAGTGTAGATGTGGAGGCACACAATGCCCAGCTAACAGGAAATGTTCCAAGAACGTTGGCCGACGTTCTTTAAAAATTCAAAACTGATATTCTTAAGTTGTTAGTGCAACATTTTAAAAACGTTATAGAATTTAAAACGTTTGAGTAACTTTTTATACCCAAGCAATAATGTTAATGTCTAAAAACATTAAACATTCTGAGAATATTCAAGACACATTTTTTACGTTATATTTACTTAACGACAACGTTAAGGAAAGATTCTTACAACCTAAAACTTACAATCTTAAACCTGTTAGCTGGGTGCCTTATAGGTTATCAAAAAGCCTGCCCTCCTCTTCTATCTCCAAAACATGTTGGGTTCATTTTCAGTTTGAATATATCTGCTTGTTTTAGGTTACTACACAAAGCTAATGACATGCAGCTACACCGAGGCACAGTTGATGTTTTCTACCTGTTTTCTCAATACTGAACTAGCGTAACTGAAGTCATCCAATCCATGACTACGTGACCCAGACCTAACTTGACTAGGGCCAATACTATTGACAGTTTGATGCAGCCAGTCACACAGATCTCTGTGTGCAATTCCGAGTTCTCAGGCCACACAAACAACAGCCTTTTACAGACCTTCATCACCCAATCTAATTGTTTTGTTTATTTTCTTCTCATCCCCTGAAATCCACATGGAGCAAAGCCAGCTAGGTTTTACTGTTCCAGGAATGTATTTACAAGCTTGTCTCAAGAGCTACAATAACACCAGAAACGAGGTCTCCGTTCTCTCATCTGATGGTGAAAAGTGGCAAAATGATTTTTTATTCCCATCGCTCTGCTAAGATCACCTCTGGGAAGTCGTGTAAACTCAGCACGAGTGTAAAAGTGGAGATCCACACAGACCGGGCTGAGGTCCGGGGGTGGGATACTCTTGAAAGCGTTTTAGAGTCTCGCTGGGTCTGCGTGGATGGTTTTAGCAGGTTCCTTCCTTATCCAATTAAAAGTAAGTGCTGTAAGGGCATGCCCGGGGTCATACCATGTCCTTTACTTAAAATACACATTTTCTGAAGTCTGAAAGCCTGTAAATTCACTTTAAACCTTTTTTGCACATAACTCAGTCAAATACATCAGATACAGTGTGAACGATTTTTCTATATTTACAAAGTCATTGTGAGACTTCTATGAATTCCTCTAATGAAAACATTAAATTCACATACAGAACTTAACAAACCATCCAAAAACCTGTACTTCACGTGTGGAGCTGCAGATGTCCCAGTTACAGTTGTAACAACTTTACAGTACTGACTGAGCTTTGGAAAGCATATCTACCACAACATATTAAAAAATACAGTCCGTTTCAATTAGAATGCTGCCTTAGTAGACACCAAGAGCCAGCGGCAGAATGAAAGCGTATAAAACACAGAGATATAAGATCAAGAATGAGCGAGAGATGACAAAAGATATAAAAGACATTCTGACCCAGAGACGTGGGGAGGGATGACGCTCTGAAGTTTCATTTGTTTTGTTTCACTTGTTTGTGGACAGTAAAACTGTTAGTGATTCTTCACCTCCCACCCTCACGCGGCACTATGACTCTGGCAGCTGAACACTGTGGCTGGCCAAGACAAAGGGAGTAACTACACACCCTGAGCAACATCTGCTCTCTGACACTCTACACTAAAGCTGGGTGGGAGGATACAGGCCAGGGCTCGACAGAAACGTTGGCCTGGGGTCAATGTGAGAGAGGTTTGGCCCAACCAAGTAACTTCAGCGAACGGTCCACTGTTGTATTTATACTGATTCACACATTCATCCCTGGAACCAACAGTTCTGTGAAATATGGTGATAAATTATTTCCTGTGACTGTTATAGCTGTTCATTTATTCCAGCTTTTTTAATTAATTATTGATTTAACAATTTTATCTTCAGCTTTTATCTTTTGTCCATCATATGATTTTTAAATTTATGATTTATGTAATATTAAAACAGTATCATTGACAGCTACTGATCTGATCTGAAGTCAGTTCTTACCTCGTTCCCAAGCAAAGCAGACACACATGCCTCAGAGGCATCGCAGATGGCGGTAAGGTCATGACCCCCCTCCAGAGCCAGTACCAGCCGACCGCTGGCCAGTCCCATCAGCTGCCTGGTCAGGTAGCCAAAACCTGCCAAGACGGAGACAGGAAATACAAGTGAGGGTTAGAAACTCTGCTGGACTGTGATCAAAGAGCTAAAAAAAGTGTATTACATCACATTTTCTGTTTGTAATGCAAAGAAAAGACAGCACTCTGGATTTATTGAGTCTACCCATATAAAACAGGGCAGACTTCATTTTAATATATGTGGCTTCGTGTTTTTGGCTCTGGGTGTCTATTGATCTTTTTGTTTGATCTCTTGTTTGAATAAATGCATTTAACGTTACCTCTACCAAACCTTTATGAAAATTCATATTCAAGGATATCTTAAATTGACTTATTTTTAATTCTTCTCTGGCATGACAGAGCAGATCCACACACTGTCCAATAACATGTTCTGCAAACAGACTGACAGAGTAATTTTTGTTTTAACCTTAATAAAATAAAAACAAAGTATTTCATTTATTCATTTCATTGAAATACTTTAGTTGAAATAAACTGCGACAATTTTGGTTGCTCTCTATAAAATTAAAAACAAAATTTGGTGTAAAAAATATGAAGGATTTGATTACTTTTCACACATTTAACGCTGAGACAGTGTATATGAATATCTGAAATTACACGTCACCATATCTGCAGAGGAACTATATCCATAACTACAAACATTATAACTACAGATTATAATCCATAACTACAGAATACTATAAAATGTATGAAATACCAACATCCCAAACAAAGAGGAATTTTTTGCCCCAAGTTCTGGTTAATTTCTGACCCTGGTATGCACATAATGCGCTTGTGTATATCTTTCCTCAGATAAGGAAAATCATTGCTGTCACAGGCCATTGAGCTGATCTAAGATCAGGCAGCGGCAGGAATCTGATTTAAAGTAGGTTTTATCAGCAGGAATGGCTGAAATTCAGAGTGGACAACCTGTCTTTCTTTAGTCTGGCTGAATGCTGTAAGCTGTGAGACTTCCCCCTCCTCCCTGTGAAACAGAACGTTAGTGTGCATTCGATCAAGCACTCACTCACGTAAGAACAGACTTCACTCGAAGATGTAATCTACACGAGTTCAGCTTTGAGCCCACTAACAGGATAAAAGCAGCCTTTTGGACCTCAATAACAAGTGCTTTGCAATCGTTAAATGTTTGATTTAGAAGCAAGCCTAGAATGGCATCTTTATGTTATGCACACGGGAACAAAAGAGGAAAAACATCAGAGATCTGAGAGTTTGAGAAAGAACGATGGGTACAGTCCCTCTCTCGGGACCAGACTCTGCACAGCAGTGTCTCTTGTGTTTGTAGCATGATACACTGGACTGAAATAAGAGCTCTTAGCCATAAGAAATGAGAGAAGGGGAGTGGGACAAAGGCGGACCTCCATGTCCATGACTCATTTTCTTTGCACTGTAGTTTGAGGAGTTGAATTCTGCTTCATCTCATGACAACCTTCCTGAATGCAGGAATCAGTGAACACTCACATTTGGCTGTTAGCTTGTATCCTCCCAGAGGCGGCGGATGGCCCTCTACAGCATCAAAGCCTGAAGAAACCAGCACCACGTCTGGGGCAAACTCGTTGGCTATTGGCATCACCACCGTTCTGTAAAATGCCAAACAAAGAAAGATGACATGAGTTTTTAAAGTGACGGCATACTAATTTTCTCACTCATGTTTACAAAAACCCGACTTACTGCACAGCTCCAGTCCTCACTTACTTTCATTGCACAAAAAACACATTTTTCAAAACCATTTATTTTCCATAAAGAGAAGAGAGTCAGCAGTTTGTAAGAACAGTGACCGTGAGTAAATGATAACAAAATTATCATTTTTGGGTGAAATGTTGTTATCTGTTATCATGGCACGAGCAGAAATGTGATTTCAGCAAGTGATTCATGGGATGTGTGTGGGTTTAACAGCCCGTTCTGTGGTCAAGTCCTGATTCCTGACCAGAACACAGACTGCCACTGGACCTGCTGCCCTGCAGCTCAGCAGAGGTCACATGACAACACGACTGTGTGTATGACATGAAAACAATCCCAACCACCTCCGTCCTCACTGTCTGGATGACGCACACACGTTAGGTTTCTATGCTTTGTGGGGACTTTCCATAGACATAATGACTTTAATATTGTACAAACTGTCTAAATTCTATTCCCTCATCCTATACACCCTCACCCTAAACCTAACCCTCACAGACACCTTTTTGCATTTTTACATTTTCATCATTTAGTATGTTTCATAAACAATTTCCCTTGCAGAGACCAATGTCTGGTCCCCGCAATGGTAGAAAACAACACACACACACACACACACGCATGCACAGTGTTATTCAGTTTATCTTGAGAACTCGGCCGGGCTTCATGTCAGAGGAAGACGACACATGTTGATTCGGTTGGAGGATATTCTGACTCTGTGACTGCGGTCAGGCTGTGCATTCCTCCTGCGCTCACAGCTGTGAGGCTATATTAGGATGACTGAATTCTCTCTGAACTGCAGCTGGATATATAACTGAGGCTGGAGGTTTGGCGCTCTTCACTGCAGTGTAGGTGTAGATGATGTGACAGACTTAATTTGTGTAGGGCTTCATCTCTATGGTCAAGATCCCTTAATAGAGATTCTCTGATGAGGAGGTAACCTTCCCTGCATAATCATCATTTCTACTTCTGTTACAATTTCTGTTAAGGAAACACACTCATCTCAGATGTTCTGGCAGTGTGAATCTCCCAGGTCCTGACTTAGCATGGTAAGTATTAGATGCTTCCTACTCTATATACTTCCTATAGATAATAGTAACACATCTTTTTAATCCATTTCAGAGAAAACACATACATTTTGAGATATTTACCAAATATCATCAAATGCTGAAAAACATTAGATTTGTTTTTGCTATATCACTAAGTCTTACTGTGCATCATGTACTGCCAATAACATTTGGGTCAAACAGTTGAATGATACTGAACTCATCAAAACTATGGATTAACAGTGACTGTAAGAATCTTCAGAACAAAAGGTTTTTAAGATCATGAGAAACATTCCAGTCAAGTGACCCTAAACTTCTGACAGTAATGTATGTAAGACACTCTTTCACACACAGGCCTGTATGTAATGAGTTAACCGGGTCCAGTTGCACAGTATATTTCAGCTACAGTTGGATGCGGTTGGAACTTCATTGGCCTCTGGAATATGGCACTTGTCGTCTTGCCACAGGTGGGCAGAAGGCCCAGCTCCAAAGATGGCCAAAATTTACAGCTATGCCTCATACTTTCCATCCTAAACCAGCTAACCTCACCTCAGTTACACCCCACGCCCCACACCAAGCCAGCTAAGGGGGCTGCCCGTCTACAAGTACTACAAGCGAAGGGGCGTCCAAACCAAGCTAAAAATCTCTTGATATTCTTTTGACAGTCAACAGACTCGTGTTTGCACATGCTGCAAGTTCTTCTGGTGGCACTGCAAACCACCAGTGACTTCTTCAAAAGATATTACCAGCTCTCGGTGAATGAGGATAAAAGGAACAGATCACCTAAAAAGAAAATTCATAACTGATCACCATAAGTATTAAAAAAGCAGTCCATATGAATCCTATGCATGTATTTAAAGAATGCTTCAAATGATTAAAAAATGTTAATATTTTGGTGAATCTCTTTATGAACAGAAAGTTCTAAAAGAGAAAACTACTTAAATGTTGTGATGTAATTCAGAGTGAAACTGAGAAATTGGGGTGTGGCTTGATTTTGTTTTTATAGGAATAGTATATTTTGAATTCATGGAGACTTCAAACTCAAAATCTCAGGCTGGGAGATTTATTAATGAGGTCTTTGTTCACCAACACTGCATAAAAAAGGCTTAGCTTTGCTGTCTAACCTACAGAGTGTCTCAACTCAATGGTCACACTTTCCATCACAGGTGACACCTCACACAAAGACTCCCAACCTGCCAGAAACAGTAGCCGGGCGACCACAGTAAAGCCTGACTACATCTCCTTCCTGCGGTCTAGCCCCAGACAAAAATCAATTTTTACATGCAGGCCACAGGCATTCTGAAGGCAGACACTGAGAGGGGTCCTCAGAATGACAGCAGTGGAGTAAGCGTGTACCAGAACCTTCTGTCCACGTCTTTGATGTTCTAGCTGAGACGATCGAACTTCAGTCGCCCGCCATAACTGCTTAAATCACCACATTCCCTCTACAGCTTCCCTGGCCACAAAAAAGTGTTGTTCCTCTCTAAACCACATGATCAATTATCAAGCCTGTGTGGAAAACTCTTCTTTACAGCCATGAATCAGACAGCATCAATGCTGAGATGAAAAGAACGTCACTAATTAGGCCAAAGATGTTGAGATTTACGACCTCTATAGCTGCCTCGGGTGGGAAGCATCCAAACACCCGTCTCTGCTGACTGTCAGCGTATTCAGCTGGTTTATTGCTGCTTCTGCTGTTGACAGTTATGATCATTCCTGAACTTCAATCCAATGGACTCCAAAAAAACAGAGATGAATTATTGGCAGGACCACACAAATACAGAACGAACACAAATCAAATCAAACTATAACAGTGCTGTGCAAATCTTTTAAACTGACTAGCAGTGGGCTGCCCAAATGACTAGACAACAAATCTGTCTTATGGAAGCCAGCTGAATGAACCTAGTTATTAAATCTTATTAGGAATGAAGAATAAAAAAGAAACTCAAACAGAGATCCCTGCAGAATCAAACTGCAGAGGAGGTTCTATAGAGAGAACGGCAGAACTCTTTTCTCATGAGATGATGCCAAAACCCTCTGACCTCTGATGTGCTCCACACGTGATCTTTTACGCCAAATTCTCACACGCTTTAACACACGAACAGATTCAAGAGTCTACATCCATTCAAGTGTTATTCAAAAACCCAAAACTTTTCCTGTACCTCTGTTCATCCAGCACAGAATCATAACAACTACTGGTATTGGCTCAAACAGTACATTGTTCCCATACTTTACAGTCGATTATGATTTCTGGATAAGCATTTTTTTAATGATTTGATAAAGAAAATATTGAATAGCTAAGCAAAAGTTCTTAAAAAATACATTCTAAAAATTGTAGGAGAACTTTTTAAGGTGTAAATGACTCTGTAAATGACAGTTTTAAAATTCCCAGAATTTCCACAAGCATGGAAGCCCTGCCCATAATTCCTTGATTTTCCATCAGAGTGGAAGCTGATGCACGAACACTGAGCATGCATTACACACTGGAGCTCTGATCATCAGTCATGAGTTCATTCTCCACACAAAGCCAGCTGCTGGGAGACGTCCATGGCCTTACACGCTGCACCTGAACACAGTATCACATTCCCTCAAAACTTGCACACAGGGGCCCTTCAGACCCAGTGCAGCATCCATCTGACAATCAGACCCGCAAATGACAACTCACAGAAAACATATCTGCAGACTATACATTTACTAATGACATTACTGCATAAGCAAATCTGGATTCTCTCACTAACCCTTCAGTTGAAATTCAAGGGCAGGAAAGGAGGCCACTGGTTCAAATATTCAAACGTTTTGTAATATTTTTATGAAGTTGCATGCAGACATTACATGCCATAAGAAACAAAGATGACCAATGATGGACCATACAGGCTGATTTTACACCATCAGCCAGTAACCATGCTAGCTCTCCATCTAAAAATCTACTGATAACAACTGAATTATTAGCAATTTTTGTGTAAGATAAGTGTTGATTACAAATAATAAATCACCTTCTGTAGTATAAGGCATTTCTCCTGTCTTTATAGAAACTGACAAAACATGAGTTAAACAGTGAAGATGACACCTAGATACAGTGGTAAAAACACACTGGTTAGTGATCATGGCAGTACCCTGATTCAGAACTAATTAATGCAGTGTGAAACTAGACCTGTGGGGGAGAGGGAGGGTGGCTGAAATCAAACTTGGATTTGTTAAAACAATCAAACTGTGAAAGCAACCTCAGAGTCTCAGAAACTCTGATCTACAGAGAGAGATAAGTTCCTCCTCCTCCTCTTCTTCACTGCCTCGCTGGACTTATTGGAGTGGGAACCCACCAAAGTGTGGAACTAGATTTATGTAAACAGGACATACAGTGATGTAAACTCTCTGTTTCTCTCACACGCAAACAATCTGAAAACATCTCTCATGGCATGACCTCCAACTCTCTAGATGCTCATCAGCTCAATCCAGAAATCACTGGCTCTAGATCCTCTTCCCCTGCCCTGTGCCAGAACAGCTCCTTCAAAGAAGGTCTGTCGGTTTCCGAGGGGACCTGAACCCAAAGAGTGGACAGACAGATGAGGAAGCTTCAACTATGACGTGCGAGATGAGGCCCAGATTTATGACTGGTAATTAGCATCAATCTGCACAAATTTCCTTGCAATAAACTGAGACAAATTACATGGACTGGAAGCGAGATGAGGAACCATGAAGTTCTCGAAAGCTGATCCAACCCTGCAGGTCCACCTAATCCCGGAGCTGAAACATGCCAGGAGCGGTTTAGAGCAAAAGGATCATGCACTTGTAAAACCGAAAAAATGACCAGTGAAGGGTTAATGCTGGCCGTGGCGATCCATCAGTCTCAAAGGCTTTTCCAATCGCTCCTCTGTCCAAAAAAGAAAAAAGCGAAAATGCAAAGAGTAAAAGTGGGGGGGGTTGGGACATCAAAGCCTTGTCATCTGGCATTGCAAAGAGCTGGTTTGAATTAACATCAACTCTCCTTTCTGTTTCCAAGTTCATGGTGAGAGTTTCTGGGCTTCTGCTTTTCATTACAGCCAGTTTTCTTATCTTTTTTCTCCCTCCTTTCTTCATCCCAGGGTTGATCCCCTGCAAATGCAACGTGGCACTGGTGGGGTCCACACGAGAAGGTGCTGCCCATGAGGCCCACAAAACATCACTGAGGAGAAAACACAATGATGGAGGAAGAGGAGGAGGAAGAACAGGTAAAAAAAGAATGAGAGAGCGATAAGAGAAAGATAAAAGAATGAAATGAAAGACAAAAAAGAAGGGCAGAAAAAACTAAATATGCTAACAAACAGGTAGACAAAATAAAAAAGTGAACAAATAAAACAATGAACAAACAAATGACAAGGAATGAATAAAAAACAAAAACTGAAACAAATGAACAAAATGAATATGACAGACAAAACAACAAAAATACAGACAAAAGATACAAAAAACAATGTTTGAAGAAAGAAAGAAAGAACTGAGCAGAAAGTTACTAGACATGAACTGTTGTGATCCCTCTCCCAAAGGATCACTAAATCAAATGTTGAGAGAAGTTTAATGTAGAGTAACTGATGACAGAAAACACGAGACAGAGAAAGAGATGCAGAGAGAGAGAGAGAGAGAGACGAGTCCTTAACTCCTCAATGCCCTCAAGTGAATATTGAGTGGATAAAGTCCTGCAGCAGAGAACTGGGAACGCAACCTGGGTTGGTTACATTTAAAGGTTAAGACATTTGTCAACTTTGTTTTACTTTTTGACTCAGAATTAATCATGAGCATTTGCATTTATTCCATGAAAATAACACTGTACACCAGCAAGATTGTGGGTTCAATTCTCAACGAACACATGAAGTAATAAAATTTCCTTTACTTGGTGATTCATTCGTTTTGAATGAAAGTAAAGGCCAAATGGATCACGGTGCGAATGGATCTCCTCTGACAAATCCACACGTCACAGCTCACACAAACATCTCTACTGGGGTATGAACGCATGAGACAGAAGCAGAGGCAGCAGAGGTAACCACTGGTGAATCAGTATGAATGGCCTGATACAGGTAGAGCCTGTGCCAGGTGTGAGTACAGGAGCTGGCAAGAGGTGAATCACATGGCAGAGTGTGTGATTCAGAGCACTTGAATTCATAACATCTCTGTGGTCTTCACTAAGAAGCCCACGTGTGCAAACACTCCTCTCAAGTCTTTGTGGTTCACAAAATGTGGAAAAAAACACTGTTCAAAGACACATTGTAATAAAATGCATCTCAAAATATCTGACATAAAGACAGTTTTGCTTTTTGGTCAATGGCTGTCTAGGCATCTTAAAACAGGTGTTGATGCATCAGATGGGGGGCTGATCTGAGGTCAGAAGCGCAGATGGGGTCGGACTCAGCTGGCATTACTTAAACCCTGCGTGAGGAAAGGCTGCTGAAGTGAGTTTATCGAGGACGTGTTGGGGAGAGATTTACGACAATGGTTGGAAAGAAGAGCAGAAGAACCAGAGGATTACTGGGTCGCAGAGAAGAAGGTGGCGGGTTTTAAAAAAAGAAGGATGAGCGAGACCTATCCTGTCTTATCATCGACCTGCTGTGGGCCATATTTCAGCCGTCTACCAGCCGACGCAGCCTGTATGTGTTGGGCACGGAGCCCCTCTTCAAAAAGCGTCTCGAATCGGTCGTGTGCGTCCACGCCATGAGGTAGTGGGTTATTAATAGCCGCAAACACCGATGCTAATGGGGCTCAGCTCTACTGGCAGGCCATCAAAGCCTCCCATCAGCCCTGCTACAGATAAAAGGGACAGTTCAGCAGATGAGCAACACTTAAACAAATTGTTACAAGACATTGTTGTGAAACTTCTCCCCTATTTCTCCAACAACCCTCTGGAGTTTGTGAAAATCTCTGTGAAAATGGGGATTGCTTGGGGCTTTTCACACTGTTTGGCTGTCACATGCCTGCTTGAATGTTTTAGGACATCGGAACTCAACTGTGCTCTGCTCCAAAATGCAGTGAGCTTTCTATGACAAGCACAGTGAAAACGTGCATTACAAATGTACTTTTTTATGCAGTACCAAAAGGTATCCATAAAAATAGTTAACTCCAAATTATTTTCACTCAATGTTACTTTATGCTTTCAAAGTTTTGGATCCCAGTGAGACACATACGCTGCATCCTAAAGACAAACTCCGTGATTTGTACAAAGTATAAAGAGCTGCTGTTATATGGCGTTTTAAATCAGTCAAGATGTTGCCTTAGAAGACCTGATTATGTAGGTAGTAGACAGCAAAGGGGCTCACTAAGTTTAAGAACAGACTAGGGGTGTCACAATATACCTGTACTGACAATAACTGTGATATTAATAATCATGATAATATCATGAATAATTTAGCAGCAGTATCTGATAGCACTCCAACACTGTGGGTTGAGCTATTGCAACCGTTTAACATTTTCCCTTAAAAACAATGGTCACAAACTCTCTCTCTCTGCCTTCCTACACTCATATTTTGAATGTGATTCACTGGCCAAAAAAGAGAAAACACTAAATAAACAAAATTAAAGATGAACTGACAACATTATTGTTATTTTTTTAATTTCAGTAGATATGATAACACCTTCCTTGTGAATTATTTTGGCCATGATAACCATGTAGTGAAAATCTGATAGCGAGCAGACCATTTGTTTCTTGAAATACAGTTTATGAGTTATTACTTGCGACGACTGAACTTCTGGCTTTAAAAGACTTTTGTTAATGTTCTTCCTATAAATTGTATTTCAAGCTAAAAAGGCAGGTTTGTGGAGCCCTGGACATGAAATCAAAGTGTGTCGCTCCTGCAGCGTGTAAGGAAAAAGGATTCTGTTAGTTTCTCTCATTCATCACATCCTTTTTTCCAGCTATTACCGCGGTGAAATACAGTCCGTCTTTTGGCTGTGAGTTCACTGGGGAAGTGCGTCTAGTAAAAGTGTATCGTGATAAATTCTGCTCTAAACAGGCGACTCTGCCACATGAGCACGCATAAAATCACTACATGTGCAGCTGCTGGAAATATACATCCCTTCAAAAAGTAAAAACCTAAAATAAATAAATGTACACACAAACCAATACACACCTTTACTTATCTAAATAGGTCATGTTTGTAAACTGGTGACCACATTGAAGATGCTGGTAAAACGTTTGCTTTACACTGGATGTTTTCAGACACACCATTTCACAGCTCCATGTGTGTTATTCAATAGCTGTGAAGAGCTGAAATCAAGAATGAGTAACTCATTTTGCCAATAAATTAATTCTGTATTAATACTAATTCTTAATTCTGTCTTAGGGCCTAAACAGGGAAATGCTCTATGCACGTCCACAAAAAAAGAAAAAAATGAAACCAAACAACCAAACAAAGGGGGGGGTAGCCGTGTTACCTGAATGCTGCCAGATACTCTGTGTCCCCCATGGGTGGATCCAGACCTCCAGTGAAAGCCATGTTCACATTAAACCCCACACCCGGACCACTGCCCACCTACACACACCATACAAACAAACACACAGGTTGGGTTTTCATGTTTAATGGGGACAATCTATAAACGTAATGGTTTTATTCTGTACAAACTGTACATTCTACCCCCACACTAAACCTCCCCCTAAACCTGACCCTCACAGAAAAGATGTAGATTGTCAAAGATCCTGTAGATCCTTCTGTGTCATTTATGAGCTGGTTTCCAAAAAACGTTTGGTCCCCATCACGTACTAAAAACCAGGAACACACACACGAGAGAGGAAACAGCAGCTAACAGGGCAGGTAGAAAGATTCACGCAAGATCTCCATGGAAACCGGAGAACTATGATGTCATTGTGGCAGTAAATCCCCACAATTACTATCAGTGTACAGCCGTAATGAGCTTTTATTGTAAAGCCAAATGGACTTTGACTAAAGCCAGAATTTAAGCATACGATTGAGTCAATTAAATTTAAATCCCCTCATTAGTTCAGATGCTGAAACTGGCTTAAAGCTTTAATGATGAAGAGCGTTTATATTAACAGAGACAGAGGAAAAGATCACCATTTCCTCCTCTCATGTCAGGTGGTCAGGTGATGTTTTTTGCATCATTTTCCTATGCTAAAATGTTTTCTGTGAAGGTGCTTTGAAACAATGAAGCACTATAGAAATAATCCAGAACTAAAACTCGCCTCATCTGGGGCCCCGCTTCCAGGGAAGAAGTTCCCGTCGTCGTAGCGATGGAGAGACACATACAGGACATTAGGGTCACTGTAGAAGGCCTGCTGAGTCCCGTTGCCATGGTGAACATCCTAAAGCACAACAGCACACACAATGTCATTAGTTTGGTGTTGGAGAGTGACATCAATCGTAGCATGAAAAGAACAATGTACAAATCAGATGCTAAGAAAAGACGTCATAATGCATATTCACACAGGAATGAGAAGTGTATAAAAACTCTGTCTGTGCTGCAGGAGGCAGTTTAAGAGCCGTATTCCCTTTTTCATTTCTTTTCATGTCTACTGCAGCATGTCATAGCTGCTCGGTCTGTCAAAAGAGCAGCACAACAGACAGGAGGAAATTAAAGCCATTTTAAAAGGCATCCAGAAACCCTAATGATCCCAGCAGAGTCTTGCACTGACACCACCCGTCTTCCTGCGCACGCAGACACGTATCATTCCAGCACTGGCCCAGGATGAGACAGGCCCTGTCCTATACAGTCTATACTGGTTAATTGTCATTTTACTGAACTTTTATAATACAGCAGCCAGAGACATTTCAGAATTAATTCGAACCTACCACCTTTACTTTATCATTACTTAGTATTTGGGATAAGGGCTTTTAACTACCCCGATCTCTTGCTTGCTTTCTTATTTTAACTTTTAAACAATTCTAAATCTGAAATGCTATGTTGACCATGTGTTTTTAGCCATGCTAACGTTGCATAAACATTAAGTCACATTTGACTTGCAGTGCATTCCAGAGATATTTATTTTTTCCAAACAGCATGTGTGATCTCTGGAAATCGAACCTGGGACCTTTCGCACTGCTTATGCAACACGCTACCAACTGAGCAACAGGAACACAGATTAAGTCTTTATGATACAGCATATGACTGCACAGAAGTCTGAGTGACTGTCACTTACCCAGTCCACAATCAGAATCTTGCTAACGTTGAGTCTCTGCTGCAGGAGTTTAGCTGCAATGGCGACAGAGTTGAAGTAGCAGAATCCCCTGATAATTGTTAAAAGCAAAACAGAACAACAGCATGTAAGAGAACACAGAACCAAGAATCAACTGGTGTGTGATCTTCAGAGAAGGATATGCTCATAAGGGTTTGGGAAGTGGACCTCCTGGCCTGATAGATTGTCTCATTTTGCTAATGGCACCATTTGCCCACTGCGTCCTGGCTTGACATCAGAGCAGGAGAGCAGAGGCTGGCCCAGGGCCCGGAGCCCAGAGACACCCGACTGTGGTCTGCTCCCCACGCACAGCATCCACAGAACAATCTCTGTATTTAACCTTCCGTCACAGAGATGAGGAACCCTCATTTACTTTAACCTTTGTATAATGAGCAAGAGGGACTGGAATAAAAAAGGTGAAGCGAGTGCGATACACGAGACATTTAGAGCTGAACAGCACCATAGTTAAAGGAAATTTTGTGTCACGTTAATAATATCTGACATTTGTTTGTATAAACCAACAGGCTTAAAATAAATAAAACTGTATCCAAGTTGCTGGAGCTGAATATTAAGAACACTGCGTTCCCAAACAGCCCTGAATCAAACGACACGCAAGTATAAAAATAGGCCTGAAACTTCTAAAGAATGAAGTCTACTCTACTTGACTACTCTACTATTCATAGCAAGTACAGGTTTCATATAAAAATTCTAGTGAGAAGTCATTCAAATAAAACTAGATCAAATCAAAACATTACCCCACTGATCTTTATTCATCACCTCTCAGATGACTGACTTCACTGAGGCCAGTGTGAGTGCTGGAAACCCTGTTCTGAGCCAGGCGGTCCAATCCAAACTCAATGCTGGAATTAATTTATGTAAGGGGATAATGTGCTTATCGCTGGTTTTTGAAACAGATGCTGACTGGTTGTGAAGTTTATTTTGAGATGGGAGAGATACAGTGTGGTGTTACAGAAGCATGCGGGATGTTGGAGAAGGAACTTACATTGGAGTGCTTTCCTCAGCATGGTGTCCAGGGGGTCGTACCACAGCGAAGCCATTCTGCAAACAAACACACACGGCTACATTCAATGTTTAAGAACTCAGAGATGAGAAACTCTGAAGCAAATGAACAACACATCCTAACCAGGCAAGACATTTGGTGTAGTTCAGTTGACTTCAAAACCCCCCAAGTGACCACAACAATATTTGAAGCCCCCCCACTCACAATTTCTACCCAACAAAATATACTAGCACTTGGCATAACTAAAAAGATGTGCATTTGTTATAAAAATAACTAAACACAAACAATACCTTGATTTTTAGTTGTTTTAGCTCATTTTAATTTGAGGTCAACTTGAGGTCCCCCTGGCAGTTTGTTGAGGCCCTCACACTCAGTAGCCCCACCTACAGTGAAATCCCAGTTCAAAATCCTGTCTATTACATCAAATGTGTTTTGATTGGCCATGATTTTTCACTTCAGGTCATTTTTACCATTCATGAACTAGTTCACACACACAAATTCCAAAAGGATTCCGGGACACACCGCTCACAAACTTCCTTTCCTGTCAGAAACCCTCTCTGACTTTTTTTAACAGCTAATGTCTTTTCCATTCGACTGCTGGATTTCTACACTCAGTGGATGCTGCTAGCGTGCCGCGTGCAGCTCCGTGGCTAATGAGAGCACAGAGGACCGTTAATGTCCTGACCTGAGGGACTCGCTGTTCTCTCTCACACTCACTCAGTGAGTGTCCTGCTCTAATGATGTGGAGTCAGCTGCTCATATTATTCCACTTCACTCCAGAGGATGTTATTTCAGCCATGAGAGAGAGGGAGAGAGGACGAGGGCTCTAGATTGCAAACGGTGAATGCTGGAGGTGTCTGCTGTATTTCTGGGCAGGCCGAGGAAGGGGTGTGAGGTTGTGTGATGATTGACACATTTCAGTGTTATTCTGGGATTGATGGGTGGGTAGCAGGGTCAGGTTGCACTCAGGAATGTTTTGTTAAGAAAACTGTGTCTTTAGGGTCACTTCCTGTGGGGATGCACCAGGACTGTGCTAGGTCACCTGACCTCAGACACACGTACACAGTGAAGACCGCCAGCATCACAGCAGAACACCCAAACCATGAATACACTGCAAACTGTAAACCATTCAAGACGGACCAATCACAAGCTCCAAGATTATTTTGTGACGATTTACTGTGTTTCTGTAGAAAGCAGTCAGTGTGATTTACGCTTAATTTGAAATACACATTTGGAATAAACTCATACACAAAAGATTTATACTTATAATTAAGGACTTAGCTGTGATACTTTAATTTTGTACCATTGGTACAGATGTTCCCCACCATGACAAGAACAGAGTCGAATGTGAAAGAGAGGGCGTCTTACCCTCAGCTCTCCTGACGCCACCTTGAAGACCAGATCCACCACAGAGCCCACAGCCAGACGAGCAGCACTGGACGAGTGTACCTCATTCCAGATAGTGTCATTGTCAACCTGTGAGGACACACAACACACAGTTGCATTGTGGGTAGAGATGCAATGTTCATGTTATTGTAGTAGCTCAAAAAACAGAAACTAAAACTGAAACGCCCTCAAAATAATGATTAAAACATTTCTGTTTGCTTGATAGATAATAGATTTGATTCCTATCTGTTATTTCTTACCCAAATGTTGTATTTGAAAAAACTTTATATAATTGTATTTATACACTATGAAAAACTAAATAATGTGATTTTATTACGCCCTGGTAAGCAGTTGTATTTGTTTTTAATAAATTACCAGTCCCACTGTAATGTACCTGACAGCAGGACTAAAAATACCATTTTGACAAACGAGACTGAAAACCCAGTCCCTCTGATGTTTCTGCGCTCAGACACTCATGGCTGTGAGGAAAGGTTCAGAGTTTTTTACTGCTGACAGACCTGTGGCAGGTCCACAGGAGATGTGACATGTTTGCTTTAGCAGACACCGCAGTGGGACAGTAAACAAACCCAGTTCATACACAACACAGTACGCAAAACGTTCACGCTGAACGGTCCCCAAACATTGTCTTTTGTTCCAGTACTCGTTCTCACAGAGGAGCTTGATTGCAGGGTAAGCAGTAAGAGCTACACTGCTGGAGCTTCAAAACTGACACACAAACCAACAATGACAAACACATCCAGTATCCACAGGAAAGTGTCATTCTGAGGAAGACGAGCATGCTGGGAGTTTCTTCAACTGACCGGCAGACAGGATGGAAACAGACGTTTATTCTGTGACAGGTAAACAGTGTTGGAAGAGACCTGGTTAGGAAAGAGGCAGGAGTTCCCAGAATGCTTTGAGAGAGAAAACAGCCATTCATAAAGCATCACTGATTATGCAACCACACGACTACCCCACAGCCTGTAATTACTACACACACACACACACACACACACACGTGTGTGCTAATACTGCAGTGCACTGCACTTAAATGGGGTCATGGGTAAAATAAGGAATAATTCATGAAGTGTAAACTACTAGATCTGTAGATTAACAGGTGTTCAAAGTGCATGACAGCATAAGTATATGCTAAGATAAAAAACATGAATGATACCTCAAATCCTTGAGGAGAGGTGCCATTTATTTTTTGAGAAATCTGACTTACTTTTGTACCTGGAGAATGATAAATCAGTGCTATTCAGAGTTACCTGAGACATATCTAGAGACAAGTGGGCTTCTTGTACTTGGGCCCGTAAGCAAACATCTAGGAACCACTCGAAACCCCATAGCAACCACACATGAATATTATTTTTTTTTATTTTAAATGCCATTAATCACTCTGCAGAAGTATTTACTTGTACAAAGAATAAACTAGTTAAGGCAAAAAGGTGATTAGAAATGATCAAATGATCACCAGAACCAGAATACAATTGGTTGTTTTTATAACTACAAACTATGTAATCTGTTTCTCTGAGCCAATTATGAAAAGATTCGTTTTGAACATCTCCAACTGACTGCCAATAAAATTTATTTTCCTTTCCATGACATCACACTCTACTTAGAAACCGTTTCCAACAAACCATCCGTGACGATTGAATCATTTCTGTTTAAGTGTTTCAAATATCCTGGAGGCGGGAATATTAGGATGTTAATCTAATGTCTCGTTTGGGGGTTAGAGGAGCATTCAACGAAACGACAAGCTGCCAACAAAGAAGACAAAATAAGACAAGTGAGAAATCTGGCAAACTTCTGAGACAATCCGAAGAGTTTCACCAACCCTGGGTTTCCCCTTAAGAACACGTACTGTCCATCCTTTTTTAAATTCAGCTTTCAACGGCATGAGCGCTCAAGGGCAAAGTAAAAACCTTTCGTCTTTTCAAGCTTTGCCAAGAACGACTTTGTCTCGAATTAAAGCGTGTGGTGCATTTATGTCAGAAAAATGAATTGGAAAACAGAGAGGCAGAAAAAGCTGGGAAGGTGAAAGAGTGACAGAGAGAAAAAGAGCAAATGAAAGAAACAAAAAAGAAAGAGAGCACCAGGAGGTGAGGAATAGACGTGTGAAGCAGGGCAGTTTCAGCGTTAGTGGATATTCAGGACTCAGACAGACATCTCTGAATGTGTACGAGGCTTGCTTTCAGGAAATACTGAAATATGAAATAATGGCTCTGTTTCAAAATCTAGCTGCCTTGCCGTCTACCGCCTGCATAGTGAACTTCCTTTTAAGGCATCATCCTACAGTAACTGTCCTGCAACCTCATAAGTGAATTTCAAACGTTCGTTTGTTACACAGGTTGCAATTTTTTTTTATGAAATTTGTGTCATGTCTGCACCACAGGAATGGCAAAAAATGGACACACTGCAGCTTTAATGAGATAGTTTAATGAAAATTTCAAATATTCAGCACTTATTAATTGTAGATGTATCTGACTGAAGCCAGCACAAAGTTTCTGCTAATTTCTCCAGTGTTGTCTGTTGTTAAATGATCTTAAATGAAGCGGATACAATGTGCACCAGACTTCATGTCAACGGTTAAATAGTCAGAATTAACATAAAAACAAGAAATATCATAGAAATGATAAAAAACTGTAGAAAGATAAAAACATGTGACACAGAGGTTTGAGGGTGCAGGTCTCAAGCATGATTGGGGAGCGTGCTGGAATGAACGAGCACAGTTTATCTTCACTCTGACAGGCTAATTTTCATAGTGGAGACTCGCTGTAGAGATGCAGGAAGACAACAATTTTCTTCTATTTCCATAAAAGAGTCCAGAGGCCTTCTGTTTCTCACTGCTGCGCTCAAAGACTGTAACTTCAGCCAGAAGAGACTGCCTGCCATTTATCAACCCCCCATCTATCTATCTGATACACACACATACATGCATGACACAAATCTAAATGTATGTTGTATATCTTTCACAAGAATGACTGCACTGTTCAGTACAGGACAGCCTGGATCATTCACCTAACCCAGGAGAGAAGAGGAGGGGGTGGGTAATGAAGAAGATCACTTCCTGTTTCAGAGTGTGTCTGACACTGTCCACACCGTACACCGAACAAATCCATTCATTCATTCATTCATTCATTCATCACTACAGAATACACACACACACCGCACACAGCTTGTTTATAGAAAACATCTGGACACAATTACCAGCTCGGCAGAGAGGAGAGCAACAGTTTTTGTTGCTGCTGAGTTTGGGGGAGGAAGAACAAACACGGGAAAGTAAGAAACTCACCCCTATTCCACCACACGGCAGTCTCACGAACATGGGTGTCACCGAGCCTGTCGAGAGACACAGAGAGAAATAGATATTTGCATTATAGTTATGGAATGATAGATGCTTTTATCTAAAGCCACTTCAAAAGCTATTGATTGTGTACATGTTATCAGCATGTGCATTTTGTGCGATGTGATGTGCGATTTGAACCCATGACCTCAGTGTTGCTAACTGTAAGAAACTGTGGAAACAGAGGAAAAGTTCACGGGTCATTATACTGATCATCTGAGAGTCCTTCTGCAAATGTGTGTCAGTATCGGCCTAACAACGAAAGAACAGCGCAAAAAGATCAAACAGCCAAAGAGCGCTAATACTTGAGGACACAAAAATAGCCAAAACATCCATCCCTAGTTATTATCTTAACGCACTTGCAATAAACCAACATTTCTCAATGAGGCAAAACATCTATTGATTAAAATTGCCTTATTTTTCAAACCCATGCACTTGTGAAGCAACACAGAGTAACTAACATCAAACGGTCGCTAAACAAACAGACCCAATCAGATAAACCGCAGAGGTGAAAACAGCAGAACGAGGAATCCAAACTGCGACCCGTTTTCTCGTACGCGTGAGTGTGAAGCATTTGCGTGTAGGTGTGTGTGTCGCTTAAGCATGTGTTGAAATGATGTAATGGAAACTCCACGTGTGGTTGTTATTGGCAGCAAGGTGATGCTGTGACGGACAGCTCAGGGGCAAAATCTGATCAAAGCCACGACTGAAAAAGCAGAGAAAGAGGGAGGAGAAGAGAAAAAAGGGAAGTTTTGGGGCGGGACAGTTCAGCGGTTAAAATATCTGGCTGCAAATGCATAAATATTGTGGATAACAGCCACACAAATGGATTTAATCTAAGTTTGATTTTAGCATGCTGTTAAGCCTTCATTTAACACACAGCTGACGTGAGATACTGGAATTCAGCATGAGGCTTTAGGATCATGTGACGTGACAGACAGCTAGCATTCTGTACATTCACACAATAAAGGTGATCTGAACTCACTCTCAAAATGTGGAAGTCCTGATTGTTTATGAGAGTCAGTTTGGTCACACAATTCGGGTGTCACTTTAGTTTATAAACAAAATGTGTGTGAACATAAACTACTTCTGAATACACAAAATTTCTCCAACATTTCACTGCAATGCATTTCAGGTTTACCTTCTCCACAAATGATGCTTGCAATGCAATGCTGCCTTTGAATCTGACCAAAAGAAGTTATCTTAACATAACAGAATAAGGAAACAGGCACATGTTGGGCCACAGAGGCAGAAATAATGTGGATAATTACAATTACAGGAGCAGTGTTACACAAGCTAATAACTGAGCAGCCAATTAAAGGCTCCAGCACTCACAGAGATAGAAACACAACAATGCGTTCATTCACAAAACTCAACACAGCCCGTGGTGTAGCCAGGTGTGTGTGTGTGCGCTTACTGTCCAGTTTCTGTCTGAGCGGGTTGGTGCCATAAAGCAGCACATGATCTTCTGTGTGGACCGTCTGAAGCTCCTCCAAAGTGGCTTTTCTGCCCCGAATACACTGTAAAGAAAAGAGAGTCTATAGAGCAGCTATAGAGCAGCGTTTTTTGACTGGTCAACCGAGAAAAGCTAAACGTAAATAATAAAATGCAACCAAATAACTGTGATGAATTAGGGTAAATAATCAGGTTTTCTGTATCATTTCTTGTAGATGTCAAAAGTGCTTCCAGTCCAATAAAACACTGTAAACAAACGTTTAAAAAGAGAAAAACTTTGCATGGTAAAGAAAATATAACCCAGGCAACATTAATGACCGGGTTTTAGGTGTACATTTCATTGCTGTTGTTGTTATTGTACTGTAATCATCATTTATGTCATGTAATTTTGGGTGTTGCTGGGCCTACAGGGTTTATATTAGTACATTTTTCATGGCCCTATACTACATGTTTTTTATAGCTGCAATTTGTAGTGGGTCATCTGTCATCTGTACGATACAGTACGATCCTGTACAAATACATTAATTGCACTTCTGTCCCTTATGGTCTTGTTTTCGTTCATATATTATCAGCCTATACTGTGATCAAAGTGTGTAGCTGCCTGAGCTAAAACAGGCCCCCCATCCACAGCATCACCCACCCTGAATGGGGCCCCACATGCCTACAGAACAAAGACTTCAGCCCTCAGAGGTGCCTGAGCTGCTGGATTTTCAATAATGTCACTTTCCTGTTTTAATAGCTCTGGCCTCTGAGACACAAACCGTCCAAACGGTATGAGGAGGCGGACCCACCCACCTGTGGGACTGGTTCTGCGTGGAGCAGACGCCAGCCGCGGGGTGGAAGCCGAGGTGACACCTGCAACAGGACATACTACCTCTTATATTTAACAGCAGGCACAGTTAAAGAGAGGCCCCGGGGGAGGGGGGGATTTGGGGGGGGCAGTGCTGGTTGGCGGCATCTTAAAACAACCCTGCACTCTTTAAAGGCCCCCCTGCTGAAGATTAGGGGGTATTAGAGTCATGACTGCCTTTAATTGAGGCCCAATTCAGTGTTTCCATCTCCCAGAACAATAAACATCCCCACCAAGAAGGAAACTTACAGGAGAGAGAGCGAGAGAGAGCGAGAGAGAGAGAGAGAGAGAGAGAGAGAGAGAGCGCACTGCAATGCCATTGTTGTGCCTGTTTACTTGTTTGTTTGGAGGAAAACAAAGTTTGCAGCTACGCGACTGCCTGTAAGTGGCCTGACGCAATGGAGCCAGCATGGCGGGAGAGATTAGATTCAGCGAGGGCCATTAGGCACCACTGATCGGAGCGCATGAGATGATGAGAGCACTCAGGAACAGCCCTCAGCAGGTGCAGACAGAGATAAGCAGGCCCAGACGCAGTCTACTGACTGTATTTTGCATTTTCTGCGCTTCTTTTGGGGGATAAACTGTGGGCTGGATTTAAACTTTGGATCACAGATTTGCACCACTCAAACTCAGCCTTTTGGATCCCAAAGTAAACCACCAGTCACTTCCTGCTCTATTCTGAAAGCAGTCTACCTCTTTTTCTCTTTCAGCTCAGTTTCGTACAACCCCTTTCTCTGTTGTGTAAAACACAGTGCAGGATTTATTCATTCAAGTTTCTTTAGACAGGAGTGTGTGGCTGTATTTGTGATGGCTGAACAGTGCCCTCTACAGACTGGGAAGGAAAAATCCCACAACCTGCCACAGGAACTGCTACAAAACTGTCACTGAAGCTAAATACAACTTTAACACATTTTTGTGGTGAAAGATCGAATCAAGTTACTGTTGATTAGCTCGTAACAGGCATGCTCTGGCCAGATGAGAGCAGGTGGGCGAGCGGGCGGGCAGCTGTACCTCGCACTGACTGCGCAGCCCTGTCTCCTGCAGGCGAGACCAGATGCTCTGGATGCGACCGGCGTGCTCAGGGTGAATGTTACTGTTTCCACACATGCACTGGTGCTTCTGCATGAGGGTGTCATACACCAGACCTGCAGGGGTTGAGAAACATGAACATGTGCATTTTCTGTAAAGAATGTCACCATATAACGTCACTTAGTTTCATCATGGTTCTTGTGGAGAAATGGGAGCTGGTCACATGACCAGTGTAGACTCACCTGTGGTGAAGCGCGGTTTCACAGGTGGCTCCTGGACTACGATGGGAAATGTGGCTGAGGCTGGAGATGACTGAGCTCTGGATAGAGGTCGATGGCCTGGGAACGTCACGGAGAGCCCCGCTGCCTCCATAGACGCTTGATAGTTCCTCAACTGATGGATCCTCTGCTGTTCCAACAGAAGAGCTTGCTGTCCAGAGACAAAAACAGACGTTCACCTTTAAATAAATGAGCTGAACAAATTAATGGTTAAAGGGTAAGAAAGGAAAGTTTCATATTTCGTACAAGAATGTTAGATGTTTTTAGACATCTCTACAGTTATAAATATAACCAGCAGGTGGCACTCAATACATTCCACTAAATACATCCCATTTGTGCTTAAACACTGTCAGACTCCTCTGCTCTATATTTTGTCTCCGTCAGAAACCTGTAAAAACGCTGCTTTTTACAGCACACAGAGGTCAGATCAAATGTCTGCATATCATGCTGTCTACTAAAACTGGAGTCTAATGAGATGGTTAAAATAGTGAATTAATACACAAACGCTCATTTTCCAGTTGTGATTCCGTGTTTACAGAAAACAATAATGTAGTCAATAAATATTCTTTGTTTTTCTTCACAGCTCATTTAAATGTGAAAGTCTGAAATGATTTTTGTTCTTCTGTGGCATCTAAACAACCCCCGCCTGCCAAGTCACTGACCGGGCAGCTCTGCTGCTGAATATTTCAAAGCTTGACTGCATGAATCAGATGGGCAGATCAAATCCCCGTGGCCCATTAAGAAGAAAGAGAAGCGAAACTAATTGATCATGCCGGGCAAAAGTGGCACCCCCTGCATGTTTTAAAAGCAGTGTGGGTTACTACACCTGTGGACGCATTCAGCTATTTAGAACAGTATGAAAATAAACAGAAAGGGGCCAAATACATTTACAACAACAACATTCAGTAGTTATTATTTATTAACCTATGCACACCAAAAAAGAGACACACTGTTGTTTGCATTAGCTGGTTAAAATTGTCTGTATTTGATATTATTTTTGCTGGTACATTTATGCACTTGGCAGATACTTTTAAACAATGTGTTAAACCAATAACCTTGGTGTTGCAAGCCACATGCTCAAACATCAGTTCAGGTTCAGAAACGTCATGTCTGTTTTTGACACCTTAATATTGTATTTGTCACAAAATATATGCATGTCTCCAGTTGAGTGACAGAAAAAAGCAGTATTGTGTATAAAAGAGGTCCAATACTCTTTCACAAGGGTCCTGCTGGTGCTAGAGTACAAACCCACTCCAAAAAGAATCCACAGCACTGGCAGATTTTGTGATGGTGTTTGTTTCTGCCCCTTCTACTGCTCACTGCCATAAGTTCGCTTGTGCACTCAGTATATGTACTCTTTTTGTGACGGGAAAGTATGTACGTCTGAGTGTAGGAAAAGAGTATGCATGTACCCTGCATACTGTGATGATCGTGAAAAAAAGGCATACACGCATATGCATATTGTGATGATTGCACAAAACAAAATGCAACTCCTCTTTGCATTTTTCATTATTTAATTTCTTATGCAATTTTCACAATATAGTTCATTAATTCTGTGAAGCATTACATATTTAGGGCAGAATCACTAAACTCTTCCCTCTTGCAATGCATTGTGGGTATCAGCTGTTAGTGTGTTCATGGATGTGTACAAATTTTCGCCAAAAATAGTAGACTTCCGGGGACTTTAGGGATACTCAGTTCCACATACTGAAATCTGGAACATACTATTTCTAATTTTAAAGACTATTTAGGATGGATAATTTGCAAATTGGGAGGCAGCGACACACTCACATTTTTCCCCGCCATCCGCATGGCTCTTCCATGCTCACCTGCCTGAAGAGTATCTCTTCCTCGGCCTGTCTCTCTCTCTGCTGGAGCTCCTCGTCCGGTTCATCGGGAGGCTCTTGTTTGATGGTGACACCATGAGGAAGCCCCTCTGTGGAGTCACCCAGACCCTGATGTTCCCTCAGTTCCTCTTCCGTCTCCTCTGGGTGACTCTCGTGCTGCCGGCTGGGCTCAGTTGGTTTGGCCATCATCTGGGAGAGGCAGAGAGACCGATGCTTTATATAAATACAACTCAAGTCAAGCGTACGCTAGAAGACTAAATCTTAGCTTATGTTCTGTTGGGACGCTGTATGACTGCTGTATGTGTAGCAAACCATTTATTTAATTATTACAATGGGTACCAATTTTTGGATGACTTTTGATGAAATTTTGGGAACAAGGGTGAGTGAGGGTGAGTAAAGTAACAGTAAATGTTTATTCTAGAGTGAACTATCCCTTTAAATTACATTTAACATATGCAAATGGCATGGTGTTTAAATTTGTAGAAAATGGAAACCTTGTAACCTTAGGCTGGTTTTGGTAATCAGATTAATGCATTTACATGGCACTTACACAATCATAATATAATATTAAACATATTTCTCTGCATTTCAAAACATTTCATTATAACAAACAGCTTGTCATTTCACTGTTCCTTTAGGAGCACATATCTGAGCACAAACATAGACACGTATCCTGCGAGAAACACTCAGTCAAAACTACAGTCACATTAAATAACATTCCAGGAAGGTCTGAGCACAAGAAGTGAACCAGTGTGAGCAGGAGTGCTGTCATACAGTGGCCTCTCGCCCGGCCCAAGTACATGCTGTGACGGCTGTGTCCAACCCTATCACCATACCGATCACAGCTCTAGTCCCGCCCTCCCACCAAGTTCACACACACATATTCTGAGTGTAATAAAAACACAGGCCCCTGACTCACAGCCTAGGGAACATAACTGACGTCAGAGCATTCAGCAATTGCCTCATCTCTGGCTTCAATCCAAACAAGCTTTTCCTTGTTTCATATTTTATCTCTTTGTCTTTCCCTCTGCCTCCCTGCAACTCGTGAACATGTCTGTTTCTGAGGAAATGCTCAGCACAGGTAATTTATCACACTTCCTTTGTAAATAAAAGCATATCCAAAAACTGTGCATGTGTGTGTAAACGTGGGGTTTTATACATTTCTCTCTCTCTTCATGTTTTAAATGCCTTTACCGTTACCATGGATACACTCATACGAGATACCGTTTCAAAGTTTACAACGCAAACTTTCCAGAAACAACACTCCAGAAATTTGTCCAGAGAGTTGTGACTGTATCTTCTCTGCTCAGGTAGTTTAAATTCTGCCTGTACACAGACTGTGCCAGTCACAGCTTGGGTCATGAATATTAATTAGGTTGTGTGATTTTCTGAAAGGCAAACGTTGAGAAGTGCTAGCCGTAGTGTGAGGAAAGTTTACCACACTCATTTACACATTCATTCAGTCCAGCCCACGCCAAAGTAACCAGCTTCAACAAAAAACGTCACCTAAGATGCCAGGCTACAATTTGCTTTCCCCTCACGCTGCGGTAAAGCTAAATAAATCTTTACAATTTGCCAGTTATCTCCCAAAAAGAAAAAGGATTGTATAATTTTAAAAACTGCATAAAAATGATAAAATTGTATATAATTGTATACATTTTTAGTATAAAAATTGTATAATTTCTAAAATTTTGTGTTGCTCCAGTCCCACAAATCAGACAAAACCACATTTAGGACCAAACATTTAGGACCTCCTTTCTCAATCTCTCTGAATTTTTTAAACAGGAATGTTAATGTATCAAAACAAAAGCCAGGGAAGCATTCAATTCTGTCGACATCTTCTGAGGAAAGAGCGTCCATTCCCGGAAGAACAGAGATCTCATTCCCTCTTAAACAGTCTGTGTGCAGGCATGTATTAACCCATAACTCATCGACACTGCGCATCGGTGGTGGTGGTGGGCGGAAGCAGAGTAGAGGCATTAAAAAACGAAAAGAAAACCCTGCAGGATAATGACCTGACACCAGTAATCTCTAGAGACCTGATCACACACTCCACCAGCACACAAAAAATGGGAGGCAATTCTCTCCACACGTCCCTGCACCATCAGGTATGTGGAATCTAAAACAGAAAGATTTGTAGAGCCGCTCGTCTTACATACATACAAACACCTTCGGCTTCCACCATGACCATAAAAGGAATGTGCATCCTGCTGGTTGCCATGGTGATTAAATGAGTTAAAGACAGTGTTGTACCTTGCCGATGTGAAGCTGCTGCTGTTGGAACTGCTGCTTGTGTTTCTCAAGGAACTGCTGGTGCTGCTGCTGGACCACCAGCTGCTGTAGGGCCTGCGCGTTCTGGGGCAGCGGGGCCGACTGCGTGCGCCCCAGGGGCCGATGCTGGCGGAGCTTGTGGATGGGATGGGACTGCAGGGGCATGCCCCCCAGGCCTAGAGACGCCACACACATGGAGTTTGGGTTAGAAACCAGCCTGCAGTTAACACGCAGCCTTGCTCTGAAACAATTAACACCTCGCCTGTGTTGGCCCTCAGAGGGGTAAAATATACAAAACTGAAAGAACTCAGTAGTTCAACTCACAACCAGCTGATTGTAAACTATTAACACAAACTTGCATACGGTTACGGCATAAGGTTTAGCAGTTATTATACAAAACTATTTTACTGCAGAATTCAGCAACTGGCCAATCAGACTTTATATATATATATATATATATATATATATTTGTTACTGCTGTCCTGCTCCACTCAGACACACTCTCTCTTACTGCCCCTCCCCACAGCTTGACCTTCATGTTATATTCTTCACATACACTGGATTCTCTGGTCTTCCTCACAACAGTGGGTGGAGAGAGGAGGCCCTCCTTTAAAATGATTGACTGTGATGGTACAAACACATCCCACCTCGTATGAAAACATTCCCTACACATCAGGAGGTTAATTAACACAGACTCTGACTAATCTGATTACAAGGAGCTTCTTCAGTGTGTATATGAGGATTGTAATTTATAAAGGCGGATAACCTCTGATGGACTAATTACACCCAAAGAACACAAGATTTACTGTGAGCTACAGAATACATTAAACATTTTAACCCTTTTATTATGTAATTTTTCCTGAGGTTCGCTCATAAACCTTTGTAAAGTGTAAAGGTTATGTGTGTTATTTGTACTGTGCTGTGAGACTTCTGTGTACTTCTATACTTAATGTACTTAAATACTATATATCTATATTTAATACGATTTAATGAATAAAATACACACACACACACACACACGCCCAGTACACTCATTTTGAACATTAAACACATTTATTGCTTTTTGTTATATCTAATATGCCACAGTCAACATCTTTCACAACTTAGCACTGTTTGTTTATATTATATAAGGACACATCTCTGCAGGTTCAGGTATCTTAGCAACATCAGCGCAGTGAGTTCTGCTGCCTGAGACTGACCCGTGATGAGAGAGTTCTGCTCCAGAAGCACCATATGCTGGAGCAGAGTGCTGTGTACAGAGCTGCCCTCCCGTTCTAAGGGGGAAGTGGCCAGGTACGAAGGTAGGTGGGCCCCAGGCAGGAATGGAGTGGTTATGGGTAATCCTGGCTGCAAGCCCGGCACTGCCAGCCTATCACCATCCTGCTGGCCAGATGCCATCTGTGAGAGAGAGAGAGAGAGAGAGAGAGAGAGAGAGAGAGAGAGAGAGAGAGATGGTTGTAAAATGAAAATAATCCATGTTCCCTGTGAACCAACAGGAGATATTTAGATCTTTATTTTCTGGAGGTTAGTGTTAGTGGAGGACAGCTGCTTGCGTCAGTCACACTGCAGTCAGTCATTGTGTCTCTAAAGACTCTTTTTGAAATGCAACTGGTGCTGAAAAGCCACATATGGTCTCCTGACATTCCAGGCAGAGGCCCCTCTGTTTGTGTGTGTGTGTAAGCAAGAAGTATGGTGTACACAAGCGAGTCCTCAGTAAAGGAAAGTCTGAGAGACTTATGCAGAGAGAAAAAGAGAGAGAGAAACGGTATACTCACACTAGAAGGGCCAGTGGCTGGCAGGCCCAGAGTGATGTTGGGAAGGGACGGTGATGTGTAGAGAGACAGCTGGCTAACAGACCCCTCTCTGCCCGCGAGTCTGTGTGCCAAAGATGTCTGAAACGACACGCAAGCAAACATATGCACAGATAAATAAACTCTGCCCGTGAAAACAAATAGCCGTCTAGTCGTTCCAAACCCCTGTGGGACCCGATCTACAGAAAAGAGACTGTCCCTGTCGGAAAAACATGCATGGAGAGAGCCAGGAAAACTGCAGAACAGTTCCCAGATCTCCACCAATAACAATGAGCTTCCTAACAGAGCCCAAGTCCAGAGTTACAGGTGTTTTATTTACAAAAACTTATGTGACTCTGAGGCCAAGAAGATTATCAGTGAATGTTTTCTCATTTTTGGAGCTTTGCAGACATGATTACTATGAAATTACCTTGTATGGATATGACCTTGTGTTCCATGGAAAAAAACTCTTTTAACGCTGCTTATAAAGACCCTACAAACTAAACTCTGTCATGACTGTGATTGTGTGATGCATGCACGAAGCTGTACCTCCACTGGGCTGCTGGAAATGGATCCAGCAACACCGTTCTCATTGGTAATGTTGTTTGAACTGTTGTTGGGTGAACTTGGGCCAGAACCAGGAGCACTGCTGCATGCAGATTCTGGAAGGAGAACAGAACGTCAGCTTCAACACAAAAGGTGCAGTCAGGCAAAACCACTCTTAACACACATCAGATTCCCAAATCTATGACATCCAAAAGAGTTTTCCAGTCATTCCTTATCTATGAATAAATAATTATATACATCTGTCATATTTCAATATTGTATGATAATTGTAGAGAAATATTTAATGAAATATGCATGTCATCATTGTGATGATTCCTTTTTAAAAGTTTAATTTCCGTGAAATTTAACCACAAATAGAAAATCCTCTCATTTTCCAGTACACTCATCATCATCGTACCCCCAAAACATCTCCAGACACATGGAGCTGTGGTGCTCATGCAGGAAGCATGGGTTTGAATGGCACGCTTCATATTAAATCCCCTGAATGATTCTGTGATGTATAAGGTTTACTGTGGACTGACTGTGATGAACTCTCTCACCTGCCATGTCAAGCGAGCGTTTCTTAGCGGTGGTGATCGGCCCGTCTTTCCTCCGCAGCAGTGGACTGCTCCTGCGTTCTGTCACTTTCTGCTTCAGTCTGGACCGCAGCTTTAGGTTGGGCTCAGAAGCTGACAGGAAGAAGAGCAGAACAAAACAAAACATGAGATATTTCAGTAATTTAAAGTAACAGGATGTGAGTACAGTTACTGTGTCACATCACAACTTCTAAAGACAGTGTTGAAAATTGTGCTCTGTTCCAAATCATGCAGTTTAGTGCCTCAGGAGACAGCATCCTAACTCAAATGCACATTAGTCTGTCGTTAAACACTCCCCTCCCCTCCAATGCCTACTATTGTACAGCCAATCATTTTCCCAATCATTTTTATTTTTTTCAGTTTCTCTTTGAATTACATCAGACCACTGAAGCGAAGTCAGCTGCGACTTTTGGTTCACACAGACTTTAACAATAAAAAGCATATTCATTAATGTTTAAACACTTGTTTTTCATGTTGGCTAAAAGTCAAGTTTTATGCCTGTAAGGCATGGATTTCACATGCAGCCCCCGACAAGCTGAAGTGCTGCCTGCTCTAATGGCTTTATGTTGAAGGAGCTTTGATTCCATAATGTGAAATGCTTCTTAAAGAGCTTTCTGGTCTGAAAAGCCAATCTTGTGGTCATACTTCTAAAACTAGGTAGATGTAAGACTGGCTCTTCTCATAAAAGATAGGAACATTCCCAGACATCTTTGTTAAAGTGACATCGGCATCCTGTCATTATTGCCATGCATTAGACAGGGAGAAACAGTACAGTTTTAGCTCATGAGTCTATCCTGCATACTGTTCTACAGTTGGACACAAGATTTTCCAGCTTTTTGAGGAAAAATATGAGACATTTCTCCCTGGAACACTACAGTGCTAGGGTGCTATGGCTGGTTTCCAGGGCGTGCTATGGTGTTGTCCTCAGTAGTTGCTGTGCTATAAACTGTGCAGAATTAAAAATTAAATAATCATCTATCACTCTGACAGGCTGAGCTATTTCTGTCATGACATTTATGCATATTTTGATCATCTTGACATAGGCAATTTTTAAATTTATAGTAAATAAAAATGACAATTCAAAGACCAGTTTGGGCCTGACAAACTGGTTACCAGTAAGGTTGTAAGGCTGTCAAAATATAGTCGTACAAGTATGAATGCAAAATACAGGAGAAGATTTTTGAGAGGCATTTCCCTGATGATAAGGATGATGAAGACTGCAGAGGAGGAGATGAGCTGAAGATATCATGCTGCTGAAAATGTTCAGGAACTGTCTTACAGATGAGCAGTTATCAGCACAGAGAACACAGACTGAGGGGAAATGACATCACCCCCACAGCTATTAAAAATCACTTAGATCTAGATAAGGGAAATTAGCTCTCAGAAGCAGAACAGAAGCTGTGTTGACTGGACAGCATGTACAGGCAGGGGCTCGTCTCCTGACCAGCTCAGTGGCAGCCCAGTCCATTTTAAAACATTTTAACAGCAGAACTTCAGAAAGGTTAGTTATTGGACTGAAGATCGGCAGACAGAGTTCAGTGTTTCTGTGATGTCATCACAGAATGTGCCGCGTTTCATCACACAGACTTCATCCCTCCAAATCTTGCAGGTCCAACCTGAGATTTTAACGTTTAAGAAAGTGGCCAGAATTCACCCTCAAGAAAGAAAGAAAGCCAAGAATTTGCAGTTAGCTCTATTAGCTATCTGCCCTCCCCTCATGCAAGGCATCACTGATGCTTCAGTCTGAACCCTGACTGTTATTAGCAGGTATTAAGTCACAAATTGCAACCTCCGGGCTGATTAATGTAATTGTGTTTAAAGCATCAGTTCAATCCCTTCCAGATTTCTGCAGCCTCACCTGATTAATCCTGTAAATTTCCAGTGAAAATTGACAGGTCAACATAAAAGTGAGGAGAGCTTCAATGCAGCCTGGAGGAGATTCATGCACAAATAGTCGAAGCCAGTCAGGCTGCATCATGAGACGTTGTAAAGACATTTCCTTACGTTCCAAAGATTTTCTGTAGAAGTGCCTCTGTTCTGTTTCCGATCAAATTTTTGTGAAATGTGCAACATTAACACCAAACTGAAGCGTAACAGTCACAATTATTCAACACCTGAAGGCTGTTAAAAGCAAATAATTGTTTATGATTAAATAATTCTGACCCCAGATTTCTAAGAACAAACACTTGAATCACAGCTGAAGTGTCGCGGTTGCTGAAGGTTTGCTGAATGTCAGTTTAGAGACCTTCTTGCTGGCTCAGACATGTTTGGAAAAGCACAGCTATGCCAAGACAAACATGAATAAACCAAAAAGCCTCTCGCTGAGTTACGTACGTAAAGATTACGTTCACACTGAATGAGGGCTATTAGAAAATCATGACACAAACAGACGAGCAACCGTCTTCGCACCATCCATGGCATTCGTGATCCTGCAAACTGTACTTAAAACTGTTGCTTAAAACAACATCATACTTCCTGCAGTTGCCAAGTGCCAGGGTTCCAGATGTCCTACTGTTTTGTGAGACGGGTAAGAACAAACTCTAGCCTGTCCTGAGAGAGGTGATGGGGAGAGAGTCACAGTTCTGGTTAAGTCTGGGCACCCTTCTTCTCCAAATCCCCACTGCAGGAATACACCATGCCAGCCAGAGCAAACTGAGGTTTATCTACAGCGGGGGGACTGGAATCTTACTGCAAACTCCATCATCACGACTAAACAAAAAACATTTCACAGTTTGAAGTTGACTTCTACCCAAAGTTCCACCGCCTAGATTCTCCCACGTTTACAGCTTCGAGAAATCAAACTATGGAAGATCCCAAAGAGCTTGTGCCTCTCACAGCTTTTAAAAACAACAAAAACTGTGAACCGTGTTTTTGTTTTAGAACTATTTACCCTCCAGTCTTAATTATTGTAGTGTGAAAAAAATTCTGATATATTATTTAAACAGCAATCATTGTAAAATACACTTACAAATATATTTCATTATAGCATTTGTTGCACCAAATGGTTCCAGAACTAGGCCTCATTTCCTTTGTGAAATATATATGACTTTTTCCTTTTGGTTTTTAAGGATCACAGAGAAACGCTTTGTTTGCGTGCTCGTTTATTCAGAATCAATTCTTTCCATGTCAATATATGTGCGGCTGTTAATCACAGATGTTTGTTTATGAGAATTATTTCTCTCATTTGTGGTCCACCATCTCTTGCTCAGATTACAACATAAATTCCCATCCTGCCCCATCAAACCCTCCATCCAGCCAACATTCATCTGCAATGCCGGCGTAACTCATTCAGAACCTCTTTGATTTTCTTCATTTTTCATGATACCACTATAACTGTGTATTTTGTCTTCTGTGTCACTTTAAAACATTGCTCTGCTTGTTTGGCCATCCCAGCATATCAACACTGACTCAACCAATGGTGTGAGTTTGTGACTGAAACATCTGTTTGTCCAGCCAATCACAGAAGGTTTGGGTAACCTGTTTGAAAACAATCGCTATTTTGCAGTTCTGTTTGAGGCTGCATTACAAACTTCACCCTTAAAGAAGAACCTGGTCAGAAGAACCTTACGTCAGCGAAACATTGTTTTTTTGTGCTCTGTTGCAACTAAGCCCATCAAAGTAGGATTTACCTGTCTTGCGGAGTGGGAAGTCATCTTTGGGGTTGTACATTCCCAGCACTGGGTGGTTGTAAGTGGAAATCCCTGTTTGAGGTGGTGAGCTCTGGTCTAGAGAGCTGTGCTGGGTTTTCCTGTGGAACAAATCACAAACACTAACATGAGAGCATTTACAAACACAGGCCCTCAAATATGTGTATTTAGAGACATTTCCACAAACAGCTGCACCCAATTTCCTAGCACAGGGACACGTTCTACCAACAAATGAAAATGCAGACTCAGATTACCCATAATGCATTAGAGCAGCCTGAAGGAAAGGGAGGGCATCCTTCTGTTTACCAACAAACCTGCTTGAGTACAACATACCTTCATATGATAAATAATAATGATGAACAAAATAAATAAGCAGTTGTCATTTAAAGTGAAAAATATAAGGAACAGCTCCATCTAAACAGGGAAAACCAATTCATTGGGGCATCTGGGGTAAGCCGGCATACTCGAAAACCCAAGAATTAAATCTTCTCAAACAGGCTGCAGGGCCAGGAGATCCAATGACATTTTTTTACAGCATGTGCCAACTACAGAAGTGATTTCAAAAGTTTCAACCAACTCCAGTATGAATGTTTTCATCAGAGCGACTTTTCAAATGAAGAGACACGCAAACCCTGCACACAAATGCTTTTGGCCGCAAGAACTCGATTTTGTGTGCTGAAATGTTTCAACAACCTCTTATAACGCAGCACATGCACGTTGCATTCTATTCTATACTCGGTATTCGTCTATCACAGGTTTACTGTACTGCATAAAGAGCCGTATCATTTCACTTATTTAATTAGTTAATTGGTTTCTAACAGTTTTAGCTATTCAATCTCATGCAAACATGAGAGCATCTGAATGACTGAGTAAACAGCCAATCACAGCACTGCCTGTTTGCACGTGTTGATTACTTTTTGAGTTCAGCGAGTGTGTCTCTTGCATCCTCTGAGAAAATGTCTCTGGTTTCAGTTAATAAAACAAAACACTGCTGCCAGGGCAGTAAATTCACATTTCGTTCAGCCGTCAGTTTTGATGATTGTGTGGCTGTCGAGAGAAAATAAGTTTTGAAAGGCCACATAACAGCAGATTTCATGACTGAATTCCTGCATCAAATGACATAAAACTGGCACTGTGTACAGTCAAGAGAACTAGCTAGTGCTTAAGAGTGTTTGTGCAGCGTTCAAATCATGTTTTATAACGTTCTCACACACACCCTGATATCTGAAAACATTCAGCACCAAAAAAAATGCATTTTGTGGTATAATGTTGATTACCGCAGAAAACAATTATAACTCTAATTATACAAATTATAACTAATTTCTCTTTTGAAAAAAGTTGATTACAGTACAGTTACAATAAAAACACTCATATATTCATGACACACTCCTGACACACAGAGTCAAGTCAATAACTTTAAAATACTCGTTTTATAAGTTCAGTATAAGCCTTTATCCCACATGTTACAACAATGTTTGTGTGCTTTTCATGAATAATTTTTGTAAATGTTTTAACAAAATTACAAGCTTCACATTTATGCCTTTAAACCCTCTGTAACAGTCCTTCAAGTTTCATTTTATTTTAATACTTTAATGCAACTGCAATTTTAAGCATTTTTTTAATGTTTGATGTTGGTAACTTATTTCCTGCAGTATCTGACATTATACCACAGACGCAGCCAATAAAACACAACTCACACTGAAGTTGAAACATGTCTTGAAAACTTCAAGTTCTCTTGTTCTCAGCCTCACAGCTGAGGGGTGTGAAAGAGGGCAGGTACCGACACCCGGTATACACACCCACATTCTCAGCAATACCCTCACAAATGTACAAACCACTTCTACTTCACACATGAAAAATGTCAAAATGCATTCAAATATGTAAAAAGAAAATCAAAAGAAAATCCAGAGGTGACAGTCAGCAACTTCTTTTGTGCAGCAAAACAAAATTGTCAAATCAAATCCAAGCAGTACTTTGACATATTGCTGCAAAGAGAAGACATGCAAGCTATATAACACGCTGCCTTGGCTTTAAAGCAGACCCAGCTAACAGGAAACATTCTCAGAATGTTGACTAACATTCTCTAAAAGTTCTCTTGCGGTAATGTTAACAGAACTTTTTTTAACATTACATATATCACACAGCAAAAAATTAATGTTTTAATGGTCCAAAAACTTTCAAAATAGCATTTTTAATGTTTGTTACTTAATGGAAATGTTAGTGTAAACGTCCTTACAACCTAAAATTTGGGAGGTTTCCAACAAGGTCCACCAACCTGCAGAGTTTAGCTCCAACTCTAATCTCACCTGAAGCAGCTAATCAAAGTCTTTGGGACTGACAGAAACATCCAGGTGTGTTGGAGTAGACTGTAGCTACACTCTGCAGGTCTGTGAAGCTTCAGGAACATGGACTGAAGACCTCAATTTTCAAGTGTGACACATTCTTTGAGGGTTCTGATACTCACCCGTACCAGTAGCGCGGGTCATTGGGCAGGCAGTGGTTGAGGCTCCTCTGGGCGAGGGCTTTCTTCTTATTCAGGACAAACTCCTGCAATCTCATCTTCACTTCTGTGCTTGCCACCGCGCCTGTCAATCACAGCCCGCAGTTCAGAAGGGTTGCAAATATCCAGCCAGCTGGGCAATAATGACAATCTCTCAGATTCTAGCTGTGTTCAAATGAGCTTGATTTCTGTAAAAGGCCCAACTTGAGGTTTTATGCATTTGTGACAGTCGATTTCTTTGCAATTTCCAGAGCCTGTAATTTGTCGTGCTGTAATTTCTCTTTCTAAATGGTCTTAAAAGTCTTAACAGTCTCTTCAGCAGGAGGCGGGAAAGATTGTACAATGCCAATTGATCACAACCACAAAAGCTGACACTTGTTTCTGGTGTCGATAAACAGCTATTTCAACAAAGTGTAGATATCTCTTTTCATCTGACAAAATGGTTTCTTCATCCGGTCTTAAACGGAGAATAAACTCAACACAATTCCACAGAGAATACAGCAGTTAAACAAAAATTTCTCTTTTTTTCCTTGCTATTGTTCTCACTCTGAAAGAAACACGAGATTATTCTCACTGCTTTTTCCTCAATTACCACCTTTTCTATCGACTGTAAACACATCTTTAAAGGCCAACGCAGTGTACGAACACATCTGTGGTGCCAGACGACGCTCCTCGTATTCAACAGGTGACCAGTGTGTCAATGACAACAGCGATGAAATAAAACAGACAGAAGCATTCTGGCTAAGATTATAACACCTCTAGCCTTTCAGACACCATAATGCTCATTACTGAACATTGCGCTATGAACACGAATGAATAACGCAACAAATTGTGTAGCTAATGAAAGATTGGTGGACTTTTTAATGGCGTCAGAGCTCTGAAAGCATTCTAATTAGCCTGATAAACGGAAAAGCACTCACTCTCCTGACCGCGTTCTTTGTTCTTGAGTAACTGGAGCTTTTGCTCTCTCTGCTGTTTCTCCATCTCTTGTTCCTGACGATGGCGCTCCAACTTCCGCTGGTGTTCCAGCAGCTCCTGCTGATGTTTGAGGGCCAGCAGGTCCTGCTGATGCTGAGGAGAAAGATCAGATGGAACATTATTTAACATGCCAAACTAATTCACTTAGCCCTCATCTTCAATCACCTAGGAAACATTTGTGTCTTACATTGTCTTCAGATCTCAAGATAATGGACCTCACTAAAGCTAAACCTCCAATAACAAAACAAAACTGACTGTGACATCAACATCATACAAGAGCAAAGTGTGGGAATGTGTTTATGTAGATCTTGCTGTTTTGCGATAAAGTTTTGCTTTTAGTGATGACATTACAACTACATTCTATTCATGTCCAGCTAAATCACATCCATATTCACAGAACTAGCATAAGTAAGGACGAACACACTGTATTATATTGCACAGTTTAAATTTTACATAATAATATTTTGCACAATACACTGTATAGAATAAATTCAAACTCTTTCATTTGTTTTTATATTCCTAAATGTTAAACAGCGTATCTTTGGTGGATTCGACTGGGCAAAATTAAATTCCAGTGTATCATTTCAGAAATATTTCACAGTACTCGGGTCTCAATGATTATATAAACAGAACCAAACGGCAGGCGCGAGCGTGACTGGAACTATAAGCAAAATAAAGATCATGATCATGAAAACAAGAATGTTTCATTGGAAAGGACTGAACAGAAATCTTTCTCAGTCTTTTGCTGTTGTTCAGTCAGAAACAGCAGAAAAATTCAATCTGCTGTTTTTCCTTTCATCAGCAAGACGTCACGGCAAAATCGCAGCATCTATCAAACCGCAGTGTTAGATTTTAGTCCCTCAGCGCTGAGATTAGCTCTGACATTGCTTGCAGCCCCTGAGGCTATTTATAGCACGCTCAGGGCTGCTTTGATCCCATTGGCTAGAAAGCTTTCTGTGGCAACACGGCCGTCTGAGGTCTGCTGAGCTCTCAGTGTTTCCCCAGCACAGAGTTCCCATAGAGATCAGCATCACCCGTCGCCCAACCACACGCGTCGGTTTCACAGCCCTGCTGCACTCACGCAGCTCACGACTCGCTCACCAGCTGCGTATTTGGGAACGTACCTGTGAACCTGCCTAAACGTTTTCATGAAGAACTCATCGAGTGATTTGTCAATAACTTTGCATTCACGTTTTTGCATTGCCTAAATAACTTTCAGATGCAAAAAAAAAAACCACAGAGCGCCGGGAAGAACTAACTGATGTTACTCCAGCAGAACATCTTGAGAACTATGTTTGTGGAATTGTTAGTGAACGAGGCTCGTTGCGACCTTAGTGAAGTGGCTGAAGACCACAACACTGCCTCAAGAGACCGAACTGCACAGGCCTGTTCACACAGACATTTACCAACTGCTCCGCATCACACTCTCCCATAAACATTAAACAACCAAACAAACGTACATCCTCACAATCTGCACAAAGATGGAAAATCAAACACAGGCGTGGAAAGCCCTCAAGGCAAGGAGGAGCAGAGAGAACGGCCATAGTTGTTTTCTAGACAACAGTATAGTGAGCTGAGCTCTGTCAAGAAATACTTTACCCCGACACAACTATTCTGTCATTATTTACTCACCCTCGTGTCATTCAAAAACCATATGCTGTTATTTTTTCCATGGAACACAGAAAGAGAACATTTTTGAAGACTCTTCCCACAGCATACACTTTCACCTGACGACAGCTCACACAGCGCACTGACGTCTATATGACATGTGAAACTTTAATACAACTCCACTGAGGCTATAAGATTCTGTGTGAGAAACAGAACAATGTTTTTATTCTGTTTCTCCTTACCGCAGGTCACAAACATAACATAAGACATTAAGTCTGAGGTTTGACCAACAGCATTTAATGTCAATGTAGCCATTTCACAGTCTGTGACTATTTGTTTTCCACAGCAACTTTACAGTGCACTCACAGCTTAAGCTTTATTTGTATGCGTGTTGGACTCAAACCCTTTGCGCTGCTAACACAATCCACTTCCAGTTGAGCTACAGGAACATTCAGAAATGACTATAGTTCATTTCAGAGTTCAGATGATCTGTGATTTACATTTCAAACTGCGGCACATGCTGAGATGTCATATGGCTTTGGAAGTCTTAGAATACAGAGTAATTAATGACATTTTTTAGTCATAGGGAAAAATTTGATGGGCACTATGGGTTGTAACAGTATTAAATCAAGCTCTGTGTAAACTTCAAAATTTCTGCTTCAAATACCATGGTTAAACTATGATTTCTATGGTAGCAAAACCATTCTTAATTTTTGGTTTACCTGTAGTAACCAGTTTTTTGGGGTTTAACTTACGGTAAAACCATGGTTAATTTTCGTAAAGTTCTTTAGTGTTCCACAAAAGCCAGCGAGTTTGAAACAGCATAATGTTAAGTAAACAGTGACAGAATTTTCTTTCTGGGGTGAACTGATGCTTTAAAGGCATGGGAAGCTCCTGACAGGAAGTGTAATGTTGAAAGGACAGGAAGTGGAACCTGGACATGCTCCTGCAGCTGAGCCTCATGATGGCGTGAGAGCTGCTCGTGCTGCCGCTGAAACTCGGTGATGAGCAGCTGCCTCTGGATCTGCTGCTTCTGTTTGAGGGCCAGAAGTTCCTGCTGCAGCTGTTGCTCGCGCTGGGCCGGGTCTGTGGGCGCCAGGACGAACTGGTGATCCACGCGCAAGTCCATGGGAATGGAGGAGGGGGGGACGTGCAGTGGTAGAGCGGCACTCACATCAACTGTGGAGAGAGGGGAGAGAGAAAGAGAATGAGTGGACAAGTGACAAAATGACATCAAAGATCTATCAATCATTTTTCTTTATGTTTAAAGCCTTTACAAACTTTAAGCTTTTAAAATGGCTTTGGGCTTTCAGACAACATTTCAAGTTTCCCTTAAACTTTTCCGGATGGAACTAAAGTGCTAACGACAGTTAAGGATATCACAGTTGTGTCTGGAAGAGTATGGTCCTTTAAGAAGATCTGAGTATGAGTGTAAGTGCAATTTTAAATAATAACAGTGACTAAAAATCAACGACAGTAAGACATTTTCCAGCTGAAACCGATTTTCTCTTACACACCCCTCAAAAAAAGTGCATGTGCAGGAAAGATCTGCGTGTGCATTAGAGCAGTCGTCATGTCAACAGCTGCAACAGCACATGCATCAGTACTGATCCAGACACATACAGAGATTCTGTAAGGTACACACCACATGTTGATCATACATGTTACAGTGCATGGAACATAAATCAAAGCATATTCATTGTTTATTAGTACAGCAAATAAAAATGATGATGTGTGTATATAATGCTCATTTCACTTCCAATCAGAACAGCAGAAAGCCGCAGTCAGAACTATCCGTTGTAACACAATAGCAATAGTGTTCTGAGCTTTGGGTTTAATTTGTACAATATGTAAGTGAATACATGACCAAAACATTAATCAAAAAACTAATTTCTGTCATGATATAAAATGACTCATATGAAGATTTTAGTCATATGGAACATACAATCCGGCTTGACTGAGGGCAGCACAACTCACAGTTCATTTCTTTAGCACGATGGCTCTTTTGTCATGCTAAAACTAGGCCAAGGTGAAGAGCAGAGATGTGGTCTGCAGTAAATAACCTCCAACACCATCCTGTGTGCGGGATAGCTAGCAAGGGGCCTTCTTAATTCATGCTGTGTCTGAATGAATGGAGGAGCATTAGCACAGAAACACTGAACACATTCATGCCTGGAGTCTCAGCTTCACTTGCAGGACGTCACGATGCCTCAAATGCCAATGTTAAAGGATTCTCTTCTGCCCTCACAGAAAAAGCCCGGAGGCCACACAAAGACAAATGTCAAAGGCTATGTGATATCATGAAATGAAAACCTCCTTTTTATCCTGACCAAATCATTTCACAAAATCATACTTCTGACGCAAATCCTGCTCCACAAAGAGTCTGTTGATGTCCAACCCCAGGAAGTGACCACCATTCTCTTTGGCAGCCCACGCTCGGTTGGACAGGAAACAGTCGGCGAGCGAACAACTTCCTCCATATTTACTTTGCATAAATAAGCTCAGATAAGAGCTCTGTTTATCCCTGCTTTTGCTGACAAGAGACATGCAAACCATATTTGAATTCAGCGCCCAGTCCAAACAAAGCCCGGTGGCCAAACAAACACAAACAACTATTAACAGCAATTAACGTTCCAGTGACGCGCTAGAAAACCAAACAGAGAAACTAACTGAATAAACAAACACTATTTGGAAAGCTGACCAATTTGGGTCTGACAAAAATAGAAATGGTTTAGTTCAGAACAAAACGTGAGGACCGTTGGCCAAATGAGAAAACAACACATTTCTAAATCTGAGGAAAACATTTCAAGTCTGCGCTAGTCATTCACTCTAATAATGTAAACATGGACAGGTCCAAGAAGAAAATCATATTTCTCAATGGTTTCTAAGTCTCCACTAAATTAATATTAAATATAATACTTTACTACTGATATGATACTGATAGTATAACTGAGAAACTATAGCACTAGATTGGTCAACATTCCTTGCAGCATTACATCATGAACCTGTGGGGTGAGGGCACGATTTGGGACAGGCAGTATCTCTGTCAATTATCCAGCAATTTCTGCACCTCAGTCCAGAAAGGCACCCCGGGGTCACGGTGAGCACTGTAAAATCCACCTTATCAAGAGTGTACGATGAAAGAATCAGCCTTCCCTGCGATTAAACCCCAGATGCACAGCTACAGATTTTGTTTACTAGTGTAACTATTTCGTGCAGGACGGATTAGGTAACATTTGCGTTAGGAGGTTAAGAGCTCACAGCTCGGCGGTCAGGGGTAATTTGAGTCATTACTAACATCTCTGAGGATAAACACGAGGACACAGGCTTTAATAAGAGTCACTGCAGTGCGTGTTACGGTTAAGAGAGACATTGGGGACGGCGGGGACATTGCATTTCTGCCCAATTAGAATGATGCATGATGCAACACGAGTGTAGAAAAATATAATCACCCTGCAACACTGCATCTGCAAAAGGGGATTTGCTGACACGCACAGCGCTAGCCAGAGCCAGTTAGCACGCAGGAGAACACACACCTACACGGTTTCTCATCGCTGTACAGCACAAACTGATGGAGATTGATTTGCCAGGGCCATGAATACGGCAGCCAACCATTACACCATGTACACTGTGAGGACTGATGCATCCTGGGAAACCGAGCATGCTGCACTGCCATCCATCAGTAATGCATCACCTGTAGATCCGAGGAGGAAATGCGGTCAGGTCCGACATATCCACTCCACCAACAGTCCCATCTAAAACAAGTGCATTTACATCAAAAGTGCTTTTTAAACAAGACAAGACATTCAGAGAGAGATGCTGAGAACTGGAAAAATGACCGCATGAGTTTAGAACGTTTCGAAGATTTAATCGCAAAACATTTTAAAACATTCATTTTAAATGCCTGAAAAAGTACACCAAAACCTTTAACAAAAAATCAACACGGCACCTAAGACTGAAGAGTCCCCATCTAACAGGAAACATTCTTGGAATGTTTGCTAACATTCACCTGAAAGTTATCAAAACTTTCTTACAGTAATCTTAGTAAAACATGTTTTTAATATTACATATCATGTATATCAAAAACATTATTCTTGTTATAGTGGAACTTTAAAAAGTTCAGAGTTACAAATGTTTAAATAACATTTTTAAAACCAACCATTAACATTAATACAACATCTAAAAAACTTATGTTTTGAACATTCCTAGAATTTTAAAAATATATTTTATGTTTTTGTTACTTAATGGAAACATTAGGGAAATGTTCTTGCAACCTAAAACTGTTCACAAAACTGTCAGCTGGATTTGTACATTAAAGGATTAGTTGCCCCCTAAAAGGGAAACTTCATTCTTCCTCTAAACACAAAAAAGATCTTTTAATGAACATCAGGTTGGGCTGATTCAATGGAGGAGCATTGCGACTCATTTTAATGCTTTAAAGCATCTCACAGTGTCAGCAAGACTGCAGTGTGTGTGACTCTGATCATTTTCCCAAGTACCACGACCAGTTCTGGTGAAAAAACAATTGAATATTTAAGCAATTTGACAGTACAATTGTGTTGGCTGCCAAAACACCTCAAATGATCTTGCAGCCTAACACATTGTGCTGTTTATCATATATCGGGAAGGCATTCAAAACACAGACGTTCTGTTGTTGTGTTTGCCGCTGTGCTTTCAGATCTCATGTAGAGTCATACAGGTTTGGAAGGACATGTGGGTGAGTAAATGACAACGTTGGGTGAGGATTTTAAAGATTCAGGCTGAACTAACTGCAGAAATTATTACAGAGATGTGGTTTAGAAAAAAAATCTTTCACTAGAAAGTTTCTAGAAAGGAACATCAGAACAGAGCTGAAACAAACTTTCGTTCCAGACCGCTCAGTTTGGAATGCAAGAACATTTTTCCTCACTTTCTCCTCATAGCATTTCTGAAACTTTTAACATATCTGAAGCATTATAAATACCAAGTCCAACTTTACTGGCACAAAAAAAAAATTTAATTAAACCAGGCATCAGACTGTCTTTGGCCGTGGCGTTGCATCGTGCGCCACGAATGCCACGTCTTCAAAATGTCTGTTTTAAAGTTATACATTTTTAAATGTAACAACGCATCCCTAACAAAACTTTAAAACAACCCACAATCTTCTTGTTTTCTTTTATGTCCCCCAAACTGCACACAGGGCCCCATCTGAGAAGCACACTGTGGCTTCGGGCCCTTAGCCAAATGGCTCCCTCTGCAGACCAGCATCCTTGGTCGACCTCTGACCCTGAATGAGATGTCCAGGCTAATGAGATGTGAAAGCATCAGATCTGCGAGCTGATGACGTCAGTGGAGCTTCAGCATTCTACAGCCCGTGTTCAAATGAACAGAGAGCCGTTTGTTTGGTCTCACGGTTAGGGGCCCACACGGGCGATTACAGACCCGAGGCCACAGCGGGCCAGAAAATCTGTGACATTTCAGAATGAGTAGAGGAGAGATGACTTCAGAGATGACACCTATTTTACTACAGCCAACAGTTTAAAGTCAAGCAAACTTCTTATAGGTGCTGTAAGTGATTTATTTGCAAAGTAACTGATCTTACACGTACAGTCGTCTTACAATACAATGCTCGCTCTCTCAGAAGAGAATCCACACCTATTACTGCAGTATTTGCCTCTGAACAGCAGCAACAAACATAAATCATCCATAAATCAGGCAGCTATAAGAGTATTGGTCTACTGAAATAAAACCATGTTTACATATTTGATCAGTATCAGTGTTTTGTGGTTCACTCAACAGAAGTCATTTATAACTGGGAATTTAGAAAACCTGTTTCAAACAGAAGCCACTATAAATAACCCAGGGTAAACAGCCCATCTTGTCCATAAACATTGACTACAAATGGCATGAGTCACTTGTTTTTCTGTCTCCCCGGAGGCCTCGCAGGACCTGCGGTGTGCAGGGGTGATCAGCAGTGCTGGTTTGTGTGCCACAATAGCTGATCAATGTGAGCATGCCGGTGTCCATTCAAACAGCAGAATGATCATGTAATAAACGTTCAGATGTTCACGCGCTTTGAGCTGTTAGTCTGAAAGACTGCAGCGATTCTCCGACAGGTGCGTGGAGGTGAGCTCACACGCAGCTTTCTCCGCAGAGAGAAATTACACGTCAGGCTTATTTTAAGGACCAATAATGTGCTTGCATTGTAACATTTTCATGACAGTTAAGCGGTTCTACCACCAAAATGTCATTACCATGAAGCAAATGAATCTAAAACTATACTTGTACTATAATGCAGTAAAATACACAGAGATATAATGAGCATAAATAAAATAGAATATCTATGTTAAGATGAATTTAAAACAGGGCATTTAAAAGGTTTAATTTTAGGAACTGAACTAACTATTCACTGTTGTTCACAGTTGAACCCTGTTAAGAACTGAATAATAACTTTTCTTTATATGCACCAAAAAACAGAGTGAGGTGTCTAAATGTCATGAAAATAACAACATGAGTGAGAGTGAGTGAGACAAAGAGAGAGAGAGAGAGATAAAATGAGACATTAGGTCGCTTATGAGGTCACTATGACATCAGCAGGGTTGTCATGGTACCAGCATGTATGCTTAACAGTCAGGAGGCTGTAACGACCCCTAAATGCAGCAAACCCTCTAAACATCAGCTCCAGCCAAACCCCGTCCACTAGACGAGCCTTTTAAAAACGTCTCTTTTAGACTGAACAGACGCTTGAGTAAAATGCATTCACACTCTTCAGTCCTCACTTGGCAACGACTACGCATCTGGCACTTATGAGAAAGTGAACTGCAAGTCTGTCTGTGTGTGTATAAAATCAGAATTCACCCAACAGGATGCCACTCCCCATTTAGTTCAGATACTAAAACATGTTTATTCTTTAAAGACGAACAGTCTGCAGTGCTTTTGAAATCAATCGATGCTCTTACCTTTCCCCGGCTAATGCTACAATCTACAGAATAATTGCCTTTTCATGCAGTAAATACTGGAAGGCAATATCAGAAACATTCAGTGTGCTCCTGACCTAAACCCTCCAGCAGCATCCGAAAGTCCTGCTAACTTATCCACCTGTACACATGAGGCTGCAAAGCTCCAACACCAGAACTGCAGGCCTTGACATTTATTCCATTAAAACGGCTGCTGTGAAAAACACCGGTCACAGCACCCAAGCTTTACAGACTCGTGATGAATACACAATAACAGGCTCTCACGGTCAGAGCGTGCGGTAATCACAGCCTCACGAGATGAGCATTGAGACACGCTCTCAAACCACAAGCCCGGAAGCCTGACTGCTATCAGGGGCGTGTCATCCCAACCTCAACCTCACCAATCAACACAGAGAAGCCAAAACCAACAGAGAGAGAGCTGTTATTCATACCGCTCTGTGCAGGGCCCTCAAAGGCTGAAACGTTAATCAAACATGACATTTTACACTCATCAGATGTTCATGTATAGGCCTTCTCACAAATGCTGCTTTTGACAATTATCTGACTTAACGAATCATAGTTACCCAGTTTTTTAAGTCTTTCCCCGGTTCGTACAAGATGCTACTTAGGGGTCAACAACAGTTCCTTAAAAAAGCCACGGGTCGAGTCACATCTGCTTTTAATTGGCAAGAAGAGAGAGAGAGAGAAAGGGTGAGCAACGCCTATTCAAATATGATTGACATGGAGGTACAGTAGGACACTGCAGGCTTCTGGCTGACTAAAAGTGTGTGTGTGTGACATTAGTACACTGCTCAACACATTTACAACAACACACCAATGGCTTAAACAAAACGGTTTAAACATGAAACATCCAAAACAGATAAAAAAAACATTTTTTATGCAATGGACAGTTTTGACTCTAATTTGTGATTGGATGAAGCAATTTGTATGAAGCCATTGTAAGATAAACAAAGAAAAGTTCTTATATTAATGCGGCAAGTTGCAACGTTGCTCAGCAACCGTAAACAACTCTACGTCAGGCTGTGCTAAGCAGCCCTTAATTACAAGTTTTCCTCGTCAGGACTTGTTCAGCACACATCCCGTCCTGTTTTTTACATCACTCTGTGTATCTTTGCTGCTTGTAGAGGTAAATAACACAAAACAGCTCTCCCCACTGAAGACTGAGTGGCTGTATCTACCGTAGGTATTAACAGTATCACAAAATCTTTACCAGGTGACATCATTCTATCATCGCAAAACATATACCGTCCATACCAGCCTTAGTTTCCATCCGCTCTAGACAGTCTGTCCTGGACAGAGTCCCTGCACCACAAACACAGCCAAGCGGAACACACACACACACACACACACTCAGCACAATACAGTGAAGGACTGACAATAAAGTGTTTTGAAAAGCTTTCATCGCTGTCTCACTACTCAATACAGGTTGTTCAAGGATGTAGCATGCATGTATACACGCACACACAAACGAGAGTGTTAGCATATCTCAGCACTATGCAATAAAGCCATAGTGTCTCCACACACCCGTCCGCCTACACGATCTCCTTTCCTCACTCACACACACACAAACACACACTCAGAACGCCCTGTACAGACACGCAGCTTACCCATCAGCCCGTCAGGTCCAGAACAGCGACACAGGCAGACAGCATACTGAATGGGTTACACACTCTGGTGGAGGGGAAACACACACTCTCTCTCCGTGAGCAGCACACGATGCATGAAACAGCACCGACTGCCTCTCTCAGTCTTTCACATTCCCTGTTTCTCTCTCTCTCTCTCTCTCTCTCTCTTCCCTCAGGCTGTATCTATGTCTCTCTCTCTCACCTCTTGCCCCTCCCCGTTTCTCCCTCCCCTCCCCTCAGCTGATGACATCACGGGGCTGTTGCAGGCATGCTGAGTGTTTATATGCACTGCTGTAGTTTCCTGGAACACAAAGCAGACTCACAGAAAGTCTAGGATTCTCTCTCTCTCTCTCTTTCTCTCATGCTTTGATGTTTACACAGCACCCAACAGGCACCACCCATTTTTTTGAGCAGAAATATTTTCCCCCATTCATTTTCCACACGGGGCATTACAGAAAAATTCATCAATTAAAAGTTCTGAGCTTAAAAGCTTAAAGCGACCAGCTCTGATTCGAAGAGAAAAATTGTTATATAAAATTAATATAAAAAGAGAAAGAAAAAACATATAACATCTTTATTGTGGGAACAATCATCCCTGAAGCACTGTGAAAGGTGTAACTGAAGCAGAAACAACTATACAAAAAATACAATTTAAAACGTTTGACTTAAAATGTTAAAGTTATGTAGTAGTTGATAAAGACTATAGAAAGACCAAACTCAATTACATCAAAGTTTTTCATGATCGTAGGTGGTCACTTTTTATGGTCAGTAGGTGGTGAGTTTATCTGAGCAACGATTCCTGTTTTCACAGTAACAGCAAATAATCTGATTGATTTCTGTTTGGAATTATTGGTAGTGTAGTGCTGCACCACGACTTTAGCAATAAATCATTACAATGATTATGTTTCTATAGAAGCACTATTGATTAACTTGTCTAAGTAGATCTGTATTACAAGATTACTGTATGTATTGTACACAAATAATAACAGAAGTACCATTTTTGGGTGAACTGCCCCTTTAATAAAAAAGTTGATTTGAGGTCTAGCAGTGGGATGGGGAATAAAAAGTGAACAACACACATCTCATATGACTGTACATTTACCAACTCCATTCCCAGTTGACCCAATGGGGAGCTCTGCTCTACAGCTCATTTACAATCTCGTGTAGTTGTTCATTTTATTGATTGATTGACTCATGGGCCAGAAATATCCTGAAGCTCGTGAACTCAAACCTCTGTGATCAGCCATCCATCATCTCCAGCACAATGTTTCGCTGAGCTTATAATTCTTAAAGTAATAAGTCATTTCCTTCGCAATCACTATAACCAACAGAAACGAACACACAAATATTCACGCTCGCACACACACGGCACAGGGGTTCAGAGTGTTAATACAATAACATAATAACATATTTGGTTTGGGTTTCCCAACCCCCTAAATCTAGTTCGCTTGTCACCTAATTAATCTAGAAGTCATTTTTGGGAGAAAAACAAAAACTGTGATTTCTTTTGCTGAATAATTAAAAGTAATAACGTCAGGAGAGCTGCAGGGCTCGAGTGTGAAACTATTACCTAAACTATGAGCACTGCTGTGTCACACTTTATTATTATTAACAATGAAAACAATTATTTATTATTAACAATAAACATACAAAGCCAATGATAATTTCATACGAGTCAAATCATATTTGAATGATTATAAACCACTGATCTGTTTACTAAGGATATTACATCTGAAAACATTACATAAAAGAACGCCTCTAACTTGCTTCTGTTTTAAAGCTGCAATCCATAACTTTCTGGGTTAAAAATAAACAAAAAACTGTTATTGAGCAAGTACATGACAGATCAGTGTTCAATACAATCTCCTTACCCCAATTCACAACTGTAAGTTTATAATAATGCTTTATAATTTGAGCTGTCTGATTTTCCGGGAAATGTCAGTCTGACTTCAACATTTTTAATGAGAAGTCTGTAAAGTAACCTTAGGTTTTCTGTTTTAAACAGAGATTGCGGTAAAGAGGCAAATTGCGTCCTGCATCGGGGATATCCTAAACGCTGAGGTGAAGGGGAGGTTCATCTTTACTGGGCGGGCGAGGCTGACAGGTCACGCTGGTAAAGCCTGACGTTTAAAGCAGAAGATCAATGGCACATTTACTTGGGCTCAATGTTAATCAATACACTGCGTGTTCAGCGGGTGCAGAAAGAGAGCGAGCGTACGCTGAAATATTTATCCTACAGATCTCTTTTATACAGTCATGCCAAGCAAAGCGATACCACCCAAACCAAGTGCTGCTGGGTCCTTTACAAAGGGCCCAAGGCATTAAACCTCCTCAAAACAGAGAATACAAACCCAGCTCATATAGCTCAAATAAATCTTATCCACATCAAACACAAAATGAAATGTATTCAGCTTTCTATCTTCACATTATTCTGTGCACTACAGAGACTGAATTTAGCTCTTAAAAAAAAGATGGTTGGTATGACCAAACTCTTACATAATAGTGAGTAATTTTATATCACAGTAACAAATATCATGATATAGATATGTTAGCTGAAAATTCAACAGAAATGCTTTGGATAAAATAAAAAAGACTAGCTTCTTTAGAAAATTGCAACAGTCTGGTTTGACTTACAGGGCACCGGCCATGACACATCCACAGATGCACTGATAACACACAGATGAACACACAACCTCAGATAAAAATAGCCCATCTTTAAAGCTCAAGTGGGGAAAAGAGTCTGAGTCAAGTGTTTTAACAGTGTTCAGATGTACGCCCAGGCGCTTTAATCAACAACAAAGTGTCCATTAAATAAAACACCTGGGCTTAACCCATCTGGAGGGCTGCCAAAAACCCAGCCACATCTCATGCAAAGTACAGCCGTGCTATGAATCATGGGAAGGCCTTTTCCATGACAGCTTTACAACCCCTGATGGCTCGGAAAAGCCCCCGATACGAACTCCTTCATCCTGCCTGGCTATTTTAGTTTAAACAACAGATCACCTCTGATAAACAGCTGAAATAGAAAATATTTAAGTCAGTGGAAGATGGAAAAATTGAAGCGTGTGTAAGTCAAGATGTGTGGAGGTGGGTGGAAATGTTGCTGTGTTTTCACTACAGGGCTTAATAAAGTTGTGGCTGGGTGATGTCTGTCTGCCTATCTTTCTGTCCACCTGTCTTCTGTCTGTCTGCCAATCTGTCTGTATGCTTATCTATCTGTCTGTCTGTCTGTCTGTCTGCCTGCCTGTCTTTCTTTCTGTCTGTCTGCATATCGCTCTGTCTGTCTGTCTGCCTGCATATCGCTCTGTCTGTCTGCCTATGTTTCTGTCCGTTCTGTCTTCTGTTTGTCTGTCTGCCTATGTTTCAGTCTGTCTGTCCACCTGCCTATCTATCAAGCTATCCATCTTTCTGTCTGTCCGACTGTCTGTCTATCCACATACATACACAAACACACATGGGCAGGGAAAGTAAAAAACTGGCCCACAGCAGGTGACCGTCCTATTCCAGAATCCTTCACTAGAATATGAGAAGTGAGGAAATTGTCACTTTCTCCTCTGTGCCACTTTAATGTGGATGCAGGACACCATCTCCCTCACCATCTCCCTCACCATCTCCCTCACCATCTCCCTCACCATCTCCCTCACCACCACATTCACCATCACCACCACCACCACATTCACCATGTCCCTCACCATCACCATCACCATCTCCCTCACCATCTCCCTCACCATCTCCCTCACCATCTCCCTCACCATCTCCCTCACCATCTCCCTCACCACCACATTCACCACCACATTTCACCACCACATTCACCATGTCCCTCACCATCACCATCACCATCTCTCGTTCTTCAGTGGTGCAGGCCAGCATGGTAAATAATGCAGCTCCTTTAATGATCAGCTCTGAATGAAGAAAATCTGCAGCCAGCCAAACAGATGAAAGACATAAATAAAAGATGGCTGCTACAGTATAAACAAAGAGCTGTTCACTTTACTCGGGGGAAACCACAGACCTGAAATAAAGAGAGAGAGTGCAAGAATGGTATTTTCATCTTTTTCCCCGCAGGGCACTAAAGCTCAACTCCAAATATGTGAAATATTGTGTCATGTATTATTGATTTATGCTATTTATAATCCTGCCTGTGTGTGTGTGTCTGTCCAGAAGCAAACACACACACAGCCCCAAGTCTCTGAGAGAGATGTACCAGCGTTTCATTCTAACACCTAACTTACAGTACCCATCTGTTTTAAAACACCAACATTAATAATGTTTCCTGCAGCACACACACACAAAGGGTTTCAAAGAATATGAATCAATAATGAACATGAGACTTCAGAAGCTGTATCCCACACACAGGTCCAATGTGATGCATATCGCGATGATCTAAACTAAACTAAACTAACTAAACTAAAACTACGTCAAAGTGTATATAAAACACGTTTTATATACAACAAATGCATGTACTTCCATGTAATCAAACATTCAAATAAATGCACCACCTGAACAATCATAATAATAAAATAGGCCAACCAAATAATTGTAAGAAATGTATCAAATGCTACAATAATAAAACAAGAGCAACTCATTACTGTGGCATCTGTAGACTTTAAATTTGAACATATGCAACATTTGGCCCCAAACTCTCATTAAATTCTGACCCTTGCACTCACGTCACCCTTTTGTACAAGCCCTGTCTGAGTACACCTGGTCAGGACAAACTCATGATGAGGAGCGTTCCAAGAGCCCGACCCATCTGCAGTCTACACTCAACCCGGGTTATTTTGTTCTTCTACACTTGTATGTCAAAACAACATCAATGGCTGCCAAGAGCTTGTAGGAGGAAAGCTCTCATTCATACTTCCTCCATCCATGAGGCTCATCACCATCTCTCCACCTCCTCCTCTGATGGAGTGGGTGTGATGGTCCATTAGCCCTGTGGTGTCTCCAGCTCAAAGCTCGAGAGTCCTGCAGACTCTGGTCTGGGTTCTACCAAAAGCTTTAGAGCAGATCCATCCCTCCCTTCTCTCTCTCTAAGCTGTAAGTCATGACGTTGACGAGTTAGGCCGGTGTTCACTGCACTGTACACTCTACCTATACAAGATACATCAATAATGCACAGAGCAAGTCTATGTGTTGAGGCTTTTAAAAGGCAGACCAAACAAGATTGAATATTAAGAGGAGTAAATACTGAGCGTGATGCCATAAAATTACTATGAATTTACTGTGAAAAAACGAATGAATTTATATGGTAAGATTTTGTGAGAACGTGAAAAGAGTAATTGGAAAGAATGTTATTACCTCACTAACAGGGAATGTTCGCAGAACATTTGCTACCATTCTCTAACAGTTATTTATAGGTTTTTGTTAAGCATTTTCTTCAAAAACAATGTCAACAATTATTTTTTAAGAAAGTGTTCTGGTCTTTTTATCATAGACTGGGCTCATCTTCAAAGAACTACATCCTAAATGACAATCATAAGTATCAGAGGCTCTATTCAGCACAAAATGCCAAAGGTTCAAATGGAAAATCAAATCTAACCATCCCGCTCAACGAAACACAGTCTAGACGCGACCCTCCCTCCCCCAGATACCCATACAAAATTCAGAGACCAATAAACCGCCGCCCGCTCCATTTACAGGGTGAAGCTAACACTGCTCAAGAACAAGACGGAGGCAAACAAATTGGGTCAAAATGTTGTTCACTCTAGCGGAAATCAAGAGTCTGTCTAGATCTGAGCAATCATCAGGAAATGACAGCTGTTGTAAAGCTGTGTTAGTGTTTGTGGCTCTGTGAATCTGTTACCCTACAGAAGGATTGCTTTCTGTCTCCTTGAATCTGTGCACTTCCTGGCCTCACACAGGAAGTACAGGAACTGTTCCTCATCCATTAGCTGCCCTGCTGGCGCTGCATCAAACATGTTGCTCTCATGCTGTTATCCTGCATGTAATGCATGAAGGAGCTCTTCAGAGCAAATGACTCTACAGTAAAGGTGATGACCCAGGGGAAAAGTGAAATCACAGATCTCTTTAATATCTCAGTTATTTTTCCTAGACAGCAATGAGAAACATAACTGAGATCTCCATCGATTATCCTGAGCTACCTCTGAGAAATAACGTTTTCCTCTGGGGAGTATAAATTTTTTCTAAAGTTAGCTTCAAGCTGACACACTCCTGGTCTTAATGATTAATGATCGTAAGTGATCGTAAATGATTTGTAAATGATTCACAGATATAAGGTGAAACCTTTATGCTATAACCGTGTAAGAAAAATAACTGATGAGGACAAAATAGGACTAGATTAAGATGATCTTCTGAATAAACTTGATTAAGGCTGCAGTAAGTATAAGTCAAAATCAAAACTCTATAACTATGTGTGTGCATATATACCTACAATATGAACAAATGAGTCCAGAATGTTACTCAACACACTACAGTCCTGACAGGAGAGCTGTCTCCTGGCTGCTGCCCACCTCGCCTGGCAGCTCTGACTCGGGCTTGCGAGCCAAGGCGGGTGGACAGGGTGCCACATTCAGAGGGTCCGGCAGGAGTCCTGGTGACCATCTGTGAGGACTGGCACCTGGACCAGCCAGAACCAGCCTGGATCAGCCTCCAGAAACACATGTACTGCACACGGGTGACTTCTCTGTAAAACCTGCCGTTTACCTCTCAACACAACCCAGACAGCCACCACTGAAGAGTTTATTCACTGTGTAAAGTATTTTTAATACACTGGATTACCAAACAATGCATGGCAAAACTTAAATGTGCAGTGATTGAAAATGAAACCAAAACCCAAACAAATGACTTTTTTGCCTATTTGTGACTATTTGCCAGATGTCTGCTGTGTGTGTGTATGGTGTTTACACATAGCCCTGGCTGTGAGGAGAAAAACAAAGTGGATCGGACCGATCACCACATCACCATAACACTATATAGATACAATAGCCAAATCTGCAATAGGGGCGTGTCTGCAGCTGTCCCTTTGCTGTTTTGCGGGTGGAGCAATAAAGGGTGGGCATGTTTGTTCAAGTGTTAATTTCAAATATCAAAAACATTTCTCAGAAATCATTTACTGCTCCTTTAATATATAAACTATTCTGTCACTGAATGAGGTCCAGTTAAAATATCTGTATCATGATTTTCAGAGTGGTATAAAATTACTCTGCCCACCCTGCTTCATAAATTCACAACTGATCTCTGTTCTGATAATAAATGGTCTAAGCTTGTGTCAGCAAAGCAGTCATTGTCAGATGCATTTTTTCATGAATCAGTGAGAGATCGCTATGCAATATAAGTTTCATAGTAAGCACTAAAACTTGTTGATTTGTCGAAGATTTAAGCAGTTATGCCCCACCCTCGACCTCTGCCCACCCCGCTCCCTTCGTTTTTAGCTGTGCATATCAGTTCACTGTACTGACCTGGCTGGAGCTCAGCCAGCCCTGGAGAGAGAGAGAGAAGAGAGAGAGAGAGAGAGAGAGAGAGAGACAGAGAGATAGACAGAGAGAGAGAGACTGAGAGAGAGACAGAGAGAGAGAGAGAGAGAAAGAGAAATAGAAAGAGAGAAAGAGAGAGAGAGGAAGAGAGGAAGAGAGAGAGAGAGAGAGAGAGAGAGAGAAAGAGAGAGAGAGAGAAAGAGAGAGAGAGAGAGAGAGAGAGAGAAAGAGAGAGAGAGAAAGAGAGAGAGAGAAGAGAGAGAGAGAAAGAGAGAGGAAGACAGTAAGTGGGTGAGAGAGAGGTGCAGTGCAATGACACTTTACAATTTTTTTTTGACTTTTTGGATGAACCCTTTAAAACTGTGCATATCACCAGAGCCATAGTCTAGTGGCTGGTGCACGTGCTTGTCATGTTAAACCATGGTGCTCATCCAGGAGTTGCAGGTTTGAGTCGTAATTAGAGGCCTGATTTAAGTGAAATAAAGTCTGAAGTGGACGGTAAGCGAGATGCTGTATCTCTCCGGCTCTAAAGCACTCATCTATAATTCAGAGCTCACAATAAAGAGGCAGCAGGCTGATAAAACAAGACTCTGGAAGCACAAGCAGCTAATCGCCAGAGGGCCTGAACCCAAAACACACACAACAGCACACACACACAGTCACACACAGTCACACACACAGTCACACACACAGTCACACACACAGTCACACACACAGTCACACACAGTCACACACACAGTCACACACACAGTCACACACACAGTCACACACACAGTCACACACACAGTCACACACACAGTCACACACACAGTCACACACACACAGCACACACACAGTCACACACACACACAGTCACACACACACAGTCACACACACACACACAGTCACACACACACACACACAGTCACACACACAACAGTACTGGAGGGCAAAACTATAAAAAGGGAGGGAAAGATTTAAAATGCACAGCAATTCTGTGTGTGGGCAGCAGATCAGCAAGATGCAGCAAAAATTCATATCAATATTTTATTATTATGTATATTTTATATATACATAAAAATGATAAATATAATATTTTCAATATTTAAAATATTTTCTCTTGAAATGTTTTAAAAGCACCTGTAGTCAATTACATTTAAAACACTTAATGCAAGAGATAAAAACAGAAAAGGTCTTTAGGCAGACAGCTGCATCTACTACATCAGAGACGTTTTCTCCGTCTCCCTCTCAATGAGACACGCTCAGTCAGACTACTTAATATTCCAACAAATCTGTTCTCATAAACTTGTGTGAATTGGATCATCACAGCCTCCGTCTCCACACACAGCCAGCAATCTTCACACACACACACGTTTCTATAGACCTGCTGACTTTTATACTGTACAAACTTTACATTCTATCCTCTAACCCTTAGTCCACCCCTAAACCATTGTAGTCCCCACAATGGTCGAAAACAAGAACACATACGCAACATTTACAAATCGCATGTCTCTCTGTCTCCCTAAAAACTCTCAAGTCTCATTTTCAGTGTCTCTATCCAATAGCTGCAGAAAGCCAAAACCATCTATAAGGCATGTAACTGTTATCAAGAGCAGATGTATTTGCATGTTTTTTGGAGAAGGCCAGTTTGGAGCTCAGAGTTGTGGGCGGTTAACAAGTCCATGGCAGCTCATCTTCATTTCAATTCATCTTCCTCCCTCGTAGCAGGAGATCTGCCCGCACGTTTGAGAGAGCCAGTACGCTTCACAACCCTCCTCTGAGAGAGAGGGAATTATGTGCGAATGCATGAAAAGGTCAAAGCATTACTTGACCAAAATGTGTGTGTGTGTGTCATGGGCAGTCTTAGATGCTTCAGCACACACACACACATTGCTATCAAGACACAGCAGTCTGTGGTGGGCTGTGAGAGAAGCACACACTTGATAACTCAAGCTCTCTGCAGACTCAGACAAACATGTTTAAATGCACTAACACACACCAGGGCCAATATAACCTAAATAAGACATGAGATAGACAGAGTATAGCGGATGACATCATCACTCAGTGTGTTTAGAGATTCAAGCCCTAGATCCACGTGGAAACAGGAGCGTTCCTAAAATATTTATCCATTTCGATTTAAGCCACTTTTACACTAGACCTACACCTCCATACTACAGTAAAACCACTGTCTTATCCTCTTAAATCATCTACAATCCACATTCCCATGGTAAACAGCTGCCACTGGTACTGGAGGCACTCAATCCCAGGGTTGCCAAATTCTGAGAATTTAGTCAATTTAACAAGGGAATATATGGTAATTATGACACACAAATGAGGACAAGTCATTTTGAGGAAGCAAATTGCACCTGCATAGGTGTTCTTCCGACAACAGCGTCAGAAGACAACCAATAAGACGATTGTAACTACAGTCCATCCAGACCAGAAACACCCAAACTGGGTGGAAATATTATGGCCCAAAAACATAAAGCATGCTGTGTCCACATGCACATAATAAACAATAAAGTAACATCAGTCGTGCTCTGACAGCATTTCCAATCAGTTCTCATTTAGTATGGAGAGCGAGAGAGAGGAGAGACAGAGAGAGACAGAGGAGAAAGAAAGAGAGAGAGAGAGAGTGAGAGAGAATGAATGAAAAAGTGGACAAGGGCCTTTGGAGTAAGTCTCCAGACGAAGCTTTCAGCACCATCTGTTTCCTGCTCTTCAGCCTCAGTCTTAACACAGCCTAAGCCCAAGCTGAACTCAGCCTAGACAGAGTCTAAGCCCAAACCTGCACCTGTTTAAATGTAATTAAAGTGATCAAATGTGAAATCAAATTTCTCTTGAAAACACGTTTATCGTCAAGGCCCAGAATTACTATCACAAGGTACATGCCAAACGAAACTGCACAAAAAAACTCAAACCAGATAAATCTTCTGGAATCACAGATCTGACCTGAAAGCACTTGTGTGTGACCTACACAAACATGTTACTGAGCATCAGTGTGGCAGCAGACGACCTGTGGGCGGCTCTCTGGCCTGAGTCTGTACACAGATGTCTCAGCTTGTCTCCTTTAGCAGGAGCAGAGGGTAACCACAGCGGCCTGACCGAGGTGTGTGTGGCTAGCCAGCAATCCACTGCTATTCCACTTCATGAGGAGACATGCAAACACACACACACACACACACACACACATGCTGAGGTTCAGTCCTACCAGGAGATATGTGATTGACTCCAGACTGCTTCAGGAGTTTCAGTGGCCGCTCTTTACTGGAAAGTCCACCTGTGGGAGACAGAGACAAACTGAGAACATGTCATGTACCGGTCATCAGACCGCACATCACAGCTCCACACACAAACTCAATACACAACAAATGATGTACCCAAATATAAAACAACCCAAAAGAAGGAAATACACCACATACACCAGTTTCAGACACCAGCCACCTGACACACTGACCCTAATGTGTCTCACACCCACATGATAAAAATAGTCACAGTCTGAGGAAAAGTGTGCATTTGGGTTTGGGTGGGTGTTGGGGATGAAGGAATTCAAAGTTTCTAAAGATCCACAGTGTTTAATTCATTCCTGTTAGATGGCCATTCCTGTTAGATGGTCAGATTCTCTGAAAGACTTCACCTGTTAGTTTACACACAATACAACACCCTGTTTATCTTCACACAGCTGACAAACAGATAACGACAGGTCCACCCTCACATATGAAGGCTGATGGAAATTTTGCACAGGGCTCCCACTGGCTTTACCAGAACAAAACAACTTTTAGTCTCTTCTACTAGAAACAACTGAACGCAAGTTCACGAAGTTGGGCTGTCGAGAGAGTGTTTCCTGCAGAATCCTGCTTTAGCGGGAGGCTCCCACCCAACATACCAAACCAGAACCTTTAATTTAATATAATTTTAATAAAGAGTATGACACACAGGCTGCATGAGGTTATATTGTCTTTTATTCACAAATGTCTGGCTACATCTCCCTTAAAATGGTTTCAAAACAAGATAACGGCAATAACATGCTTTTCTTTTCAAAAAGGCTAACAAATGCATTTTTGAATATATATGTATTTATGAAACCAGGAAATATAGTAATGTTTACAAGGCTACCGATGTGCTAGTGAGCAGGAACTAGTCATTTGATTTGCCACAGCTTATCAGGTTTGTGGCATCAAATCTTTGATAGCAATCAAAAATCTGGCTATGCAAGACTCTTGCCATATCACACGCTCCCAGTTTCTATTAATCTGCCTCTATACGTCATGAGCAAATCATATCTATATCATATCTCACTGAGTGACATCAGCCACTCATGTAAACACACAGCAGCTCAGATAAGACCTCAATCACATTGCTGATAAATGTCTCTCCTGAGGAACGTGCACGTGATCCTGGGCTGAACCAGTCTCTGTCCTGCCTGGAGAACTCAAACCCTCACTAAGCCCAAAACTCACAACAGCTGCTGCAAAGCTAACAGAGAACCATCTTAGAATGCTGGCTAATGTTCTCTAAAAGTTCTTAAAAAGTTGTTAGTGGAACGCTAATGATCTAACATATTTACATTTATAATGGCTATGATGCTTTGTTGTCTAAAAAAATAAAAAGGGAAAGAAATACTACCTTATTTTACTGTTCAACAAAAGCTCCATTAGATAGTGTTTTAAATTGTTTCCACCAACCAGCAAACAACATGCAAAGGATTGTGGGATATTACAGGCAGTTAACAGGATGTTAAACGATGTTCCTCTACATTTTCAGGTTTTGGAAAGAGACACGTGTCATGTCCTCCTCTCCAGCTGATCAGAATGATGCGAGTTCATGTTGGAAGAGCAGGAGACAGATATACACGTTGAGCACTGATCAGCCTCCTCTGTAACCCAACAGAATTCAGCCCTAAAAACCCACTAAGCCCGGAGAGCAGGACAGCTGAGGAACCTGCAGCAGGCAGACAGTAATGATCCAGGTTCTCTGTGTGTCTAAAACACTGGACTCCAGTCAGGATGTGCTAGTGACATATTTCAACCATAAATATATTTATCCACAAGCAGGATCACCTAGTCAATTAATCAGCTGAATAGAACCCTGCAGAACCATACAGACATCAGACTATACACATGATCTGAAACCTTTAGAAGAATGTAAATGTTTTAGAACATTTGATTTTTAGAACATGATTTTTAAATGGCATGTCCCAATAAAACAGCAACACATTGGACGCTGAATGAGTTTGGTTTCTGTGGAGATTCTTTAAAAATGAATTCAAAAATGTTTTTATCACAAACCTGTCTAACCTCACAGCATGCTAATTAAAGGACACACTAAAACTTAAGGTTCTTATAATGTTCTTCTACATTTAGTTAAAGCAATGTCTAAAAAAATGGACGTTTTGAAAGTTCATAGAACATTTTCATTACTTAAGGTAAATGTTAGGGAAACATTCTTACAACCTATAATTGTTAGCTGGGGTGATGCATCCTGTTGTCTCTATCTTTTGTTTTAACTCTAGCGTTCATGCTGCTATTTTCAGCCCTCCAGGCTGAAGTCATCATTAAAACATGCTGGCGCAGAGCAGATGAAACATTCATGAAGCCCTTTACTGGTGTCCCCCTCCAAACATGCCACTCCGCACCTCCTGCTGTCTCCTGAGAGGAAGAGCAGAGGAGAAAGACGGGCATACGAGGACAGATTCAACAAAGGATGAAACCTGTTTGTGCATCCACGGCACGTTCTCGGGCTCGCCTCACTGCACGCGAGCTCTATTTTTGGAATGCTTCCTGGATGAGACAGAAGCAGAGCTTGGACCATCATGGCATTTTAATCAGACTCACAGCGCATCACTAACGGCTCTCAGCATCAGGACAGCGTTCTGAAAATACAACTCAAAATGAGAAAAGGATGTGCAGAAAGAGCTGAAGCTGTTTTAGAGATGAAATAACAAATCACACCAGTCCACCACCCTGTAGCCTTCGCTCTCAGCAACGGTTGGCCAAAAGCAAGATTTTATATAAATATAAAAATCAAAACGGGCAGCAATGCAGAGTTGATAGATGTGTGTGTGTGTGTGTGTGTTGAGATGTGGTGGAACAGGCAGACTGGCTGGCGGTACCAGATGGCAGAAACATGACACCAGAACCTGATGGTCTAGATGAGGAAAAGTCCGTCTGTCTGCATGGCATCAGAGACATGATCACACACACACACACATACACACACTACAGTAGCACACTTGGACTGTGTTGCCTGAATAACAAGACCACCAATCAGTGTTGAGAAAGCCTGTGTAATTAGGCTGGATCATGTGACCCCTCGTGCATTCAAGAATAGCTGGAACAGGAGATGACAAGAGAGATTAAAAACAGTGCGTGACACAACACAACACATAAACAGCATTAATGACTGTAATCTTCCAGTAAGGCAGTAAAATATAGCTTCACTATTCTTATAATTCTCACCACTGTACCACAGCAAAGCTCATCACGCATGTTTACATTACAGACGACGCTTTGAAGAGACGCCTTATCAGCTCCAAAAATATGCATCTCTATCCAGATAAAGTTCTGTTGTCCCACCCTGTTCCAGATCTTCAGATCTTCTAGCAGCTCCTCAGGAGACAAAACTGAGGCCTGTTGAGTTATCTTCCTGCTTACCACTCTCTCTAAACATACACAATAATCTAATAAGCATATAAATATATTACACATGTAAAGTATCAAGTAAAATAGTACATTTTAATTAGACTGCAAATCCAACTTAAGCTGGTAGTTTTGTTTTGGAACATAGCGGGTCTAGGCAATTTAGGTGGTCAATCTAGTTTTCTGAACATGGTGGATTTAAGACCAGCTGACCGGATAGAACCCCCTGTGTCCCCAAAAAATCAGTTTAAATAGTTCACACACTGGACAACTGTTATTGATACTGAACAAAATATAGTTATAATCAACTGCTTCACTTGCTTTGTCCGACATCTTGATTAGATTTTTTTTTTACCACACTCATCGCAATGCACCACTGGATTTTTCTGGATGTCCCAGCTAACAATTTTAGGTTGTAAGAATATTTCCCTAACATTTCCATTAAGTAATAGAAACATTGAAAACATTATTCTGAAAGTTCTAGGGATGCCCAAAATGTCCACTGCAAGACTGTACTGCAAGAACTTTTTAATTACTCTGACAGAACTATTAGATAACATTATCTGCCTGACATCCTGCCTGCTCCACAGAGATGCAATGACAGGAATATTTAGGGAATTAAGGCCTGAATCTGGAAGCGGCCAGAGGCACAAAGCTAAAAATTGAAGTTTGCAGGCTGCTTATGATGGGTCTTTCAGAGGTCAGCTCTGTCAGCACTCCAGGGGGCAGTTTACATTTATATGAGTGCATCACAATATCTGAAGAGAGAGCAGGAAAACATTCATCAGAGAAAGTTCTCTATATTTACTCTATATAAACTCAATAAATAGTCAGCTTTGCTGCCTGTTTCACAGACTGTTCTGTGTTTAATGCACAATAAGACATGCAATTAATGCACAAAGACACATGTGAATCTCATAAATACAGTATGTCCAGACCAACATCTCCTGCAATGTTTACATGGTGCTTGTTACCCTTTAATATTGTTCAAGTTCCATCACAACACATAAGTGTTTACATTAGAGCTCTGAAGTAGACTACCACCAAACCAGGATCGAGTCTGGACCCCACATACACCTGTTCCCAGCCCTATCCACCTGTGATCGGATCAGACACACACACTAACACCAGATGCAAACAGACAAATGTCAGGAAGATTGCACATCAATTGAATGGGAAACCTCTTCCAGACGATCCCACTCATACAGTGGGCAGACTGCGGCACAGTACAGGGACGGCATGTCTGCCAGTATTTCGTTTGCTGGCAGGATCCGAGTTTTTGGCAGGAAGTAAGAGAGATGGTGTTTGTTGGGGGGGTGACACCTGCCAGCAGCCCATCACCTGGTGAGACTGACCAAGCGCACACCCGGTGTACAAACACACAGCCATGGCTCACACATTTGTGTGTGTGTGTGTGTGTGTGTGTGTACACACAAACACACACCGGCGCTTGGCATTCACACCTGCAGCCTTCAAGCATTATCCTCCGACTCTATCCGGAGAAACAGCATCAACAATAAATGCTACAAAACAACCAATGAGCAGAGAAGAAAACCATATATGAGCAGAAAGAGACCTTGAGCTGAACAATATTCAATATCTACTGTAATGTAATTGTGGCAGACTTAAAGGAGAGAGGGTTTCTGGCAGTAGTTTGTGAGTGCTACAGTAAGAGAACAAACTACCAAAATGTAAAAGATGAAACCCTAAAACGAACCACAACAAATGTATTAGAAACCATTCTGCCCAATGCTATCTGCTAATGCTATTCTGTTTAAATCGTTGTCTTAACACTCTCATACTCACAAACCATGAAACAAGGAAGGATTGCTATACTAATCTATTGACACTGTCCTTACAAAACATGTCCTTACAAAACTGTGGCAACTGATTACCACAGTAAATCATTACAGTATTCATAAAGTAGCTTAATTTTATATCGTCAACAAAACCATTTCCAATATTTCATATATCATATATACTGTATACATCTAACCCTCATTCTAAATTCACCTAAAACTATTATTTGAGAGCACAAATCTATAATAACTAACCAGCTGCAGCTTGTTAGTATAATTTACTGCAGCAGCTCCTTAGCAAGTATATTATTCTTGTGGAGAAAGTGCAGCCAGTCTCTGTAAGTTTCAGGGAGCTGCAGAGTAATTGATGGGGCTGCGGGGACGAGACATCTGTCCTCTGCTCCTCCTTTCTGTAGCGCAGCAGTGAAGTCTCTCTCCTGCAGCTCTGATCGGGCTGTGAACCAGATACAGGCCACTTCCTGCCGAACATCACAGCAGAATGGATCGTTCTGAAATGCAAGCTGACCTAGGAAAAAGAGTTAGGGGTCTTTATGGGCCCCAGGAGGGGGGCCTGTTGAGCACAAAATGACAAAATTAACCATAGAGACAGCACCTTTTTCACCTTTCCTGTACTGGATACATGTTATTTAGGAATCTCTTAGAAGCTTTGAGGCCATTTCAGCTACTTAGCAAATACATTTTAGAGCAACGGGGCCACACTCAAATCCCCCACCCTGTGTCCCAAAGGCCCCTGACGTGAGAGGCCCTGAGAGACCACAGCGAGGAGCTGGCAGATATGAGACAGGAGAGGTATTGAGTGAGAGAGAGAGTGACTAACAGCACGAGGAACAATATGAGAATGGAGATCTCCAAGAGAAGCCACTGAAAGCGCCAGAGTGAAGCTCATTAGTCAAACTGTCTCTCGCTCTCTGAATCGCTCTCTAATCTGTCTTTCTGAGAAGTAACAATTGCTTCTGAATAGTTATTGATATTACAGTTATTGTCAATACTGGTATATTGTGACACCTCAATTTAAATTGTTTGTTTTTTATTCTAAGGAGGCCTTCAAAGCAAAGCAAGTAATTTACACTCAGTGACTGTGGACCTTCAACAGTCAGGAGTAAAAATCACATGATCTGCACCACTAGAGGGCTTCCACAAGACTACACTATATGGAAAACTCTTCCATCACACAATAACACCACGTTCATCCTTACTCAAGTCTTACAGGCTTTCACACTGTTTGAGATGAGCGCTTCACTCACTGCAGGCAAACAATCATCCAGACACATCATCTGATGTAGTGACCCTCCTGTATTAAACAGATGTGTGATTAAGTGCCACTATCCACAGGCAAATAATGACATCCAAATAAATAAAGTGCTTTAATTAAAAATAAATATATGTGGTGCCTCCAGCACACATTCATTTCCAGGCCTTTTCTAATCTTCAAGAGCCTCAAGATGAGTCAGTGATGCACTGTAAAGAGTAAGAAAATGTCACTGAGGAAAAAAGCATGTAAAATATCTGAAATGGAATCCACAAAGCGCAAATTTATGACAGTCCCAGGAACAGTGGGCATGTAACAGAGCAGGTGACCTGGTTTCCATATTCTATTCTATGATAAAAGTACTTCAAAACTTGATAAGCGATGTTAGAACAATTCAGAAAACACTGATGATCAAGTTTATCATTTTAGTTATAAATGATCTAAATTCGACATATTTTGCAACTCATTTGATTTGTCATAATGTTTATTCCACTCAACCCCAGACTCCCCTAACGAGGGTCATGTCCTGTTTATCAAAGCCAGCATGTGTATAAACATCATGTTAGCCCTCAAAACTGTTAACAGCACTGCTGAGTGGAGAATCCCACTGACAATCTTCAGAAGAGGGTTGACCAGCCGTGAACAGCCCAGTGGCACCGGAGTGTTTTCCTTGAGACGAGCCTAGAGGAAGTGGTGACACAGTCTGCGTTACAGGACTGTACAAAGAACAGGTCAGGGCAGCAGAAATGATTGGCTCAAGTGGTTTTAGTCCCGCCCTCGAGACAGAATAACAACAACACTGGTAAATCAAGCACTTTCTGCTGTTACTGCACTTTAGATTCTTAAAAAAATGTCAGTGCTGCCTGATTGCTGCCACATCACTAAGGTGTTCTGGGCTTGTTGCCGGGGTGTTGCTACGCAGTTTCTGCAGAGTTCTTCTTTTAGCATGATGCTGTGCAGTTGCTAGGTTGTTCTGAATAGTTGGTATGGTTTTATTTTCAATGAGGCAAAAACTGTAACATTCCTGTAGCTCAGTTGGCAGAGCATTGCGTTGGCAGAGCAACGCAAAGGTTGTGGGTTTGATTCCCAGGAAGCACAAGCATAAAATGCATAACTTGAATTACTGTGAGTCGCTTTACCAAATGCATAAATGTAAATTGAATGTTTGATTACAACGTTCTTAGAACATTGACTAATGCTCTCATTGTTTACTCACACAATTTTCATGGATTAACAGAAGTGAGTGTGCTTTAAAATTAAAGCATCATCTGCATGATTTGTGGGCTATAATTGTTTTCAGAAATAATACAATAGCTCATTGAACAGACCACGATGCTGTTGGAGAAACACATTTTTTCCCTGCGCTGCAGATCTCAGTTGTCTTTCTCCACTCATACTCGCCCATATGGACCCCACACGCTTCAGAGGACAATGTTTCTCCCCTCATTTAGAGTCTATGATGAGGTAAACCCACATCTACATTAGTGCTAAACATAAGTCTGTGCGTCCTCATCTGTGCTCAGGGCCCTTTGTCAGGGGCCCTTCTACTATAACATCCTCTCACAGGGCTGGTCTACCATCTGCTGCCTAATCAAAACACTGATTAAAAGATCCAGCACTTCATCGTGTCATCCAGACAACTAAAGCCACTATATCAGTCTCAGCTGCCCCGCTCGCTGCTGCCGCCACCACATTCCACAGGAGAACTGCACTGCAAAGGACTCAAAATACTTAGCATGCTGTCGCAGGGATGCACAGTCAGATAATGGCCCTGGATTGGGGTAAACAGACCCAACAGTCAGCCTGATGCCAGCTGACGATCCTGTGCTAATTGTTATCCCAGATAACAATTTTAGGCTGCAAGAACGTTTCCCTAATCTTTCAATTAAGTAACAAAAATGCTAAAAATGTTCTTTTGAATGTTCTAGGAACTTGCAAAATGTCCATTTTTAGACATTGTATTGACGTTATTGCTTGGTTATTAAAACATTTTTTAAGCGTTTTTTAAACTTTGTAAAACACTCCACTAACAACAACTGACATGCCATAAACTGCTTAGACTCATCTTTTAAGTTAATCATCTAATTTTTCATTAAAGACATAAGGTTATAACTGTTTAAGTCAGCTACATTAAAAGGTAGACTGCTCTGTGTTAAAAGGCTGATTAGCCCTAACTAATTGCTGGTGTTGGTGAAACTAGTTCTTGCAACACAGTCATCACTTAGCCACTGTGTTTATGCAGATGGCCTGCAGTGCTTCTGGCCAGTGAATGTCAATGACTTTTGCAGTCGTTTTTTATTTCTGGATAAGGATATTTTAAAATTGGTTTAATATTTAAATGAAATATTTTTTATTTTAGTGTAACTACAAACATAGGTTAATTAAATATTGTATACATCAAAACAAAACAGCAGGCCCAGGTGCCCCAGATCTCCTAAAAGTGACACACACAGCCAGCCAAGCAGTAGCAGCACACAAACCCGAGACCCCCAACACATCATGAGCTGCTCTCCTGTGTCAGTCTCTTCAAAATAGAAAAAGGAATCATAAAAAAGAAAGACATTAAATATTGGGAGAGCAGCGTCTCTCCCAGCACCTCATTACATTTGCATTTATTTATGAAAAAAACCCTGAATTTACATAAGGAGGAAAAGCCAGTAATTCACAACTGCATGGCAAAAGATTGAATATTGACATTAATAACGCCATCCTCTGCTCATTTACATGTACAATATATGGTGACTGCACTCAGATATAGGTAAACACAAATCACTGAATGTGTGCTGCCTGCATGTTAAAACCATCACATTAGAAGCCAATTATAAAAGACCAAACAGCTTTAAAAGCATTTGACATTTCTGAGAGCTCCAGGAGGTTTGATCTGGAATTTAAACAACCAAGACAGAAAAGGTACACTTCTTTCTTATAAATGTTATAATTACTTCATGCAAATCAGCACACCTCACCTCAAAGAGTCACACAAACTGAAGTATTCATGTTCACATAGTTACACACCAAACTCTAATACTCAGAGTTTTATTCAAATCCCCAACCTCACAATGAGCAATAGCAGAGATATTTGCCTTAACAAGAGCCATTAAAAAGAGATTATGAAGCTGAGAATCTCATGCCCACTTTCTTAGTTATGAGAATTTATAAGTGGCCCATTGATTCACAAGTGGCCTGTTAAAAGACATCCAAGAGAATTTAAAAAGGTGTCCCTTGCACACTCCAACACACTTACACAATGCTGCAACTAACCCAAATCCAGAATCTCCACGAATATCCTTCCCATCTCCTCATGGGAAACCACATGGCCCTAAAATTAACTCATTAGAAATGTTCCTTCTCCTATTTTAGCTCCAGTCTGAGGACTCACCAGACATCCTGAGGGAATGTCTTTCTGTGACACAGTTTCACTCATCCAACAGTTCTGCTGTTTCTTGTCATTTAAACAAAGCTCCTGTTTACCAGAACACCTACATTTTGACAAACCAGGATGTACAATCACATTTTAAATCAAATGATCTAGCTGGTCTTAAGATCTGTGCAATATACAAGCACATATAAAGGAGAACAACTTCTGAGAGAGGGTTTCAGCATCCTGCCACGGTAAGTTACTGTTAAAGACGCTGCTGAAGCTCAGGACATGCTCAGTGTGTTAAAAACCCTCGCAGGTAAGTTGCATCTCCAAATTTAGCAGCAACAGAAGGTGTTATGATATAAAACAAGGCGAGAAACCAACTGCATTTTGTTTTAGTAATAATTTTGTATTGCTGGGTATATTCATTTCATTATAAAACCAGAGCCTGAAACAGCACAGAAGATGAGACCAATCTGAGTGTTACAATCCATTACTGTCTTCCATCATGCTATATTCATTATTGAATACTGAAGATTATGAACTGCTGAGGAGAAATAGCATGCATTATGGATGAGGAATCTCCAGTTTGATGCTTCAGATCAGGGGTACCTGGAAATGTCCTGCCAGAAGCTGGAAAGGTTTATGGCACGTGGCCTCCTTATTGATGTGAAGCTTTTAAAACTCTACTGAACTGTCAGTAAAATGAATAGTTCTTTAAATACTACTGGAGAGAGTGGTGATGCAAAATCTGTTGAGCTATTAAAGGTACAGTTTGATGAGAGAGAGAGAGAGAGAGAGAGAGAGAGAGAGAGAGAGAGAGAGAGAGAGAGAGAGAGAGAGAGAGAGAGAGAGAGAGAGAGAGAGAGAGAGGAGAGAGAGAGAGAGAAAGAAAGAAAGAAAGAAGAAAGAGAGAAAGAAAGAGAGAGAGAGAGAGAGAGAGAGAGAGAGAGAGAGAGAAAGAAAGAGAGAGAGAGAGAGAGAGAGAAAGAGAGAGAGAGAGAGAGAGAGAAGGAGAGAGAGAGAGAGAGAGAGAGAGAGAGAGAGAGAGAAAGAGAGAGAGAGAGAAAGAAAGAAAGAAAGAAAGAAAGAAAGAAAGAAAGAAAGAAAGAAAGAAAGAAAAAGAGAGAGAGAGAGAGAGAGAGAGAGAGAGAGAGAGAAAGAAAGAGAGAGAGAGAGAGAGAGAGAGAGAAAGAGAAAGAAAGAAAGAGAGAAAGAGAGAGAGAGAGAAGGAGGGGGGAAGGAGGGGTGGTGTAACCCCAGAGTAACCCCGTCAGTGATGATGCAGTTCCAGGAGCCCAAAAGCTTTTAACAGAATCACTTTCCCAATCGAGGGAAAAGTACCACAGAAAACCAGGAGGTGTGTTTGGAGAGCTGACAGAACTCAAACTCTGTATAATAAACCAGCACATTCCAGCTCATCATCAGATATTAGCCAGTTCTTACATGTGGGTACCTATGACGTCAAAACTGTACCTTCCCAGAGTCTCTTTTTCCTCTGAGCTTTTTGCATAACAGTTTTTGGCAGGCAGCTCAGGTCATAAGATAACAGGCAGAACAGGACCTGCCGAAAACTCTCTCACCCTCTTTCACTTTCACAGACCTTCCAGACAAACTCCCAAACCTTTAACACATAGATTCCACCTGTTTGTTTAGACTGCATTTTTCAATGATAAATTAGCTATTTTGTTATTGGTAAATGTTATACTTAAAAAACTAAAAGAAAACTTACATTGATTTATATTAATAAAATGTTTGGCATAAAATCTGTTCCACACTGAATTGTAATTCAATAACAAGCGCTGATCGTCCCTTCAGAAAATATAAATCTGGTTAAAGCTATACAAACGCAACATCAAAACTATTTCCAGCTGCTGGTTTATTATCAGCTCGTCTCTGCAGTGTAACAAGTAGCTGCTTCAGTTGTAATGGTGCAGTTAGGAAGGCAGGGAGCTTTCACAAGAATCCCACCTTAAATCTGTTGGTTCTGCATTTGCATTCATGGGTCCACCAGGTTTTATTTGAGCCGGTGATGAGCTCAAGAAATCTGGATCCCATCTGACACAAACTCCCACACTGACACAAACAGTTGCGTCTAATCTACAGTGCCGCAGGTGCCGAAAAACTAAACGAAACATCTACTGCTGATTAGCTGTTTTATTGTCTTCTGTTTTGGAGTAAATGACAATTGCCAATGGCAAGTACATGTACTGGCTGTGAAAGTGTATTTTTCATTATTTTTATACAAAAATATGTTTTTCTGTCTTTAACAATAGGATTGTTCAGCAGTACAGTCACTGTGTCACTTGTTGCTTCTTGTACGAGCTGAGCTGATCTCTAAAACTGCACCTGGTACAAAAACATCATATTTAAATCCCTAATTTTCGATGGTGAAAATGAGGAAAGTTTGGCAAAAAAAGAAAACTGTCACACTAAACTGTCCACTGAGGTAAAAACAATTCTTGAACGATGTATTGCATTGCAGCTCCTGATAACATTATTATTATTAGCAAAGTCATTTTATACAGATGTTTAGCATAAGTGCAGTGTTGTGTTCATCGGTGACGGGTGAGAACCTGTTGAGTTTAGCAGTTCACCAGCGTTCAGCCCATCTGACCTCATCCATCTCCTCTAGCTACAGGAAGGATGAACCCTCACTTGTAACACCGACATGTTCGCCTTGTTTAACAGCCTGGCCGTTTCCTCTCCCAGCTCAGTGAACGAGCATTAATAAAGTTTAACTATACAATAATAGAAGTAATTCAGGATGGAGCGGGAACATGGGCTGCCTGCTGTTTCCAAAGCTCTTCCTACGCACACCTCCGAGCACCATGGCAACTCGCAGTGAGGGTGGCGTGATACAATACGGGCCTCTCACTTCCTGTCATAAAAGCCTCAGCAGTTTTTTCATGACCCTCTATGAAACAATAACATGTTTTGGTTTCCACACGCATCAGTTGGGGGTCGTGCCTTCTCTGAACTTCCACCGCCACAAGGTGAGAGAACAAAAGTGGAAAGATAACCTTTACCTCACAACGATGAGAACTAAAAGCAAGAAACTGGGTTTTGTAAGCTCCCAGCATGCTACAGGGCCTCTAAAGAAACTAAATGTAAAACATGTTTGAATAGCATTAGGGAAGTGTTCTTACAACCCAAAATTGTAAGCTGGGTTGTTCTCACTGTTTACTGTGTACAGTCCTGCTACCTGTGAAATCTCCCTTCCGTGTTGCTGCATCGCTCGTCATGTGATCACTGATGTGAGTGATGTGATTTGGCCCCTTAGATGAACACCGCGCTGTCACTCAGAATCACATCTGTCCTCAGCTCCCACTGAAAGCTGGCTGGTCCTCACAGGAACTCTTTATTTCTCTGTGGAACAAGATGCTGTTGTCTCAGGATGTTAATTACCACAAGGGACCCAAAGACCTGCAGAGGAACCATTCTCTCACAGAACCTTATACAGCAGAGGGTTCAACAGCCAACAGTCTATATAAATATTACACATGGTGCAGCTTAACATAAATTCAGGTTCGATCCTGGCTTGCATCATGTACCCATCCCCCCCACATTACTAAAAATTGAATGGTACTGTCATTATGCATTATATGACAAACAAGAGATAGCCATTACTATCATCAGAGAGATGTTTTAATTACAAGTGTGTTCTTCTTAAACAGCGTCACCCCACACTGTGAGGAAACTCAAACCAGTAATTAGAAAGCCACTGGCTGACAGGCAGCAGGGCTACGTGTGCAGGAACTGACTTCATAAGAAGCACCTCATGCATACAATTATAGGATCAGAACTGCATCTGAGGACAAATATTACAGTATGTCACTGCTCCACTTTTATACCACTGAAGAACCACAAAGAGCACTTGGGTAAGAGGGTTTGATTAAATATTTGGTCTAAATATAAAACTGACCATGTCAACATCTTGTCATTTCTGTTGTTTATATCATGCAACACTGTGATGGCTACTGTCAGCCCCTCATGATGAAAACATATAACCAGCTGCACACAAAAGAGTTTCATAGAATCTAAAGGAAGGAATCGATTCTGTCCATTAATCTTTCTAAGTCAGTATCCCACGTATCCTTCACAAAGACTGTCCAACCCCAGCAGGGCCATTAAAACATACTGCAAAATTGTGCAAACCCACCAGAGGTAGAAACTAGTTTAAAGCTTGTTTCAGGTTAGTTCAAGCGCTATTAGTTCAACTATTCTTCATCACAAACTATTCAGTTCCCAGAAAGCAGCAAACAGTATACATACTGTTTTATTATATGTATAAAAGACTTTTACAGACTTTTATGAGCAGAAAACATAAATAAACTCCTGGGTGTGTGATCCGGCCTGCCCGACCTCAGCTGAGCATCACCGACCCTTTAAACCACTGACGTCAAACATGATCAGAGAAGGATTGCTCAAAAAATCTGATCTGGCATGAAGCTCTGTTGATCATAATATCATATTTTATGAGATGAATGTACAGTCAGTGCAAATCCTTTCAGTGTTTACTGAGGTGGACAAACTGCCAGCAGGCACAAACAGAAACATCTTCTCTTGTATGATACTGGAGAACAGATCCAGGGCAGAGAGAGGACACAGCATAACACTGAACCTCAGTTCAAAAATAATGAGTCTGTGTATCAGCAACAGAACGAGCCCAAACATTTCACACACTTGATCACATGTAGATTAAATGTGAAACATTTTGAGGTGAAACTCAGTTTACCACGTTAAACAAATTTGTTTCAGAGAGCAATGTAAATTGTACCTACATGTTAATTTATTTACAAAAAGTAAAATAAAATAATTAATATTTTAAAAGTTCTTTCATTATTAACTGGTCAGTTGATATATAACATGCCTGTATGTTTTTTGCCTATATGTTAAATCAACATCAAGGTTTTAGCTTAAAGTTTAAATGAATCTATAAGAGAAAGTGTATAATATATGGGCAGTGAATATAAACCTTTCCTTTTTAATCCTTTCAACTTCCTGCAGCATGAGAAATTACTTTCCAAAGATAAAGAAAAATCCTACAAAAACAGTTGCCTCAATTAAAACAAGGTGAAACATTTACAACTGGAATATTAACTGCATGCAGCCAACAAAAGACCCAGAGGCTGCAGAGTGCAGGAGCTCCTGTTCCACTCATGTCCTCATGTTTGGAGAGCTCGGGTTTGTTCTCTCTGACCACAGCATGCAGGAACATGGAAGTGGTTTGGCTGGTCCAAGCGAACAAAGCCACAGGCTCGTCTGCAGTGAGCTTTCCCTCACGTCAGGCCCAGCTGAGGAGAAGACTTCCTCACGACATTTAATCATCAAAACAGAATTTACTAACTTCAGAAAAATGTCAGCATTTCAGTTAGAACTTTTCTGTGGTCTTAAGAAGACTAGAGCAAAAGTTTCATTTGCTCTCTGTTTTAATCTCAGGGCTGTCTGAGATAAATAATTGAGATATTTAAGAGATATCTAAGATATCTATGATTTTCTTTAATATGGGTCTCCCTGAACTACAGAAACGTGTGTTTCATGTTTGTTTCAATCCAAAACAATACATTTATTAAATGGATGTATTCTATAAAATGATTCTTTTTTTATAGAAAATTGTTATTTTTATAGAACTAAGGCAGAACTCTAAACATGAGTTTCAAAACACTGAACAATCCTGGACCATGTCAAATTATATGCCATTACATACAGTACAGTAATCCACCTCTGAAGAACGAGGACATGGCAAAAAAAAATCATTTTTCTGAAAATGAAAAGAGTTGTTTGTTTGTTTTGAGGATAATGATGCTCATGGATTAACATAAAAGATCTAGATGGGCCAGTCAGAGGTTCGAGAGCTCACAGACCCCTGGGTGACCTCATCAGACCAGAGTGAACACAGGCAGAGCTGAGTAGAGCCTGGCTGTGGACGTCAGCAGCTCTGATCTGGCTTTATGTTTCTGCTCACTGGGCCACGACCTCACAAGCCCTGGATCTGCCATCACTCATATACAAAATCTGCCTGGTCGGGTTCACACAATGGCCAGCCACACAGAACAGGCCCTGGTTCTGGAAACATTTATCACACTGTCCCAACAAACCCCAGCCAACATTAAAACACCAATGACAGAACCTTGAAACCATGTTGGGTTATGCTGAATCTGAAGAGAATTTCACCCTAGTTATAGGGAAAGAAAGACAGCCAGGATATCTTTTAAAAGGTTTTGTTTGTGCAGATAACAGAAAGTCCTAATAAAGGTTTGAAACAACAAGAGGGTGATAAAATGGGTTTTGGGTTACTACATACTTCTCAAAATACAATTTTCCATTATATAGACATGCAGCACAAAGGACAAGTACTAATACTTTCATTGACTGTATTTGTTGTCATGCTTTACTGTCTGGTATTTTTTATGAGTAAACATGATCAAAATATTACAGTTCTACAGATACAGTAAGCTGAATTCTTAAGCTCAAAACCACCTATACAAAACCCAGCAGGCCATACTGCACATGATGAAAGCTACCATCCAGAAGCTGGTCCTCAAGTCTTCTACTGACCTGTGTTCAAATACAGCAGACTGACCCCCCGGATCATGGCTTAGAAAGCTTAGAAGCTTTAGTCTTGTTAACAGTGCTGCTCTGGCCAGGCGCTCATCTTAATAAAGAGAGGTAATCTCTTTAATTGTAACACACCTTACTGTAAACCTTACTGTAAGCTGTAACTCAAACAAGTAGCAGGGAATGGCCTGTTGACTCACTGTTTTCTTCAATCCTACAAACAATCCATACAAATATTCACCTCCTCCAGATGCATTTTCTGAGCTCTTTAAAGCTGGCTGGAGATTTTATTTGCCATCATCTCAACTTGTTATGGTCAGGATCCAACACTTTGGGTCAGTGACCCAGAACAGCATATGGGTTCTAGGAGTGACCGCTGTCTGTCTTTCTGTTCACCACCCGCTCTGTTTGTAACCCTAACCCAATCAAAACTTCATAAGTGACTGATTTGAAATGCACAACATTAAACTCCTTGTCTTATACACAACACTTTGTTTAAGACATGATTAAGAAGTACTGATATATATATTGCATCCCCAGGGATTGACAAGGATTTGTGGCCTGCTAAAGCCACTAAAACAGAGTCTCTGGGTATAGAAAACAACAGCCATCTGCCCTGTGGGCCTCCAGGAGATAAAAAAGCACAATGAAGCTATCAGATACAAATGAAAACTCACTTATAAGGGGGAATGCGGAGGTGTTGAGTTGCCATGTGGCCCACAGTTGTTCTCTGACACACAGACTGCCCTCTTGAGAGCTGGAGGTGGATGAAATTTAGCCACAATTTTATACATACATAGACAATTGTAGCTATAAACAGAAACAAACTATCCATCCATAGTTACACCATGACAAACAAGACATGAACTTTGCTGAAGAAGACTGACTAGTTTTAAAATGGTGTATATGAAGATAACATGAGAATAAACCTAATAATTACAAAGCAAAACCCTCTTGTGTAATTCAGGAAGATTTCCCTCCAAATCCATAGTTTTTTAAGATTGCTCCTCTATAGACGTTTTTTATATAAATCTTTATTATAATCAGTTCCATAAATGCTTTAGTGTTATAACTACACAAATTAAAATTGTTTTAATTAAAGTTGCAATCTGTTACTTTTTTGGTTAAAAATCAACAAAAATCAGTTCATCAGCAGGTACAGATCAGCATTCAACACCATCTCCTTATCTTACCCTGACTCATAACAGTAAGGTTATAATAATGATTTATAATTTGAGTTGTCGGGTATGATTTTGTGGGAAATGTCAGTTTGACTTGTGATTATGAAATCCTAAAAATCACCTAAAGCAAAAGACAAGCCACTCGAAAACTTGCATGTACGTCCCCAGTAAACAACAAACAAACACAAAGTATTAAAACACTGTCAGACAAACAAGCATCTCACCCACAGCACCTCTGCAGAGATGAAACTGTGAAGGAACTCTACAGAGACAGAAACACACTGGCGGCTGTAGCTGCAGCAGACCTGCGGCACTAATGAGCCGCTCCGTCCACTCCAGTGAGCCGTACTGCAGAGCTCGGCGCTGTCAGCAGCACCAGTTCCCTGCTTCTGTTCTTTCCTCCAGTTCCTCATAAAACAGTTAAACAGCGTTAGGCAAAATGACTGTACCAAAAACTACACCACACTCAGAATGTGCAAAACTACTTCATTACAAAATCTAGGACTAGTTGTCCAGGCAACCCATGGACTAATTTTGCATGTTCCTAGTGTAAACGGTTTGGTTTGCAATGAAGTCATTCATCAATTTTTATAAAGCTCTGTATGATGAAGCTAATTTCGTGTTCACCTGACCCTGATAGAATAAATGTTAAAGAATATGCTTTAAATAAGATGCATTCTTGCACTGAAAAACACAATGCAACTTTTAAAAGTAGAACTGCATGAGATGTAACACTATCGGTTTGTCTGACCCATGGCAAAAGGGGTGAGAGGTGTTTGTTAAAAAAAACTACAATTTTTGCCCTACAAAACACGTGGGGCAGAAATGAACTGCACATTCAGATTCAGGCTAAAGAATGATTCATGGAAAATGAACGTAGTACTCAGGTGTTGCTGGGTGCTGCTTTTTGTGCTCAGCAGTCATTGTACTTTTGGATGTGTGGGTGTTGTAGCCCATCCCAGACCAGAACTAAGGAGCTTGAAACAGATAAGAGTTTTGATTTCGGCCCTGTGGTCTTATCTACAGGTGAAAAATGAACACATGCAGGACTGCACACTATCAGGCTAAAGATAAGCTGTCCTCAGCCCCACAACAAAGGCAGCAACACACAACTCTCTCTCTCTCTCTCTCTCTCTCTCTCTCTCTCTCTCTTTTATATTAAAGCATCACTGAGCTACAGTTACCAAAACAGAAATAACAGGATTCTCAGTACCAATTTCAGAACCTCAGCAAAAACAGAGTTGAACATATTGCTTTATTTAAAGAGTAAAATATTACAAAGGTGGCTCACCCAAAAATGAAAATTCTTCCATCATTTACTCACCCTCACAGCATTCCAACCCTGTAAGACTTATTTGTATCTGAGGAACCCAAAAAGATATTTTGAAGTACGTTGGTAACCAAACAAAACCAATCAACAGTGGCACCCATTGACTTCCACTGTATGGACATATAACCACCATTTCTACCAGTGGAGCTACAGGAACTCAGTTTTGGAGGACAATATTGTTTAATGAATATTAACAACACAATAAACAGGTTCTTAAATTACAGTCATTTCAGACATAACCAGCTGTGTTTACATTTTTACTACACGAAAGCTAGCATTTTGACTGACAAGTGCACTACTATTATAGTGTGGTACCAGAACTTTTGACATTCAGTCATCAACTGAATAAACAGATTGGTGAGATTTGAAATCCCTGTCAGAGGACAACAACCTCTGTCACTACTGTCTGATATTCTAACCAGAAGACAACACAAGTTTAATATAGGGTTCTGTTTCAAAACCTAAAAGGTTACTAGTTGTAGTACACCCTATATAGCCAGATGTATTGTAAGGCTGCATCCCAACTGAAATGGAAACTTAATTCATAATGTTCTACAGAGCCAATTATGTCGCTTACCTTTCAGAACAGCCATGTTCAAAGTGCATGACCACACAGCCCCTTAAAAGGCTGCCTACATAGGGCTCACTGGGTTTTCTGACAGAGTCAGTGTCAAAGTTACATATCTAAGCCCAATGTACAACAAGAAATATGCTAATAATTACCAAATATTTCACAATGCTAAAAAGTCACTTCTGACTGACATTATCAAATTAAAGAGGTCTGTTTCCTTTCACAGCTCAGTGAAGGTCAGAAGTGCTTTCATCTTACTGATGCACAATCACCTGATCACACAGAAAGGTCAAAGCAATCACAACACGGCAGAGGAACAGACCGAGACACTGGAAAACACAGGGAGAAATCGAGACATCCGTGCTGGTTTGACCAAAGACGCCACATTCATTCCGTCTAATGACACACTGTCAGCACATGGGGGGAAAGAAATGTGGCCTTTATTTTGTTCAGAAAGAGAGATTTGGGTCCATGCCAGGCTAAAAGTAGTCATCGACTGCATTCATCCTTTCAAAGGTTTGAGTTCTGCTGCCTTCCAGAGTTTGTGCATTTGTGAGAAGAAACACTAAGGTCTTTACTCAGAAGTTTGCTTGTGTCTGCTCCCCACAATCATTGCTCAAGCTTACCATACATCACCGACTGGTGTAAACCAGACCATTACTCAAACTCTACCCAACGACCCTTTGCTTCTTACTATTCGATGAACGAGCCTCTGAACTCATGAATTTAACATGAGACGATTTTTTTGTTCATACAGGTGGGTTATAAAAAAAGTAGTAAAATGTAAAAATGAGTAAATGAGAGCAAAATGTAGACAGGTTAAACAAAACATTCACAGTGGTTAGACATGTCATATTCACCGATACAAACCAAAGCGTTTCGGACGGGCATTTAATTCACATGACGCTACGGTACCTCCACAGCACAAGTTCCCTGTTGGATCCTCACACTGACAGATAAGTAAAGATTTCCGTTCAGCAGTGTTATCAAATGACCAAACAGTGAATGAGGTAAAACAGTGAGACCATCATCCAGGCCAAGTTTGGAGAGATTTTCCTCTGTAGCTAATCTGTGGATTAACATCTGGAAAATTTCATTTCTAACAAGGAACCAGCGAGCACTGTTTACATTCCCTGTTTGGTTATTCTAGATAAATACACTCCCTGGGTTACTTGCGGGCGGACATAAATTCCAATCACAAAGTCGCATCCTATTTCCACTAACAACTTATCTATTTTCCACACAGTTGGTGTGCAATTGTTTAAATAAGATTTTCCATGTCAGTCTACTATCTAACAATTTCAGGTAGACCCGCCTTTTAAAAAGCATATAAAAGCAAACCAAGCCACGATTGGTTACTTTACATGTCAGTCAGACAATCTCTTCCTTGAACAAAACAAGCCTGAGGACAAATAACGAATAAGAGAATAATCAGAATGAAACACCGGACCATCATGTCCAGAACCTTAAACAGAACTTTTGTCAAAGCGATCAACTAAAAACACATTTTTCGTAATTTTACTTTTTTCCCCATCAAGTACACTTAAAATGTTATTCAAGGACAGTGTATAGTACTAACTTTGTGTTTCAGAGTGAATGTGTCTGTCAGGCGACTAAAATTCAACAAACGTTTCCTACAAGCATTTTTTTTACGTTACATATTTTCTGTAAAGCTGATTTGCAAAAATGCAAAAATGTGAAAAGCACTCAGAAATAAGGTTTAATTAAATAGTTCTTCATATTATTATTAATTACATTATACTTGCACCAAATTGTCATCAATGGCCACTATAAGATATAAGGCTACACTTATAGCCTAGTATAGTACAGACAATGCTGCTGTGTTTTCAAGAGTCAGTGTACACATTCTCTTTACATGTGAACAGACTTTCCCACAAACTCCTCAAAAGATCAAGATCTATTTACTTCCTCATGATACGACCTCTTTAAATGCGAATAAAATGTTAAACATGCATACTCACGACTGCAACCGTCTGCATTGTGCCTTTCCTAAACACAAAGCACATTAAACACGTTTGCACAATTTCCAGAGGAAATGGAAACAAACTGCAGAGGCCTGTGAAACAACCGCTCGTTAAAAACAAGAAAAGTTGAGGACTATTTAAAGAACACATTTCATCACATCTGGCTCTGAGGCTTTGAAGCAGTGACTTTCCCACAAGTGCTGGTTAACTGAGAGGTTCTAACGCTCAGTTTGGCCTGCTGTCTGTCTCATTACGGTGCAGTTTGCCTCATGAAGACCGGGCCGCTTGCTCTGGTCTTTAGAGCTTTAATGGAGCTCGCCTGGGAGACGCACTAGCATGTGCACGCATTGATGTGTGTTAGCCACAGCTATAAAACACACTTTAAATGCCAGCGTGCAGAGCAAGTGAGTGTTTGTCAAAATGCCCTTACCGTTGCAATTAGCTAGTTTCCGCCACACTCCTGTGGCACATGAGGGCCAGACATCGGGTTAAAGAATCTTTTGAGCGTGCTTCGCTGTGGAAAAATAGGCGGGATGTGATATTGAATTAACATAAAAAAAGACAAGCCAGCAGTCAAACCGAAGCCTATCCATAAGCACAGGGTTAGCTTTGTTTGCCTATTCATAACCATGTCATACTGAATTAGGAATAAACTCACAAAACATAAATGAATTGTAAATTTTCCTTACAGCAAAGCGGCAGCTTTTCTTAAATTCATTACAAAGGCTTAAATTCATCCTCAACCGGATTAGATAAATTAAATAATGGAAAATGTACAAATGAGACAACAACAGCACATAAATCTCATTAAGTCTCTCTTCATTTCCATTGTTCTAAGAAGGTTTAGGCTGTCCTCCCCTCTCATCTTCCTCACACAAATCTATCATTCTGCAATGGTGTATTTCCAGGGCACTCATTGGATAATGACAATGACATTTTTGTGACCTTACAACACTAATTCTACACTTCACAGATCACAGACCAATGCTCACACCGATTTACCCACAATACTCTAAAATGCCGGGCTGATTACAGCTTTGTGCAAGCCATACAGACCACTGCACACTTTCAACAAAAGCATCAGGATCCAATTTCACATCCTCACAGCAATTACGTTCCTCTAAAGCCCAAACAGAAAATGCTGTTCATGACGTACTTGTTCCGCATTAGTTTTCTTCATTAGTGTAAACACTGTCACATGGCAATACAGTGCATGATCAATAATCAGAATCAATTCATCATTAAATAATCAAACATTTGCATTTGCATTGTCTAAGATATTATCATAAACCAGAAACTGTTATTGACAGAAAGAACAACACAGTAAGAACTACTATTTAGTCTGTCTGTGTATATGCAGTATTTATATAATATCTATCAGTTGAGATTTTTGAGCCACTCCCAAGTTTCCACGTTCTCTCGTCCATATCTGGCAGGTCCGTCTGTGTGACACACAATATTAAGTCTATGGGCAAGGATCCCACATGAAACGAAGATTCACAGATTCATAAGATTTACAGACTCTTGCATATAGTTCTTTCTTAAATATTTACCTAAACTGTTTTATCATTTCAGTTACCAGTGTAGCAAACTAAATAACAGGTCTCATGAAAAGTGGAAATGTAATAAACAATTAAACAAACACCTCCCCACACGCACACACACACTCCAATTCCCCAAACAGTCATGTAAAAAAAAGAGAAAATAATCTGGACTCATTTTAATGTATTGTGGTAATGAGAATACAATGAACAGCACTGAGAGCAACATAAATTACAAACACATTCTATATTAAATGAAAAGTCATTGTTTTAATGAGAACTTGGGGAGGGAATATGTGCTTAATTGACATGAAAATCTTTTCAATGCAAGATGTATTAATGGCCCTAAAAAAAATCATGATTAGTTTTGATTTTGGGGTAAAAAGCTTTGGTGAGCTTTCAGTTATTGTTCTATTAAAACTGCTGCACTTACGAACACCACAACTTCTGTCAGGAAGAGTTTCTTGGTAAAAATGACAAAATCTCTCAGTCCTCGGGATAAATGCGATGCAGAATGCTTCCCACAAACTTGACATGAATTATTCAAAACCATCTGCTACAGAACTGGAGCTGAAAACGGATCGAGGGATATGTTCAGTGCATCCGTGCAATGCAGGAGGGTCTGTCTCTTTTTCCTTCAACATTCTGTTGTTCTGCATGAATGTACGCAGGATTCACCTGCAGCAGATTCACCAAATCCAATAGAAAGCAGGAGCGCAGTGTTCTCGGTGGGTTAGCTATGAGTAATGTTCTCAAAGCAACAGCACAGAATTAAAAACACAAGAAACTTGTTTTTTTACATGCACCTTTTACATTTTAGGCTGGTCGATTATCCCTCAATATCTGAAAAAACTGTCTGAAGATTCGACATCTGTCTTGAAAAGGATTAAAATGTGCTTTTCTAGTGATCAGCAGTCATTATTTTAACCAATCATCCATTGTTGTCAAGCAGATTTATATTGTTTTTTGCACGAAATAAAACATGTTAAAAAGCTAGTTAAATTTAGTATTCCACTAAATTGACAAGGAAAAATAGTATTTGATTCTTATTTCTAATTATTTCTACTTATGCATTGAAAATACACCTAGAATTTAACTAGATTTTCATTATGTTTACACATTAAACATTCAACAATGGCTGTTTGGTTGTGAAAATAAAAAAACACCCTTTAAAAAACATCATCAAAAAGCTAAGAACATTAAATGTTTTTCTGCAAAGTAAAAAACTCACTGGTTTGGATGAATTTTTAATCGAAATTTACCCTCATTTGCCTCAGACAAGGAAAACTCTTACACTTGCAGATTTAGGCCTCAGCTTTCCCCGGATTAAAGGGCCCTGAAGGACCTGTGGCAAGATCTTTTCTAATAAAATCTGGGTGTTAAAATAAATGCTGCTCAGAGGTCCAGCAGAGCACTAACTAGTGCTGGCCTGGCTTCAGTCACAGCCCAGCCTGTCTCTGTGTTTATGTTCCAAGCAGGAGAGTTGCCTTCCTGACAATTTATTGACGCAAGATCCCCACAGTTCAGACTGCCAGCGATTAATCATGGAGAGAGGAGCTCGTTCAGGCCTGTGAGAGCGAGCGCCACTAAACCAGGCCAGAACAGGAACCTGACTGTGAGATCTACACAACGGCTGGCCAATGGAGGAAAACTACCACCCAAGATCTGAAGTGGTGAAAAATATATGCGCTAATACCCTTAAACACCAATGTTTCCGTTATATATATCATATAAAGACATTATATGATCTCTTGTGGACATATGGTGTGGCACTCTTCTTGTTTCTAAGATAAAGAGCCCTGAGAAACCGGATAAACACAGCTGTCATGGTGAAGGACATCATTCACTACTGAAGCAACAGAAGTTCCTTGAGATTTTCAGTAACACCTACAGGTGAAAATCCAGAATGGTCTAGTTCTAATTCACACACAAACACACACACACAAAATCATAATTTAGTTTAGGAGGAACCAACGGGCAGAAATGCATGTCTGCTACTATATTTAGCCTCCGGGAACAGGATCTAGGCCTCTCAACAATTTAAACAGCCTTGAACCCAAAAAACTTCCCAGCAAAAACTGCATGAGGTTATTTAATGACTGGGCACGCAAACTGAGACATGGATCAGGTTTTATGAAAAAAGAAAAATTCCCTAAAAAACTTTTCTGCAAAATGCCAAGGAGGAGATAATTACACATAATAACAGTCAAACAGCTCTCAAATTTCATGATTAAACTCTGTGAAACGAGAGAGTTTTACAAATTGGTTTAATAGTTCACAGAATCTTAAACTGTTCTCTTCACATCACGATTACAGTGAATGTAAACAGAGGCCAACAAACTTCCAAATCAGCATAAGAAAAACCATGACAACAACAAAACGAATGAGTTTACACAATTTATTATTGCACATTATGTGGTCATGTGTTCTTAACAGTCCAAAACAGCAGGAAATTGGTATTGCAATGGAAAACATGAAAAAATCCTATTTTGGAGATTACGAATGACATTTCACACATTCAGAGCTGACCACAGTTTCATTTCAAAATAAAAGCAGTAAAACAAACAGGAAAGAATCAGTGACCATGTTTACACACAGGTTTTTGGTAGGTAGTCGGCATTATCTTATATGCCATAAATATTAACCATTAAAGATTTAAAACAACATAATATATTAAAATGTTAAAAATCTCTCAAAGCATGTATCATAGAATGTTTAGAGCTAGAGGCTTTCCTCATATCATTCAGATTATTAGGCTGCATGTAAACATCACTACTGAACCACAATCAGTTCTCTGTGAGAGAGAATTGTGGGATACAACAGAGACCATGCCTCTGAAGCAATTCTGGGACTCAGTGGTGTCAGATACTGTAGAAATAGAGATTAAAAAATTAGGAGAAGGCAGGTTGTCAACTCCACAGCCCTGCTAACAGCAGTGACAGTCATTACAGTCTACTGTAGGGAAGCTGAGTACACTGGCTTCTGCATCTGGATCAAGCTGCGTTCCCCAACCACCTGCCCTTGGGCCTGAACACCATTAGTGCCAGTAAATCCTGCAAACTAGCAGCCCTGATGTCCGTCTGGCAGGCCACACCGGGCAGCGCTACTTAACCAAGTACCCGCAACAGATGCATAAAGAATGGACTCCTTCACCTAAAAAAAGCAACCCCTGGAGATATCTACCCATTCCATTCTCTCTGCTTGGGTCTTCTTTGGTCTCCACAGGTGGTGTGAATTTAATACAACTACATCAAAAACCTGGTTTTCTGAACCAGAAGGTCTGGAGAGAAAGAAGACCAATGAACTCTGAAAGCCTGCAGCAAAAGCTTCTGATGTTCTAAAAAAATGACACCAGAGACGAGCCTGGAGCGGTAGCGTGATGTTTTATCATCACTGGCAAATCAGACGCTGTCTTTCTGATGTGGCTCCTGACATGAGGGGAGCCAGCTGACAATTAAACAGCTGCTTCTACAACACAAGCTCCTGGATGAAACACAAGTCTTTGCAAATTGAGTGGAACGCTACTGTAGCTGGGAATAAAGTTAAGAACAGCTGGAGAAACACACTGCAGCACATACAACTAGACAAGAGGCTGAGGGCTTGTGTAACACCTGAGTGACCTCCAGAAACTCACTGTACAGGGATATTTACACATCTGTCTGAAGAAGTTAAGAAGGATCTCTTTTAAAAACGCCCAGGACTCCACTACAAATATTTCTTCAGTTCTTCCAGTAACAATTTAATATGCAAGCCTTATATTAACTATGAGGTGCTATCAAAATATTTCTGTTTGTTTGTCCATTCATTCTGTAAATGGGTAAAAATGCAGTTAAATTGCAAAGTGAAACTTTGGTTTGTCGGTAATATTACAATAATATGAAATGAACTTAAGAACTCTAGAGATGTAGCAGAATATTTTGTAATAACCGGTCAAATGCTGCAGCACCATGCAGCATGTGGCCGCGTGTCAGAAAACCCATTCGAAAATAACTAATAGTTATTAATATTGAAAATAATTAGAAAAATCACCAGATTCTATGTTTACAAACACACAAAAACAACTTCTCCCAAATCAGCAAACACATCACGCAAGCCAACATGAAATGCAAACTTTCAAAAACAAATCAAAAAGGAAGGAGAAGCTTGAATTTCACAATATATTTCCTGAACGTTTAATATTTGCTTGCATGCAAACCTTACTGGCAACATGCTAGGGAGTTGTGGGTGGTTGCCAGGGTGTTGCTATGTGATGGCCTAAGCCTTATTGTGTAGAAAAGAAACAGCACACACTTCTCAGCAAGTTTCAGAGGATTCATTCGCACCCATAGCTTAAACTGTGCTTGAAGTGTGAAGTTTAAAACTTCTTATAATTCAAATCTCTAATGCAAGTGTGAGCAACAGTAAAGGCCTGTTCACACTGAGAAACTGAAAAACTCTGATTGAGAAAAGGGTCAAATTAAGGCACAGCGTGATGTCAACAGCTGCTGAATGATTGTAATGTTGAGATGTGAGGAAATTACCTCCTCTGATGAGAAACATTGGATTAGTTTGATGCTGGTCAACCTGGCTGAAATTGCTCTGTCAGACCCGAAGCAGATTAGCGAACGGGATGTGTGAGGGGTGACATCAGGCACCCAAATCTCCAGTCCCGCTCTCAGAACACAAAAGCAGAGATGAGCTCTCTCAAGCTCTCACAAATGGAGGGAGATGATTGGCTAATGACTGCTGTTCCTCTAATCTGTTCCTGCATAGCAAACGCTCATTTACATACAACACTGATGTTACATAACACCTCAGTGTTTAGATAAAAACTTCATGTACATAATATAATATGCCCACTCATAAATTAAACCAAATTAAATTAAAACTGACCCAATTTACTTGCTTAATAAATGGTGTTAGGGGTCCTCCAAGATTTGTATCACACTACTCTAACATTCAGTAAACTTTTTCAAAAAACTTTAATACTTAGAGTTACGGGTTCAGCATTTTGCGTGTAACATCCTATATTGTTTGTGCTACCTCAAATCAGTAAAATTAGCAAACAAACCCTATATATTTACATTGATGTAGAGACCTGGGTACCAGAGTTCACGTAAAGCTGAGACGTTTTCAACTGAGACTGTAAGCAACCACCCTGTGTTTTGTACAGGCAAGAAAAACACCCATATTTAAACTCTAGTTTCTATTAATCATTTTCAACTTATCAATGTGCAGCATAACAGAAATGAAACATGAATGCTGCTTTAGATGCTGCAAGACAAACGAGAACACAAATGCTCTAAAAAATACTCTGAGTGAATTAGCAAAGCTCCAAGTGACTATAAAATACCAATAAATGCGCAACACGTTCCATTATAACAAGCCAAGTTGCTTGGCAACCATAAACACCCAACAGTTTGGCTAACAAACTATATAATGTATGGTGCCTTTTAGCGAGTTGCTGTGGGAAACATTATATAGAAAGTAATAAGCGAGTCAAGGCTGAGTGTTATAGTAATTTAGGCAGTGTAAAGGGGCTTGCAGACTGAAAACACCCACAGACTCTTGTGGTGTTTCTTTAGCAGCTAAAAGGCATCTCAGCAAGTGAAGCAGCAGAGCTATTACGTGCTCATCTGTCTAACAGATAATTCAACACACAGAAGCCGTCTGAAAGCCCAAAACACTGTAACCTTTTCCTTCATGAACACAAAAGGTAGATATGAGCAGAAAGAAAGAAGAGAAAAGGATAAAGCGAGGGAGAGAGACAGAAAGAGAGACAGAAAAATAGCAAAGCTCTCAACTTTCTCCTAGAATAATCAAACTCCTTGACAGTTGGAGAGGGCAGCCTTGGCAGCAAACAGGGGACAGATATTTGAGTAAGAATCAAAAAAGCTTTATGGCTTTTCAAGGCTGATTCTCGGCCCTCGAAGCCCAATCATGAGCTATTCCTGCAGCACAGAAACAATATCACCCTTCAGCATGAGCAACTGCTTTCCAATGACATTTCTAGATCACAGATGGTTTGTTCACACACAGCCGTGACTGAAATCAGAGTGAAGCTGATTTCACTGTGTTTATCTTCTAATGAGACACGTGACCTAAGGGGAGAAGTACTGAGGCCGTGAGGAGTTCTTACCTGGATGACTGCGAGACGTCATCGTGTTGGCGGCTCTCTCTGAAGAAAGCAAGAAAGAGGCCTGACGTTAAAAGAGCAAGTGCTGTCAGATGAGGACGTGAGAGAGACCTCACAGCTCCTCTGGGGCTCGCTGGTTCTTCACCATCCACTGTTGACTGGGAAGATTAGTCAAAAGAGACACAAGACAGGACAGAAGACTCTTAGATGTTCAAAGGCCCGTGTTGGCTGTAATCCAGCCCCGCGTGTCGGCTTTCCCTCACTGGTCTTCAACTGTCAAAAGAGAATAAAACAGAAGTAATGACACAGTGGCTCTGTTAGAAAATGCAGTGAGCTGCAGTGAGCTCTCTACCATCTGCATAGGCAGCTGTCTTATAAGGGATGCTGACATACACAATACATTGTTTTGCAGATCTGTGTGAACACAGATCGTTTTGAGTGTACGTGAAACTTTTCAAAAATACAAAGAAAACCTGTCATGTAAACATTCCCTCAATGTGTGTGTTTCTACTTACAGCCGCCGGAAGAACGGAATGTATCTATCAGCAGAACCAGTGATATCTGCAGCAGTCTAACACACAGCAGGACATCAAAACTAAGCCATGTTACATAACCATAACCATCAGCTGTTCCAGGAGAAACCAGGCCAGGTGTAAAGAAAACTGACTGAGCATGTGAGGCCGGGCTCACCCATATGCCAGGGAGGGCTGAAAGTCACCTAACTATCTTTTAATATGAAGCACAGTGTCACAGTGAGATGATTCAATACATCAAACTGGACTGTGACTGAAACTTTGCACTCCTCATAGAAGCAGGTAGGACAAACTCTGGTTTTAGAGTTTGTGCTGATGTCACGTTTTCCTGCCATGTCGGTATTCACACAATCTCTCTTACAGTCCACCGGCTACTCGGTAAGTTGAAGTGCTGTTCTAAATTCAGCCCAACGCATTTTAAACACCAGCTGCAAAACGGAAAGCATTACACTGCGGCCTTCTTACCACACGAAACGCTCAAGGGCACGACTCATTTACTTTTAAGATGAGTCAAAATCTGCACTCTCACAAACACAAACGAGAAAGTTGGAGAGAAAGCACAGAAGACCGGGAGAAAGTTAGCACGCTGAAGTTAATCCCAATTAAGTGTGCCAAGAGAATCTGATTTAATCGCAGCATCTCCCAAAGCTGACGTGGATTTTCCATACAAACACAAAGAAAAGGTGTTACATCACCACGGGCCCAGAACGAGAAAGATAATACTCCAATAATCTGTTTTAGTGAACCACACAGCGAAAAGAAAAACTTTACAGGCTGCCTGGTTCTCCAGCTCTGCTCTCAGAATAATGATGGTTCTCACTGGGACCAGGTGGCATGGATTACTGGATGGCGTTTTCTTCTAGTGGATGTGCACGGACGTAGTGGTGAAGAAGCTCTTAACTGAATGGGTGGACACTTTTGCCACACTGTAATATTTCTGCACAGAGCTGTAGATGAAGCGTGCAATTAACAACATGTCTCTTTATTATGTTTTGTCAATGAGTACTTGCAGTAAAGGGTCTTTTGGTATATGAGAACTGCACAGCCCATGACAGCCATTAATTAGACCACATGACTCATGCCATATGTAAACCATAATAAGACGTGTTGCCCATTTATTGTCTTTGTATTATTTCACAACTTGACAAAAATGCAAAATTGGCAATGACCTTAGCTTGTGGGTGGGACTTTCTGGTTGCCCAACCAATGGGTTGAAACAACTGTTTTTATTATTGCAAATTCACTTGATGACACTAGCGCTTCAGAAATGACACACTTCAGTTTTAAATGGTGCCCTAAAAGAAAGCGTTTCTCCAACATATATAGTTTACAGTAGTGGCTGTCATGTGTTTCTCTGAGAGTTTAACTGTCACTTCCTCTCTGACATTAACACTCCACCTCAGTGACCGCTGGGCAACTACACTCGCCCCAAACCACAAACGACCCCAGCAGCAAAACCAGCGCAACAGTGCGAACCACAATGACACAGGGCTGACTGAGGGAAACCCCGGATATAAAAATCAGCATCTGGTGGTAGGAAATCCCATCTGAAGTGAAGTGAGAGATGTCTTCCCTTGACATCACAGCTATTCTAAGATCAGACCTATTTTAGTAAAAGAGTTTGTCTCGCATGCTTTTACATCACCCCTCATGAGCATGTCAAAACATGTTAACGGCACCTTATCGCAAGAGGTCAAACACCGTCTCTGTCAATGCTGTACTGCTGGCATTTCTGGCTAAACTGTATAATTTTAAGTTAAATTTAGACACTGCTTTCCACAGGCTGATTTAAGAATCATGATTTCCTCAGATTACTCTCTCGAATGAGAACTGAGGGTTCTGAGCTTTCCAAGTGACTGCTCTCCACGCTCTGTGGCCATCAGGCTATGTTAGTTATTTCTGCCAAAATGCTCAGCCCTCACATACCAAAACAAAGTCGTCCCCACATATCAGGTGTCAGAGTCTTACAGAAAAACACACGCAGATGAAGAGTGGTCTGCTACATGACAAGATAATCCAGACAGACAAGAAAAACTCAACAAAAAAAAGAGCAGATTTTGCCCACAACTCATGTTACATCAAGTATATGCAATTATATGTTTTTTCCATCTTTGTTGTTGAATTCATATGTTAAACCTGTATTTTTTGTCCTCGATAAAGTGTACAGTGACTTAGAATTATCGTATTTGTAGGTACATTGTAGTGAAGTATTCTGAAGAAAAAGTAAAACATTTTGTGAACAACACGAGAGCGAATACATAATAACAGAAATTCATGCTTGGGTGTTCTGCCCCTTTAAACTTGCGCTTAATTTTCTAGTCTTTTTCAGAACAAGTCAAACATAATCGTAGAAAGACTGGTGGCCTAGTTAAAAAAAACTGTGTCAAGCAAGCAGGGCACAATGTTAAGAGAAAAGCTCCAGGACAAAAATTCCCCAAAATCGGTCAAGCGTCCATCGGCCCTGACTGCTCATGCAGTCTGGGGGTGTGATTTAACCTGGGGCACACGGAAGGGACGTGTGCACCCTCAGCCCTTTACCAGCCCGCCTGTGACGAGAATAAGACACAGCCGGGCATCTAGAGTGACCATCATCAGATCTGACACGGGCTGACAGGTCAGAGGAAAAGAGCTGAGCAGGAAAATGACACCCGATTCATTATGACAGGACGCCCTCTGTTTATACAGTATTCACAGCCCATCACTCGTGTTCATTACGAGAGAAAGCAACAGTGTGCAGGCCAAACATAACACCAGTTACCATTTCCCAGAGAAAACACCTCCTGAAAACATGTCTGCGCTAATGGAGCTGAGAAAGTACCTGACTGACAGCTCCTGCTGATGTATTATATATAATTAAATACTTCTACTGATGAGTGGATATGTCAATTCTGAAGAATTTCCTTCATTACCGCTGAAATTAAACTGAAATTAATTATCAGTTGTTCAATTATTAAGGTTAGTACAGGACATCAAATGTGGAAAGTGCATTTTAAATGCACTTTCCCAAATTAAGTGCATTTTAAATTAGATTTTAAATATAAATATATAAATATATACACACACACACACTTCATATACGTATATATATATATATATACACTTTCTCTATATTAATAAATTGTCAGCCTGCTGTATTTTATTGGATTCAAGCTCAGAATCAATTTAAAGCTGAAATGCATCATTTCTGTGCTACTAGCAACAGCAAACAGAATAAAAAAATTAGATGAGTGTTTTCAACCAAATATCACGAACAGTTTCCCATCAGCCAGTTGCAAAACTGACAGTCCCACCCCAAGCTAACAGCCCTAGTTGAACACAGTTCCACTTCTGACCATGAATCCTCTTTTTTCCAGCTCTGTGTGTCACATTCTATAAAAAAACTACAAAGTTACACAACTTCTGAGAGAATGGCACTGGAAGGAAACTCCACCTCTGGTCCCAGGCTCTTAATTTCAGTGGTTCCTGCCAGGGCTGACGTGGTACCATGTTCAGTGCCACTAAATTGACTCTTATGCCACTATGGCCAAATGTTTCATTAAGGGATTCGTTCACTGACGCACTGTTTCTGCAGCATAAACTAGAGCATGACATGGTTACAAAAATGTACTGGTGAGCAACAGAGTGCGAGTTTAAAGCAGTGATTTGTTATGGCAGGTCTTCATTAAATGTAGAGTTCACCCAAAAATGACCACTCTGTTATTTACTCACCCTCGTGTTGTTTCAAGCTGCTTGCTGTTATTTGTTCTGTGAATGTTAAACAGCTTTTTTGAAGAAGCTTCACACAGCAGTTTTCCAAATGAGACAATCAAAGCAACCACAGCGGTCAAGATATAAACACGGCAAAAACACAAAATTAGTGCCCATAACTTACTCTTCTAAATCCATGCGATGAGTTAACACAGTGACATTTGGGTCTCCACAGCTGTCATACCTGATACTCCATGACACATATTCAATCTTTGAAAAATTTCAGAACAACTTTGCTCCATTTCTCCATTAAGATTCTTTAACATTTCTGTGTCCTGTGCCTGTCTGGACTCACTCTCTGCCTCTCCATTCATTTACTTTCCCTTGTTGCTTTCTGCTTTTCTTGCCCTCCTCTGGGTCCGTTCTAACAGCTTGTTGAGCTTATTGAGCGTACAGTGAGGTTCAATGGGGTTGCAGTGAGGGTACAATGAGGTTGCAGTGAGGATGCAATGAGGTTGCAGTGAGGATGCAATGAGGTTGCAGCGAGGGTACAGTGAGGTTGAATGGGGTTGCAGTGAGGATGCAATAGGGGTTCAGTGAGGTTGCAGTGAGGGTACAATAGGTTCACACCACCTTGACTGAAGCGCTGCCCACAAACATTTACTTTTCATTAAACCCATCATATAAACAAACAAGCTTTTCATTATTGTAATCTTGAGATGTTTTGAATGTGCATGGATTGCCAAATGAACCTAAGCCTTGCCAAGTCCTGCAACAGCACAATGGAAAACCAAACAAGCATTTTAGAGAGTGATCAAAAAGTGACATGGCACAAAATCCTTCCAAATTTGGCAATAGCACCCAATTATTGGCCAAAAGGACAGCCTCGCTCAGCCTCACATTATTAGTTGAGCCAATGATGTTATGTTCACCTGGTAGGCACGTTCAAAGAAACAGCAAAGTTTTAAAAAGTGCTAGTGTTTATACTTTTTGGGGTAATCACCCTATGAATAGTTTACTTAGTTGTCTCTGCATGTTAAACTGGGATAGCTTACATCAAAAAACATTTATAGTAATGGTAGGGAATGACAATTTGTTTATGCGTTTGTTCACCCAGTGGCACAGGGGGGAGTGACAGTTACCCTACACAGAAAACCTGTTTTAAGACAACCATCATTTTTCTATTTAATGCCAATAAAGACTCACAAATTAGACACTTCAGCTTTAGAAAGTCACTAACAATCATCCTCCGAGCATCCAGACACAAAGCCAACCACACAAGAACTTTGTGACTTAAAGATAATTCTCTAAATAATACAGCTTGTGACAAACATCCAATTTTTCACTTAGGGGGCAACCTTTCTACAGAAAGGTTTCTTGTCATCTGTCCAGCCGCATTAACCACCTACATATCCACTCTGTCTTCTGTTATTGCTTTTCTGTGCTAAGCATCGTGTAAAACTGGCTAGAGCCAAATTCTCTTTTCCTCTTTAGCCACAGATGCAGCGAACGATGCAATCTGCCAACCTCCATGGGTCACCCTGCACTGTTCATTCTGTACCCTAAAGAGCTGATTTAAATTATTTGAGACTATATAATGCATGGGCCTACACACTGCCATTTAGTCACATTCACTAAGCCCCAAGTAACACATGGACAGAGAATGAGAGAGAACTGATGCTGGGTTGACAAATGAAAAGCAGAAAATCACCCTCTTGCGCTTTAGCCAATGAATAGCCTTGTATCGTTTATTATTCAATCACCGATGAGTCTTCATTGGTTGAGCAGAATGTCAATCACTATGACAAGTCCACTGCATATAAACAACATATAAACAACAACACATAAACACATAGGATGAATGCGTCAAGATTTCTCCTGTGTAACTAGGTTTAGCTGATTAGACTGAAACTTATGTCTGAAAC
>JAZGTH010000059.1:7842500-8120000 GCA_036877525.1 Chromobotia macracanthus | reverse complement strand
AACATTTGAAATATGCTCTTATAATGTCAGCAGGTCTGTGGGTATAATATATATAATCGGTTTAGGTTTGCCATATACTATAACATGATCCTGAAACGCAACCTATGTATTAATGAGAGATTAATGACAGGTCATTAATGAGAGGTATTAATGCAATGTAAAATGTCATATAATGCACGACAGTTTAAATAAGTCAGACTTGTGCTCTTCTCTTCATATTGAGCAGTGTAAAGGGTTTTGTTGTTTCAGTGCATGTACAGACCTGACACACACACACACACACACACACACACACAACATTCCTCAACCATCAACATAAACTGGTTGTAATACTCAACCAGTCCACCAGGGGACGCTGTGATCATTAGTAACATAAAGCGGGACCCGTTATCTCAAAGCCTTAAAATTCATTCAGCACATATTTCTGTGAACATGCAAACAACATCTAGAACAATGAACATTAGAAAGGAAAATAAACAAAAAAAAGAAAGAAAGCATGTTTGCTTTTGTACAAGTTCTCATGTCACTCATATCTATTTTTCACGTACTTACACTTTTCAAAGTCCTTTCTGGCAAATTTTAAATGAACATTTGCAGTATGTACGATGTAGTGATAAAATAAATCTTCTGTAAGACCTGTTAAAAGCTGCAATGCGTAACTTTTGCCTCTTTGTCAAAGGAGATTTGTAAAAGTTTAGCTACTGCCGTCCTTTGTCATATTGTGGTTTGCAAATGTCAGCACATAATTACATTTCAAGATACAATGAGCCATTCAAATTTCTGCAAATTGTGTTCTCAAAATATTTACAATGGAAATCCAGTGACCCTAAATTACATATTTCAATCACTGCCGTTCTGTGTTTTGAACAGATGTTAGACTTCATCATCTTCGGTATTATTGCAACAAAAAACTTAAGACATAAAAAAAGTTTACGACTAAACAGTCAATTTCTGTCACCTGCATTCAGGTTACTTTTTGAAAATGCTTGACAAATGTTTTTCCCATCTCTATCACCCGAAGACGAAATTTTGACTGACCAACACCTAAAATGATTGTTGTTCCAAGAGAGTAAAACACCAAAACAGAACAAAGTATATGACCATTTGTATCAAAGTATACATGCAAACGATACATGAGTTCGTCTGATATAAGCCACCCTGAGGAGAAAAAGAAGAGCACTGTCTGTATAGCGCTCAACAGAGTCACTCTCAGTTGCTTCTGCTGATGAAGAGCAGAGAAAGATCTGCAGTTCTCCTCCATGCTCCTGGCATGCCTCCAAAGATAGAGAACAGTGGTGGTGTTGGACGCCAGCATAATGCTGAGACAACACAAAAAATAGCTGCATCTCAGCCAGAAGTCTGCCATTGTAAGGTAATATTGTACATTTAAATCTCCACTGGTGAAGTTCAGGTAAACGCTGGACGAATTCAAGTCCGCTTCAGGGGTGAAAATCCTGCTATGGAGAACATGTATAATGAATCCAAACAAAAAGAAGATTCTGTCAAAAAACAACATCAAGTACATGAAGACTCTAATGTGTGTCTTCACCCAGATCAAACAAGGCTGCCGGGCAGGAACGATCTGAAAGTAATAAAATACATTCAGCCCGAGAGAGGTAGTAAAACTGATCCGCATGGCATAGAGTATGACAGCAACTGACAGAACATACATCCACAGAGGTATGTCAACACTGTCAAACATAACAAAGAAAAAGTTAAAAACGTTAAGAATCAGGTTACAACTAATAAGTGACCAGAGTAACAGGTTAAGAGTTGACTTTAAGCTATTTTCTGGTCCTTCCTGTGGAGAAAACATACAGCAGATGAAAAATATGTTAATCAGAATAGTGATAGTTGAAAGAGGCACATTCACTATGGAAAATGCCAATGGACTCATGTAAATAACGAAAGAACTCATTTTTACACCAGCCACTGAGAGGAATGAGCTTTTATAGCCACAGCATAAAGGCTCCACCCCCTAATTTACATGCTTTTAGAATGGGATACGCCTCATTAAGATCTTCACGAACCGTATTACTAAATGGTATGAGAACTGAACCACTAAATGAATCATACATGACTTAAATTGTATAAACAAATAATGTAATCAGAACCATATCATACTATTCTACTGTAAATGGGGAAAAGCTTAGCTGAAGTATGTGTATTTAAGAAGAAAAATGAATGAATTTGAATAACTCATTGTGGTCATTTGGCTGTGAACGCACCATCGTTTTGAAGTTGGAATAGTTTTTCTTGTTGAGGCTCATTGTTAAACTTTATGACCTGTGATCTCATTCATCTATTTTAATTTGCATTTTGAAAACTGCATTTTGTTCCACAGATGTTTCCAGACTGGTTCCTGTACAATTGATTGAAGATATACAGATATAAAAAAATTCAACACTACCATACGAAATCAAACATTTTGTTTTTATTTCAAAATATAGTCTGACTACAACGCCAGATTCAAGGGGCCATCCACAGAGGAGGGGAAAAATACTGCAGGGTTAAGAAGTCACTGATATAAAAGATAAAAAATATAGCACATCTCATGAAAAACACATTACATAGAATGAACACCTGCCACCAGGTGCCCATGCTCACATGCACCAGTAAGCATTCATACACGCATATTCACTGAGGGTCTATGGGAGGTCCTCAGGTAATACTACAGTATCTTTATCTGTAAAGGAAATCTTAAATAGAATAAATTAGAAAAAAGGCAGCACAGCGTTTTATGATTATTACGGTCGTTCAGACATGTGGCAATATGAGTTGTGTTGCTACATTTATCACAAACAATACATCCAGTAATGTGTATCGAAATCTTACCAGCATTTACACAGGTTTGATTCTTCACTGCTTCATGATTCTCACTGCTCCAGCTACTACAGTCTTAAAGGGACAGTTCACCCAAAAATAAAAACATTTAGTCATCATTTACTTACTTACATTTCAAACCCTGTTTGACTTTCTTTTCTGTGTGGAACACAAAAGGACACATTTCTTCGATACAACGAAAGAGGACAGTCATCACGGGATGTTAAGAGCTTTAAAAAGCATCACAAATGTCCATATAACACACATGCTACATAGCAGTTCTATAGCTTTTTGTGAGAAAATACACTTAAACACTTAAGTTTACTCTGCTGTGGAAATCCTGACTTATCTTCGTAGCCAATTACTTTCATTGAATGAAAAAGAGCAGCTCGGACATTCTACTGTAAAAGCCCTTTTGTGTTTCACCAAAAAAATAAAAAATCTTTGAGAAACAGTGACTGAAGTTTCATTTTGGGGTGAAATATTCCTTTAACTTAGATATTCAAACAGACATTAAGATCACTCCTCATACACAAAACCAAGACAGCACAAACCAGTAGAATAATAAAGTATAAATATGATACATTTATGGCTTACTTCATTTGACATAACATCTGTGTGAGGAGTTAAAGGCAGGGTAGGTAATTTCTTCCAGAAACATTTTTTGTTATGATGGTTAAGTCTCTTCACAAGTGGTCTAAATATGTTTATATAAATATATATTCTGTGGATAATGCAGGACCATAAAATGTTTGTCCAATCATTGTATTTGGTCCAAATGCAATGATAGGATGTCCTACTTTCCTGTCAAATTATGTATTTGCATACTTTAATGCACTACTGGAGGAGGTGTGGCTTTGGAGATTGCTCTGAAGGGAGGGCAGGATCTTATGCCTTCAAAGACAAGTTGCTATTGCTAGCCTCTTCGAAATACCCTACCCTACCTTTTGAAAGTGCAAACTTTTATAAAATAAAAGTTATACTGTAGCTCAGGCATCTTGTGCGTCATTCTTCATCAATCCAGACTAAGTTCACAGACCACTGAAGAACAAACGCTCTGCTGGAAGCAGCTCTGAGAACATATGGAGGAGGTCTGTGTTTGTACTCATTAGCTCAACACCAGAAACTGAAGCTTCATTGTGGCACTGTGTGGGCAAACGCTAAATTAACCTCAGAAGGGTTCTGTGGCTCTCATCCAGTCTCACACAGATAATGGTCTTTTCCTGCCAGCTCGCTTTCACATTCAAAGGCCTTTAGTGGTCAGTTTCCAGATCTGTGACAGGTCAAAACACGATGAGAGTTTATATGCAGCATCCAATGGCGAGCCTGCTGGGTAAGGCCATCAAAAGTAGTCCCTTCTCCGAGAATCATCACATATGAAGGAAGGGTTCCACTGAGCTGGATAGATGCAGGAATGACGTGAGCCAGGGAGACCGGAGAACGGATACAGGCCATTTCGCTCCAGGTCAGAGTTCCTCAATGCTGGCTGTAAGACAAGAGTAGTAAACACATATCAATTTATTGATCTACAGTTCATTTGAAGGTTTTATAACTTGTTCAAGAGTGGCAGCTCATGGTTTGCACCTGCAAGCCTTTTTGATTTCCAGTCCAGAAAACAGCCATTTTCAAAAACAGTGAAAGACAGAACAAAAAATAACGGGGGAAGATGGAACGGACAAACAAAGATCTGAACTTGCATGGCCATCATGAGTGCCATACCAGCTAACAGGGAACGTTCTCAGAACACTGGCTTATGTTTTCCTAAAGCTCTCTCAAGTTAACCAAAATGTTAGTAGAACGTTTTAACGTTATATATCATATCAAAACGTTATTTTTAAGAAGTTAGTGGAATGTTTAAAAACATGCAAAAAACTTGATTTAGTCCCAGTGTGCACATAAACACTAGGTATGTGCATTAAGAGAGCCAATCAAGTCTTTGGATTTAACATTTCATGTTAACCTGAAGCTCATGATAAATGCATGTGATCACATACTGAGTAGTAGATATCAGTCATCTGCAGGAGATTCTTGGTGCTGCCGTTCTCCTGCATCTCGATGGTCTCTCGGCCCCACTCCATCGACACACGGTTACTCTTAGGAAACTCAGCGTACGGAGACATCTGCAGTTCTCCGCTTTTGAAGATGATTTTATTGATGTCATTTTTGTCCTTTCTGTGTAGACAGTGAAGAAAAGCAGTTCTGAGGGATTTTTGTACTTGATTTTCCAGAATATAAACAGAAAGCACATGTGTATGATGAACTTACTTGCAGCAAGTGACTATGAGAGCAATTATGACTATTAACAGCAGAGCGCCTCCAGCAGGAGAAACCACCACAGCTATCAGCTTATAGACTGCACATAAACAACACTGTATCAGCAACACAGGTCATTTAGATTGAGGTTTCTCACAAGCATAAAGGGATATTTACATTTACTCACCCTCACGTCATTCCAAACCTGTATGACTTTTTGCTTCTGAGGAACATAAAAGAAGATATTTTGAAATACACTGGTAACTAAACAACAGTGGCACCCATTGACTTCTGTTGTATTGACACAAAACCACTGAGACATTTCTCAATAATCTTATTTTTTGTTCCTCAGAAGACAAAATAAAGGTACAGGTTTAAAGAGTGAGTAAATGAAGGAAAGTTTTCATTTTTGAGTGAACTATCCCTTTAAGATATCAAACCCACTTAAGATATTTTAAGGGTTTCATTCCTGACATAAATTCTGATTATGGTTATATAAATAATGATAAAATAATCTTACAATTGTTGCAGTTGAAACCCCCAAATCCAAACATGCACCTGAAGGAATAAAAATGTTTAAAATGTTTGTACACCCCTGATTCAACTCATATTTACGTTGGTTGTTTTTTAAAATACATGAATAAATCATATACTTACTCAACACAGTTTCCATTTTCAAGCTTGAGTCCATCTCCACAATCTAAAAAACACAAATCAAAAATGTAAATAAAATTAGCAAACCAAGACACAGTCGATGGCATTACTTCAAGCACTGACACTTCACAAACCCTGTAGTGTAGATCAACCAAGAAACTGCAAGGAGAACATTCTGTACCTCTGCAGGTCATGTCCCCTGGGTTCTTTTTGAAGTAACCTGGACGACACTGGCAGTTCGGGGTCCCGCTAACATCCGTGCACACAGAGTATTGAAGATCACACTTGGTCTGCTGGGCCAAGCACAGGCTCTCCACTAAAACAGAGGGAAGCAAATCTTAGAGATAAGAAGTGCTTAGACAGAAACTCAAAGGGGTTTGCAAAATACTGCTGAAGAGGAGCAAAAGCCCTTTAACATCTGTGTTATCATGTTTCTGGAGTGGTGGAGAGGACTGGAAGAATGAAAGGAGGGTTTGAGGATATGAAGGTGATGGGGCAGAGGGCGCTGAGTGGTACCGTGATAGGACAGCTGGTGCTGAAGCTTTATGGTGCAGTGTGAGTAGGTTCGGCTGCAGTTGTTCAGGGACATCTGGATGCTGTTGTAGATGTCAGCGCTGGTCACATTGGAGGAGAGTGAAAACATGTTCACTGCTGAGATCTGCACAGCTTCTCCATCTCTGCAAAGAAGGCACACAATCATGAGCACACAGAAGCAAAGAACCGATCAGATCCAGGATTCATACAGCACGGGTGATGTGATGTTAGACATCAATTGAACCTGTGACCTTTTCCCTCCTGACACAATGCTCAATCAGTTGATCTACAGGAACAGAACTTTATTTGTCCGTATGGTCTTTTCATACTGGATCACTGTAAGATGTATAGAAACTCACTTTTTAGCCAATGTGGAGCGTCTGTAACCGGGGAAGATGGATAGAGAGGCATTGAGCTGAAAACACACACACACACACAATGTCAAACAGTCTGTGGCAGATTTATGCATCACTGTATCATGTTCAACCAGTCGAATCTCAATTTCCCTAATGGCTGTTATGAGCTGATTTGGCTATGTGGTTTAAACAGGTCAGGTGTACATATTGCAACAGAGAGCTTCTTGTTGCATACCAGCTGTAAGATCTCTCTGTGGAGCTCATGCAGATTTGAACTTCTGAGATGCACCGAGTTGTTCACTGTGAAGTTGCCCAAAAATGTCTTGACTGCAGGGTAAAGGCAAAACAAGAACAGTGAGGATCCCGAGGGGCAGATGCCATCATACCTTTATCTGCTTCTCTGAATGTTCTTTCACTGGACAGCTAAACACCTACCCTGCGTACAGCTGCGTCCATCCTCCAGGTCAAAGCCCAGCGAACATTCACAGCTGAAAGAGCCACTTGTGTTGACACACACTGAACCCTGAGGGCATGGATTGCTGACACACTCATCCACATCTGCAGAAAAACACACAACCCCATCATCTCCCTGAAGAAAACACAGATTATATGCACTACATACTGAGACAACGTGATTAATTAAGCGATTTTACACATGCCGTTGGACATCGAGCAGTCTACAGGTTTCTATCAAAAACTTCTATCCAAAACTGTCATCTACACCTCTGTGTAGGTCTAGTTCAGTTGTCACTTAAATACTGCCCGGGTGCAACCATGATTAAAACCTTACATGTGATATGACAGCACTGGGGGAATGCTAAACCACTGTCTAGTTAGACTGCTTGTTAGTGTACATTAAAGTGAGTTGCCTACCCTCAGTACAGAAGGGTCCAGTCCAGGCAGGCAGACACTGGCAGCGAGAAATTCCGTGGGCTTTAACACACTGACCTCCATTAGCGCAGGTGTCAGGCACACATCCATGAGCTTAAAGGAGACAGCCATAGATCAGAAGTCAGACAAACTAACAGTACTAACTAATAGTAAACCAAAATGTCCATAGTGAGGGGGAAATTTAAACACGGACATTTCAAATCTCTAAGTGAAGTGTTTCAACATTCATTTGACATTTTAAAATAATATTTACGCATATATTTTATTCAGTTAACAAAAATGTTTTAATAGTTTTAGTAAACCATAAAAAGCATGAAACACACCTGGTGATGGGGTGGGTTTTGAAGGCATCTGTGTGGTTGTCATTTGCATCTCTGTGGTAACTTTGTCTGTCTGATGTTTGGAGGTGACTTCCACAGTGAGCACGGTTGGGGTGCTTTTGCTGTAGGGTGTTGTTGCACGACTGTTGTGTGCAGTGGTGTTCCCAGGCGTGGCTGTACTGGTTTCTAAATGCAAGGTGGTGACATCAGCAGAGGCTGATGTACTGAGTGCCTGTGGCCTACCAGTAGGGGATGTAGGAACATTCTGGGCTGTGGAGGATGTTGTCTGGAGCACCTGAATGGTATTGGTTGTAACCAGCGTAGTGTGTTCTGTTTGGGCTGGTGGGCTGCTGCTTGTCTGTAGCTGAATTGTAGTGACTGGAGAGGTCATGGTAGTTATACTAGAATTAGTGGAGCTGTTAACAGTAGATGCCTCATAAGTGGGTTCTTCTGTAAATTGTGGCTTACTCTGAGTTGCTGGGCCAGCAGATGTTGGTAGCGCCTCTGTGTTGGTGGGATCATCGGTTTTGGGCATGAAAGGTGGTTGTCCAGTAAGAAACTTGGAAGACGAGTCATCAGTTGTGGTGGCTACAACCTGGAATGATGGTGATGCAGTGGTTAGGTCCTGAGTGGTGGTGTCCACCATTGTTTGGGTTGAAGCACCATCGGGTTCCTCATGACCACTGAAGCTGACAGATCCAGTGGAGAACTCTGTAGAAGCTCCAGGGTCCAAAGAATCAGTCACTGTGTTCTCACGGTTCTTCTTGGATGTACTGGAGACATTGTGTTCACCAGCTGTAGAAGGGGGCATGGAAGACACAGAGGAAGACACAGAGCCACTGTGGGCTGTGTGATACGTCTCGCTACTCATCAATGTGTCGTCCGTCTCCGCTCTACCACTGTCACTCACTGTGAGAGGGGGTGTGGAATTTGTGTTGTCATCTGACACCTGCTTATAGTTCTGTCCTGTGACACCAGGCTGTTTAGTTTGTGACTCTGTGCTTTGAGACACATGTGGCCCATCAGTCTCCACAGACTGGCACCGAGTTGCATTAGTGGGATTGTGATCTTCAGATGTGGGCTCAGTTTGATCAGACACTGTAGATACACCTTCTACGGATTCCTTATTTTCCTGGGTGGCCCCTGATGTTTTAGACACAACCTCAGAGGTGTCGGAATCATTGACGTATGGAGAGGTGCTGTTAGAAGTAACAGACAACAGGGTGCGTTCTCCAGCTCGACTTGTGGTGGAGATGTAGGTGCTGTCAGTGTGGGAGACAGAATTAGTGCTGTCTGTGTCCACATAATGCTTTCTGAGATCCGTTACAGGAATTTCTCGCATAGTACGTGTCTCCATCACAAGTTGTGTGTGTTTTTCTGTAAGGGCTGGTGAAGAACTGATGCCATTGGATGATACAGACAGACCCTCCCATTGGGCAGTGGAATTATGGGTAAGCTCTGTGTTGGACAGAAGCTGTTCAGTGGAATAGTCGAAGGTCTTCTGGGTTGTCCAGTCTGCTGAATTTGTGGAGATGTGAGAGGTTTGTTCTGAATGCCCTAGTTTGTCTGTAAATAAACAAACAAAAAATAAACAAACTAAAAATGAGCAAACAAATTGGTATGGCAGACATGATGCATTGCAAAGTATAACTCAAAATGGAATTTGAGTCATTTTATCTTTTTTAAAGGTAGGGTAGGTACTTTCAGAGAGGGTAGAAATAGTAACCTAGCTTTGAAAGCATAAGATCTCACCCTCCCTTCAGTGTGCTCTCCAAAGCCACCACACCTCTTCCAATACACACGAACACAATGCAAATACATAGTTAATGTATTAGGTAATAGGTAAGTAGGATGACGTATCATTGGATTCAGACCGAACACAATGATTGAATGAACATTCCATCCTATCAGGATGTAAAGAAACTTTTAACCAGCATAACAAAAAATGTTCTGAAAAGAATCGCCCACCCCGCCAGTATTCTGTACTGTGGACAGTGGCTGCAAATTAAAGCACCACCACTAGGGTGCGCCTCACAATATACGAGACTTGGTAAACCTCAGGAACTGTGTGAGATGTTTTCACAAGTGACTGCGGATGTAATGATTTTGGGTGGAGAACAATTGGCAGCCATGCTCGTCTAACCTTACAAAAGCGTGGGCCCTAAAAATGGAGGGCTTTTTGACCCATTGGGACCTGCTGTTTCCTTCCTTTAGCTGACCTAGCAAAGTCCATATTACAGCAATGTCACTGCCTGCACGGAGTTCATGCACAGGCAAAACTGTAATCAAAGTAGACCTCAGACTGAACAGACACACTTATTTTAAGTGGGTGGTACAAACAAACTAATGGACAGAAATACTTGTATAAAGAACATATCAGTTCTTTTCAGCAAAGAAACTTGAAAATATGACTGATGTAAATGAGCATTTGAAGTGGGGAGAATTGAGTATTGTACAGCTTGAATTAAGTTTTTCATTCTGAAAAAGTCCGTCAGTTATGTGCACCGATTTTTGCCCTGTGCTTGATAAATTGCACCGTAAGCTTTACCCTCAATGAGTCATTCTGTCATGGTCAGAAATTGCAAAATGACTTTTTGGCTAGAAAATGAATTTAGAAAATGAAAAACACAAATGTCATAAATCTGTGTGGATAAAATGATCATCCGTTATCCCATACGATAAATGTTGCCAGAATATTTAAATCTGTTAGTGACATAAATGTATTGAAACATGATTGTAGTGTGCAAAAGCCACGATATGTTTTTGGAACATGTCAGATTTAAAAAAAAAAGAACCAAACCAGAACATTTAAAAATCCTAAACCACTGATTGTCTTAAACTATGTCTTGATGTTTGTCTTCCAAAGGGATCTTTCAACAGAAGATCACAGTCAGTTGTGCTGTGCTTAAACCCACATTACAGACATAAGGTCATGTATACTGACAGTGATGGAATAAAACCAACAGATTAATAATCGACACTGGACTAGATTAATAATCTATATTAATACAGCACGAGATCAAGAGAGGCTGTGAAGAATTGATACTCTTTTCCATCGAACCAAATGCAAACTGCACAGTCACATCTGCTTTAGGATAGGTATTATTTTGTTAGTATTACTACTACTAACATCGAAATGTTATTTAATTATTCTATACAAATGTTTCAAAATGGCAGGATTATGAGAACGTTTTCTAAAGAATAACATGTAAATTAGGAAATCAACGATGTGACATTATGAATTTGGCAGATGCTTTTGTCCAAAGACACTTACAGTGCATTTATTTACTCAGTATGCGCGACCTCTGGGAACCCGCAACCTTCGCATTTCTAACACAATTCTGTACCAATTGAGTTACAGAAACACATATTTAAAGCTTGATCTAATATACAACAAAGATTTTAACCAAAACAAAAAAACAAAGTGCAGCTAATGCAGCCGATGGCCAGCTGCCTGAAGAACAGGAGTGATGAGATACTGCATATATAAACTCAATTCACTACATAATATTTGAATAACCACATCTGGTAATCTTCTGATCTTCTGAAAATGAACCATGAATCGGCCTGGTTCACATATTGCTCTATTTCTAATGCACTGCTCTATTGCAACATTAAAGTGCCTTTTTACTCTGAACTGGCCATTAAAACAGATGAGCTGTCATTGAGTGAAGTAAATCAGAGCCGATCCACTGCATGTAATCCCAAGTGCATTTCACATGTCAAAATGTTAATGCGTCAAATGACACAGAAAGGAATCTGACCAAGCAAAGCTACAATAACAACTTCTCCTTCAACGCATACGACTTGCAAAACTATTTAATGAATGCTTTAAACAGTAAGTGAAATTACTGGCTCAAATCTGGAGCAGAAAACTGGGTGTCACTGTATCACAATGCAAACTACAGTGGACAGGTCACAGCCTACGGCAGCTACTATACAAATGAAGCATCATTCTGTCACTTATGATAATAAGTGTAACAATAATGCATACACTTATGTAGGCCCATTTGGTGACTGCCTGCTATTAAAACAATGCATGCATAACGTGCAGTCACATCTGTATTGTTCACTTTTAATAGGTTATGCATGATTATGAAAGCATGAATGCATGCATCTCTGCAACTCCATGGGAACTTCTCATCCAGAGCAGTTATGCATCGGCTTCAGTGAACACAGAGGGTGTTTCATCCATGCAATCACGGTAAACCGGGGCATCACGGGTGCATGTCTTACCAGGTCGTGCTGCTGTTACCGGGACATCCGTCATCCCCTCCAGCCCGCTCGGTAGATCCGCGGGCGCCGCAGTGGCCTCTCCGCCCGGCCGTGAGGTCGCTTGTTTCAGCCCTGTTGTTCGGGCCGACAAAGTTTCGGTGCTCGGCGGTGTGTCGGTGTCCGTATCCGGGGAGAAACTTTTAGCGATCACCGTGTGCAGGACGAGCAGCAACAAAGCGCACGACACACGGCGGGCGCGCCTCCGGGCGCACGTCTCCATCGTGAAGGCGACCGGGCGTTCTTCCTAAACAATAACCCGCCGGACTGATCCGGGTCACCATCGGAAAGCGACTCCCGTCAGCAGTTTCCCATGTGAAAATGTCTTGGGAGGGCTTTAAAGTCGGAGTTAGAGGGACTAGAAGCGTTTTATTTCGGACATTGAGAGTGAGAAACGGGAGCAACGGGTGACTCCTCCCCTCGGGCGGGCGATAGCGGTTTCCACCCCATTCCTCCGGATAAACGACGTGTGCCCGACTTCGTTTAGATTCATATGACTGGGGCAGATGATGCCACCGCAGGTGTTTCTTTCCTCTAAGTGTCTAAATCATCAGCACTATAAATAGATAAAAAGGTAATGAAGGAAGAGGTGGTTTTAGTGCCCATTCAGGGACCCAACAATCATCACAACAGACATGACCTTCCCACTGTTAGAAATCTCAGGATATGTACATATGGATATATACATATGGATATATACATATGGATATATACATATGGATATATACATGTACACCAATACAGTATATGCCTCTAGGGATGTCAAAAAGTGGGGAGCGGGGACACGAAGACGTGGATATTCTACAAGCAATAAAAAATTGTTGACATGTAAAAATGTTTTTATCCAAAATAGACTCCGATGCATGGGTGTCACGGTCATATTAATTTAGTGAGATTAAAAATAAAAAACAATTTACTCTGAGGATACAATCTGCATTGCATAAGCCTAATAGAAGCGTTGCACACGCTCAGCTGGACTGAGAATGGACCAACGTGTTTGTGATGGTGATAAAGGATAAATGATGGTAATGATCACGAAGGACAAAGTCTGCGTTTTCCTCTGTCAGCTGCTTGGTCTCCATGCCAACAGCTGACAAAGAGGGTGTCACCACAATCTGGTCCTGAAGAGCCCCTTTTTGCCTAAAAGAGAGGCCAGTCTTTGGTGACAAGAGGTTTTGTTTGGTGTCAGCATATAGCACTTCTAATCGCAACATCTACTCTGCCACATGATAAGTAGTTCCTTTATAAAATGCGGGAAGTACTTTGCACAATTTAATCTACCAATTTTACCCCTATAACAAGCCATACCTGCTCAAATTTCTCAGAGACGTCCTGAACCATTTGATGAAGCTGGAGGAGCCGCAGCATCTGTTTAACTTAAAAGTTGAGTAGAACATTTTTATTCTGCTTGTTGAAAGTCTCTTCACATCCTGATATCAATCACTAAGTGGTCTAAATATATTTATATAAATATATATCTTCTGCAGAAGGCACAGGACTATAAAATTGCATTCAATTACCTGTTGGCAAACCTGGGCTTGTCTAAGGATCGTTGAATGGGGATAAGGGTGTATGTGATGTTAACTAAAAGATACGTCCACTGAATGACAAACATTATCATAACACAGCACAATGCCTAAAGAAAGAAAAGGTGTCATTTATTTATTCTTTATAATCTTTATGTATTTCATGAATTGCTTAAGTATTGTATATTTTTTGCCAAACTTACACCAAGTAATGAAACCCAGTGGTTACAAAATCTCTGACCCTGGCCTTTAGGACAGTCGCCGGAACCTCACCCTCCTACCTCAACTCACTCCTTCAGACATTTGTCCCCTCCCACCAACTACGGTCTGTAAACAAACTGCAAACGTCTAATTGTTCCCCCACAATGAGATACCAGATCACTAAGACATTCACCTATTATGTTCCCTCCTGGTGGAATGAACTCCCAGCCTCCACCCGATCTGCTGAGACCATCAACAACCAAAAACCAAAACTCAAAACACACCTGTTTCACAGACACCTGACTAATCCCTGATGCTCTGATACTATTTCCTACATAAAAGAAAACATCCTGTCTCCAGCATCAGAATACAATTTCCACTTGTAAATGTAGCTTTGTAGACTTGGCTTGTTGGTTCTTAAGAAAAAATGTTTAATGCTCTTTCTTTGTAAGTCGCTTTGGATAAAAGCATCTGCTAAATGAATGAATGTAAATGTACAAAACATTCCATAGACTGAACCTTGGATAGATCTGATTTTTGACCCTTCAAGATTTGGTTCTGAACATGTGAATAATAGGTATTTTTAAAGCACAGATTTCACAATATTAATGAGTTAGGTCATGTTTGGTACATTCACCATTCCTGTCTATAAGCTCTCCTGGGAGCTGTTTAATCTCAGCTGAGCCAGAATTAGTCAAAGACTGTTTCCTCCTGGCTTCTCTTGTAAGGTCAGACTCCATAAGTCCAATCTGGCTGCTGGTATCATTACAAAACCCAACAGTTTGTTCTGGCTCCCTTTCATCTTTCCCTTTATCTAAGTGTGCATTGGTGTTTTAGTCCAGCCCAAAACTATTCATCAGTGTTTCTTTAGCTGGAATCTTTGACTTCCTGCTTTGGGCCTTGGAGGCAGGAATAGCCACTTTCTGTTCTGCTGGGCAATGGGAATATTTGGTCCATGTCTTTGCTGAACTCCAGCAGTGTCCCAAACATCTCTTAATTGCCATCTTCCTTTGCTGAGCTTTTCACCATGCAGAAGTAACAACAGTCAATTACGCTGCAGGTTAGCATGAAGTTGGTAGTGACGATGGGAGCCAGGACGTTGACCTGGCCGCTGAAGATAAAGGTCAAGCTAGTCAGACAGATGGGAGCCACAAGACCTCGCTGTTAAGCAAAGAGAGATGGGAAAATGAAGACACTATGGCTGTTTGTAGGCGGTAAGACAGAAAAGCAGCTCAGACAGAAAGTGAAATTCAAACAGAAATGGAACCGCATACTGTATTTGGTTGATTTGGTGTGTTAAAAAAGCAGCCTGACATACAGAAGTGCTCTTCATGAAATGTACCGTACACACATTTTAAACAGAGTGTGGTTGATTCCCTGTGATGAAGCCATTCGATTCTGCCTTGGGACTTGGAATCATGCAGATTTTTTTTGGAACAGCCTTTGCATCAGGAGTATGCGCCTGTGATGCCTCAGAATGCTGCCTATGTAGTGAGCTTAACAGGTTTAGAAACACAGCCAAAAATTATAAACAGATTTATTCAAAGTCAATGAAATTATTTTAAGAATTAATTTAGTATAATTCAATTATTTAAAAAATTCATCTCAGGTTATGTAATAAATTTAAACATTCCAAAAACAACATCTTTCAGGAGCTCCTCCTCACCCAACACCGGCGATTACCCAGAATTCTCTTGGACTCGAGACTGAGTGGAGTGCCTGCTCTACTGCTACTGGCTGGCACCGCTCCAAACCCACCTGGGTTGGTCTTTTCTGTGCTTCCTGCATTTGTTCTGGGACTTTGATTCGGGGCGAGATGTCTCGGGCGGGCTTATAGCCCATAGAGAAGGGTCAGACAGAGCTCATGCGAGGAAAAGGGTGTGCTGTGCTTTTTGAAAGCCACAATTGTTACAACTCATTCCTTCATGTTTTTTTGGAGTGCACTCGGGTGGACTATAATTAGGAACTCGTCCTGTCCTCTATGGAGCGCTGAGCTACTCTGAGCACAAAAAGTAAACAATTCATTAAAGTGGCACAAAGAGCATAGAGAAACAAATGTTTACTTTCAGTCATCTAAGAAGTGCTTTGTTTCTGGTGTAATCATCTATCAGTATCTGAAAGAAGCCATTATAAGAATGTTCTGTTGCTGCTTTTCAATTAGTCACATTTCATCTAAACTCAATAAACAGAAATCTACACAATGAATAAGACCATTGTGTGGTATATCATCACCATAACTTAACCATTACACAAGGATAATAATAGCTGGAAATCAGGACCGCACAATTTATTGAAATATTGCTAACGTACGTAACGTAATGATTTTACGTAATGATTTTAATACTTCATAAAGTTATGTATAGTCTGTTTTAGGCTGATGCAGATAGCAGAGACACTTCTATCAGCTGTAGTGAATCTTTCTTTTCCCAGAAAGATGTGAATCATTTATATTATTTTCAGTTTTTAATATATTTTAGTATAATCTAAATAGATTTTACAAATTTTACACCTTTACAAACTGTGTAACACGCTTGTTATGTAACATTTACAATTCGTATTTCACGTTATTTAGCAAGTTATTGTATTTTTCTTTAATATCGTGCAAACCTGCTAGAAATAATACATACATTTATGAAATCTCTAAATTTATTCATAGCCTACACACTTTAGGTGGAAACTATGGCACATGGCCAATCCTTATTGTGGAGTCCTGATCACATACATTTGAAATGTTTTAGATAGCCCATGCTAATACGAGCAACAACTCCAGAAAGGCGAGAGCTGGGATGACTCTCTCCTGGGCGATATACTGGAGGATCCTGGGTGCTCCATGCAGGCTGCTAATGCAGGAGATGTAGAGGCCCAGCAAAAACAGGAAACCAACCAAGGAGACCTGGGAAAAAAACAAACACAGAGGGGAAGAGAGCGCAGAGGGCTCCACCCAGCTCTGTTCCGCTTGGCCAGACGAAAAGAGTTTATACTGTGTTGAAAGAAAATCAAAGAAACAACGTGTAACCTGACAGAAGCCATAATCAAACACCACATAAGAGTGTGTGCAATCGCAAATAATCACATGAGAGATGGTTACATGTACAAAATATTTCTAACAAAAAAACGACACGTCTTTCTGTGACAGAATACTTCACAGGCACTCTCATATATAACGGGAGTACACTCATGGCCAACACTCTGTGGGTTCAGCCAAACAACAGGTTTGCATACGTTAAGTTATGCCAGCTAACAATTTTAGGTTGTAAGAACATCGCCCTAACATTGCCATTAAAAACAAAAACATTAAAAATGTTATTTTGAATGTTCTAGGAATGTTCAAAACATCCAGTTTTTTAGATATTGTATTAACATTATTGCTTGGTTAAAAGAACACTATTTAAACTAAAACTATTATAAATTTAGTTCCACTTTAAACAGTCCACTAACTACTTTACAACAACATTTTTGATGTTATATAAGTTCTACTAACATTCTACTAACGTTACTACAAGAACATTTTGATCATTTTGAGAGAACATGACTGGCAGCTGTGGGGCTCTCAGGGTTCGTGTAAGGTCAGTACACAGTTGGGCCCTGTTTTCACTCTCCTGCACCATCTGCGCTCAGGATATCGATAGCATTTATAATGACTTCAAAAGCTCTCTCAGTTTTGCATAATCACATTAGAATGACAATAAATGCTAATGTAATGTTTTATTTGTAGATAAATATTATTGTCACGACTGAAACAAAGACTTGAGAATGTGATCTAATAGTGGGAAAAACCAATGGAAGATGGCCATCTTTTGAAGCCTGGAATCACACCAGATTACCTTTTCCTCTATTATGAAATCATAACGCAGCGCCTCTCTGGTGTACACAGTTCCCAGCAAGAACATAAAGACGAGATACAGGAACCACCTGTGGAGTCCCACAAAAGAACCAGGGTTCAGTTCTATTTATAAAGCATTATACAACAAGATCTGTTTAATGAAATAACATCTGAGATCAAATTCAATGCAGAAAAAGGATGTTGTATACAAAATTAATTATAATAATTTTGTTCTCTCAATACATACATACATATTCCCATGAGGCCCGGGATTTTGTTTCTTCTATTTTAATTTTGGTGTGTTGTATTTGCTCATAAAATCCAATTTATGTTCATGTAAGTTTCTTAGTGACATAATCCTGCTGTAAAGTGCGCAGTCGACACAATAGTGTTCAAGATAAACAACGGAAGGGATAATAATTATTTTAGGTGTGGACTGAGACACACAGGAGATGCAGACAGCAGCGAGTTCCCACAGAAATGTGCTCAGGTGTCTGGAGATCTGAGCTCATGCTGAATCCTGCCATCACACACACGTTTACTTATCTATCTAAATGGGAGATTTCTATTGTTTTTATACACAGCTAGTCATAAACAATATAACCTAACCCTCACAGAAAACTGTCTGCATTTTTACAATTACAAAAACTTTATTTACTATATTTTTGTAGTGTTTTTACAAATGACGACATCCGCAAAAGGAGTGTGCAAATTGTCCCCAATATATGGTAAACACGAACAAACACACACACACAGACACAAAGCCCCAGACAAGAGCCCGTTCAAAACCTGAACTATATGCCGTATCATATGTAAGAGTAATCTACAGGAACTTTGTTTCAGTGTTTGGCATGGGGCAGAAGCTGGTATTAACGGGGGTCTATGTTGTAAATGCAGACAAGAAAATGGAAAGGATTCATACACTTCAGTACCACTCATGAGAATCAACATCTCAGGGGAAGAAGACAACAGTTTCACTGTTATTAAAGCATTTATCCCTTTGAATTTACCACTAATGTTTTTTATGCACAGACTGACAAGCATGGGTGAAAAACTCATTATTCTGTTAGTTTTACAAGTTCATTTGTTTAACTTAGGGCGAACTGTGGAGTGGTCTCCTCACACCAAACTCTGACTCAAACCTTATTACACAACAAAAACGTGTGAATTATGAGCAGACACGGGGAAAAACTTTTCTGGGAAGTCTGCATCCTAAATCAAATCACAGCTAACACAGAATTGCAGTATTTGTGGCTGCCTAGATACTAAGGTAACATCATGGGCCTAATTCCACTAAAAGCAAATAAGTATTCGAGCATCAGGACTGTGTAATCATTGGTTGTTATATCACAGTTTATGTGTGTAGGGTCACCTGTCACCGCGGGAAAGAAAACCCCAAACACTAAAGAAAGTCTCGGTCGGGTAGTCTGGCAGTTTGTTCTTACAGCTAACGAATCTGAGGTCTGCGATAAACAGATTCAGTCTGAAACAATGTTAGGAAAGACATTTGTTTATTACATGTCAGCAAGCCTAAAGCATTACTGAGTGCTTTATGGGGAAAGCCTGCACTAAAACGCCGATAAGAATCAGATTCATCCTGGAGTCTGTCATAGTCTTAGATTGCCAAGAAGCAGACATTACATACCCTGTCTACCGTGTCTGTAAATTAGAACCTGGCCTCTTGTTTTAAACCCAGGCAGAAATATTTAGGCTTTTTTTCATTTAATTTACAAGGAAACATCCCTTTGTTCACAAACACATGCAATACTGCTTTCCATGACATGCCATGAACTCAAAAGGGAGGAGTTCTCAGGGGTAATGTGTGACGGAGAGATGATTTCGGTCCCTGGTGCGAAATATTACAGGCCAGGTTTGTACTCCATTGCCTAGACTGACCACCACCACCACTTATGTAAGAGCCCAGTGCGGGACAGACGCCCCACTAAGATGCGTGCAAACCTAGGGCCGGCCTTTTTCTTGGGAATACATGCCAAGTTCAATAGCTGTGCAGTGTGGACCTGATGGAGCAAATGCTGGACCAAGCTCTGGGTGTGTTCACAGACAAACAAATCAAGCCAAGAACAGCCACCGCAGAATGTTTGCACAAACATTACTGAGAGATATCACAATTGTGCAGTACCTTAAGACAAGAGCGGTATTTAAATCTGGGTGGGGGTTGTGAACGTTTGGATTGTTTGTAACATTGTCCTAATATATTTTAGGTGGTTTGCGTAGCTTTAAACACCTTTTTGCACACTTGCATTTCATTTTAAATACCACAAAAATGCTCTTGGCTAGTTTACTCACAAAACTAAAAATGAGCATTTTATACCTTATTTGTTCTGCGGTTAAAGCAAAACAAGGTCTTTTGAAGAATGTTTGAATTGCTGTTTCCATACAATGGACAGCAATTATTTGACTGCCAAGCTCAAAAAAGGACAAAAATGCATGTAGCATTGGAAGGACAACTATTATGACACTTTTGTGGAGCCATTTTACTTTTTGACCTTGGCAGAGGAAACATAGACTTATATGGAAAACAGCAACTTAATCTTTAAGGCAAGAAAATGACAAGTTTCATCTTTTATTAAACTGTACATTTAATCCTTTTAATGATTTAGTATTGATTTAGCATCAACAGGAGTGCGCTAGACTTGAGGAGAACATAATGCACTAATCTAATACTGTGTAGACGGAAACCAGGACAGGCATGTGGTTCAGTTGCAGTAGATGAAATTTTCCTTGATCCGTAGGGGCCGCATACAGAAATTTACAACAGAGAAAATGAATGACAAAAAACAGTGGGTGGGCTGGGAGAGATCTCACCTATGCAAAGACAAGTCACTCATCCAGAAAGACATCTACAGTACAGGACCCAGCTCTGTACAAGAGCGTGATCCATTTCCCTCTTGGTTATCTTGTGATGGGAAAGAATGTGTTGGATTAATGACATGTTTATCCAAAAGGAAGTCACCACCCTTTCAGAAGCCCTGCCTGTTCCTACACTTCCAAGTCACAGCTAGAAAGTGAGAGAGTTAGAAAGAAAGAAACACAAGAAAAAAAGATAGAGAAGGAAGAAGGTAGGCATTGCTCCAGGTAATTATAACATGGTATAGATCAATATGTATGTGCATACTACAAGCACAATATATGTGCACACACAGGCATGCATGGCCATTGCTATGGCTCACCCTGCTATCTTTCCAAGCATTTTGATTGCAGTTGGATATTTATAGTGTCCTTCTGATATGAAATCTGAAGATTTGGAAAAGGATGTGATGATGTGGACGTTTCTAGTGAAGAGTTCGGATCTGTTTCCTGCCTGCTCTTTTGTCTCAGGCCAAAAATGTGGGTGAGTCCAGTCAACACCCTTAACCCAAAACTATGAGCGCATGACAGTTTCCTGTCCAACCCATTGGGCTTAAATAGAGTGTCTCTTTCACATCTGAGTAAAGAGCTAAGAAACAGAGCTGACCATCAACCCAGGAGACAAGAGACACCCTGTAAAACACAAACATCACACAGGAAAGTGAGAAACAAGTATGCGACTATGCACTCGGGAGGACAAAAAGGCAAAGAATTCACTTCTAGTGAACAGATTGAAATAATTTTTGCTATGTAATTGGTACACTACAGCAGCACAAAATAATTCTCTCCCAGCTTAAGAGGGAGAAAAGAATCCATTAAAAACTAAACTGAAAATACATGTTTAAGCTGCAATTCGTAACTTTCACCTCTCTACTGCTCTGATTGAAACATAAAATTGCAGGTTACTTTATGTACTTTCACTTTTCTCTTCTTGTCATAATGAAAGTGAAATGAAGCCAAACAGACATTTCCTGATAAATCTGACCCAGCAGCTCAAATTATCATCATTTTAAAGTTACCGCTGGGAATCACGGTAATTTAAGGAGATCATGTTAATCACAAGCCCGTCATGTAGTTCATTTACATTTACAAACATCATTTACATTTCAGTTTAATTTCTATAGACCATGGTGAAAAAACAGTTCAGGAATGCTCTAATTTATCTGCAATAAATAGCATGACTCCCGATTACAAACTGCGATGTGTCAGGTCTTAAATCCTTCATTTTGCCCAACCCTGAGCAGAATCCGAAACAATCACAGCAATTAAAAGTCTACAGCAGCAGTTAACCTCACAGAAAGCTCACAGCTCCTCTTGTGTGGTAACAGGCGAGAGGGAAGAAACCCAGAACTAGGAGGTGCTCTCATTTTTTAATCTAGCACAAATGTGTTCATGGGAATGGTATGAAAACTCCAGAGGATTGTGCTCGAATGTTTTTCATCTTTTCCAGCAAAAACATTTTCAAACGATTTAACAAAACACTGAAGTAGGTAGCAATATTTTGCCAACTGGTGCCTGATGCTACAGTGCGTATATAAAAATGTTAACAACCTAAATATGTGTTCAGCCCCTAAACCTTTTCAGACATTAAAATGTCATGCAATATGAATGTGCTGAGACTTCTATATCAGCCAATAGAAAGCGAGCATTTTCGGTTATGAAGCATTCCCTGTGCCGACCACCTGCCCTTGACTACGTGATTAACAGCATTATCAAAGTGTAAACATCTGCTCTGCAGCTCTTTTCCTGCCACTGGCAGGTAACCCACCCATACGGCGCCTGTCCTAAACCGTGCAAGCCCCTGGAGTCATGCCAACAGTGAGATCATTCCACGACCACAAGGCTTAATTGAAACAACCTGGAAGAACCAGCAAGAACACACTGCAGCCTGACTTCAGCTCATCCAGGAGATGATCAGAGCAAAATGACAGCAGCAGCAGAAGTTCAGGGGTAATGCCCCATAATCAACACCCCAGCCTGTCTAACTTTCTCTGCGGAGAGAGAGAGAGAGAGAGAGAGAGAGAGAGAGAGAGAGTGCACCATCTTTCGAAATGTCTTGGGTCTTCTTCTGACAGGAAGCCAGTAATCAGGAGAACAGGAAGTGTTGGGGTGGATTTCCTGCAAACTCAGTGTGAAAGTACATACTGACCTCGTCTGAGGTGGACAGCCAAGAAAAAGGAAAAAAAAAATTAAAATTACAATGGACTAAGAATGCCTGCATGTTTGTCCTGAATGCTACTTAGCTCGTATAAATTCCTACAGCCTGATTGGTTGTTTTATATACATTTATATTCAACTTACACCGAGTCTGGCTCAAACAAAAGGGTAAAATCTTTATCACTGAACGAGACATTTTGATCTGACAGACTTCTGTGATGTGTGAATTTGGTGTAGTATTTTAGAAAGAAACTCCGGCCTTTGAGACATTGACCTTTGAGATCTCTTCCCAGCAGTCTCACTGACTTACTGTTCATTTATTTCCTTCCTCGGAGCTTGTGTTGCATTGTTTGTTTAGTCTAAAACAAAAGTAAACTAATGTGAATTGCCATTAGCACAAAACCCACTATTGGGACACTTCCTCATTTATGTTACCCTGACACCTGCTGGTCACTTGTCGCAACTACAGGTTGAGTTTTACTCTGGGAACATTACACAAAGCAGTCACTCATCTCTAAAATGATATTGATCAGGAAATGAATTGTCTCTAATCCTTCAGATCTACAGACCTGAATAAAACACTGACATTATTATTGATGATAAAACTGACACATACATGCACAAACCACCGCAAACAAGTTAATAAATGTCCCTGCTTAAAAGTCTAAAATCAACATTTACGATAAGAGACCAAATAAAACAGATCAAACGTTTTAAGATGCAATAATGTGAAGTGTGAAGACAACACACACCTGATCTGAGATCTGCTCCCGACAGCTCACCTGCGTGTTTGACTCAACTTTATTTTTAACTTTATAACACTTTTTAATTTGTTAACATTTTACTGTATTTTCTGACGAGTACGCATGCGTTTTAGTCTTGTGAAACTATTTATTAAGTTAAATGAAGTATTAAGTTTATTTAGTATTTAGTTCACTTAATAAACTATATAAGTTTATTAAGTAAATAGTTCAAATTAATTCAGACAGTATCAGGGCTTTGAAAAACTTGTTGTTTTGATGATTTAGACGACCATAAAGAGGACTGCAATTTCCGGTTGACCCAATGCACGACAAACCAGAAAAATAAAGATTAAAGTTTGTTTTCGACGATCGACTTTGTTTTTTTTTCTCATATTAATGGAAACGCTACGTGTGAAATAAATATGAGCACCCAGCGCCACCTCAGGGGTCTTTATTTTCTTTTCTTTCACTTTTCAGCATTAAACTTCTTTGTATTTTATTGCAAATGTTTTCACAGGAACCTATTTTCAACACTTAAAAATGCAACAATTAAAACGCGCAGTCTTTCTTGCTGAAGCTTCCCATACTTTAAAATCTATTAAACTCTTATTTAAAAAAGGTTTTAATCTACTGATTGAGGTTTCCTTTATCTGTTTGTGTGTTAATTTATGTTCTCTGTATCTCAATGCATTGCTGTTTTTTACTTTGCAGTTAAAATGTACAGGCCTCCCGGTTTTATTGTTTGTGAGCTGCTCTGTGACATGCAATATTTTCTCACTTTGTGAATCAATGTCACAATTTGATTCCGGTATGACTTCTATCAGTGATGAATTACATGTGCATCAGGACAGAAACAACACTCGACTATTTGTTGTTGTATTTGGAAATTCAGTATTACACAACAAACGCACACAACCAAAAACATCCGATCAGATGTCTCTCCCCATTTCCTAGGCAAAGTATTGCATTAACATATAGTCTATGGAAACAATTAGGCTACAGTAAAATGGATACACTACATACAAAAATATAACCAGTGTACAAAGACAGTCAATGGACATGCACTCACCAATGTAATTATATATATTTAGAAATATCAAGAGCTTTCCGACTAAACAAAACCATCTGTTTTTCATTTAAAACTGATTCTTAAACAATGCTCCACCATCAGTAACACCAAACTGAACTTGCTCAAATGCTCAAAATAATCGATCAATCAAGAAGGACGAAAGTGATGCGTTTAAATGGAGATGACCTTTTACTTCAGCAACTGAGCTTATGAAAAACTACCAACCATTTATCTCAAACCAAGGCATGAAGTTTTCCTTCAATTTGTCAATTTGTGTTGCATCTTTAACAGCGTTGAGTATATATTCATACCTCAGATATCTAATAACATTAAAATGATTAAAACGTTTGAAGTGTCTTAAAATCAGATTTTCAAAACTGCATTTTTGCAGCCAATTCATACAGAGGATTACAGCTGTTTTTAAAAACATGAACACAATTCTGCTCTTTTTTTTTACAACAGTTGTGCTTACAGGGATTAGGAATCGTAACAAAATGGCAGCAAATATTCTTTAATCATGTTGCTCTCTAAATGTACTGCACACAAAAAAGGGCCCAGCAAAGTGCACTTGATCGTAAAATATACAACGTATTTACAACACGCGTAAAAAGAAAGGAACAATAAAGGAATGTTCAGGCACACATGTAAGAAACCATAAAAACATTGATCAGTCATGTCTTTGACACCCAGAACATGCTATGGAAACCATACTCACAAGGCTGCCCCAGAAACACCAGCAGAACAAATACATTTGCTGTAGAATTGTTCATAAAACTGTTTGATAATTTACGTCGTAAAAAGATTTTACACAGACATCTGTCCTGCTCATGTTTCATGATCGAGGCCCAAAGAGTGTACAGCTTGACTTGACACTTCATATTTTTTTAAATAAAACAAGATTAATCAAGATACAGTATGAAAAGCGGATACAATTTCATAACTGGAGAAAACAAAGCTTTCATATTACATGATTAGTTATTACGCTAAAGAAAGAGAGGTACAGTAAACAAATGCTATGTGTACATATACATACTAGGACAACTTTACTAAACATTACGAGTTACTTTTCTCAGTACTATTTTAATCCAGTTAGAAACAGCATGTGAATGACACACAGACGCTAATGGACAAAGAATAAGCATGAAAATATGATCTTAGACCACACATCCTTCACTAAAGACAACGTAACCATAATGTATTGACCGTTCTCAGATTTAAGAGGTGTGTATTAGATGTCTAAATATGGGGAATCAAAAAAGTGCTTAAGACAATAAAGAAAATGCCCCTGCGCCCAAAGTGCTATTTAATGTGTAATGTTCAAATGCATCTGCAAATAAAAAACACTGAATAAAAGACAGGGCGTCTTTCGAGTAAAACTAAGAGACTTTTCAACAGTTATGCAGTGTGAAATCAGACTCACTGATGACATTAAAGAACTGCCATCTACAATAGACAGAGCATCATATGCGAGTCACAAGCTGGCAAAAACTATCCACTGATTCAAACTGTATTATCGATAAAGTAGCTATCTGTATGACAATCTGTATTGTTGTGAGAACCTTTGGAGTATTGTGCAAAAATATTTCAGGATTATATCATTTCATTCTATAAAATTATGGGCTAGTTCAGTAGGAACTCAGTAGAGAAGTCATTCAAAGGGTTGCACACAAAATTTAAGAGATTATTTCTGATGTGTTATTGGAGCATAGAATGCAAACCAAATAGTGGAAATCCCTTCCAACAAGTAATTAAAAATAATGCACAAAAAATGAATACACAAGTGAGCAATATGGGCAAGAAAAATGTTTAGTAGACAGTTTTAACTGAACTGAACTCACAGACTAAAAATATAGTAAGTGCCTTACTCGAGGTCCTTTCAGTACCTCTCCTAAAAACATGCTGCAAAGCAAATTAAATACAAAAACTGATTGTAATGTTGTAAATATTATTAGGTCAGCCCATTGTTAAAGCTGCAATCCGTAACTTTTGACTTTGTCACCATTTCTGTTGAACCACAAAATTGGAGGTTACTTATGTATTTTGAAGTCAAATAAAGCCAAACTGACAATATCCAGAAGCATTATAAACTTACTGTTGTGGATTGGGGTAGGGTAAGAAGACAGTTTTGAACACTGATCTGTCATGTACTTGCTCAATAACTGGATTTTATTTATTTTTAACCAAATGTTTGCAGCTTAATACTAAAAGAACCAAAAAGAAATTGGTCTTTGTATATTTTCTTTTGGGAATGCCACCTTTGACGTTTCACTAAAAAATGTTTGATTAGATTATTAGGGAACTCACGGGCTGGAACTTATAATTAGCTAATTTGGCAAACCATCAAGTGCAATACACAAGCAATGCCATGACACCAAAAGAATCCCACAATCTTCATTAGTGGTGCTGATAATTACATCTAATGCAATGCATCACATTCCTTCTTTGATTCTCACACATGATTTGATTGTTTGACGGAGATGGAAAATCATATGTATTTGCACATAAATCACATTGCCTTCACTGACAGGACTCAAAGACCTTGAATATAAAGTGCCTTTAAAATGCTTTAAATCTTTAAAAGCTTTTGTTTAGCCAAAGGTTTGGCTGGTCGAAGCATCTGGAGATGAGGTTAGTTGAGTTCTTGTTTCACTGACAAGAGAGAACTCTGGGAAATCTGTTCCTCCATGTCCTCTCAGGGTAACCTGTCCACTTGCAATGCTAAACTGTGAAGATATTCCAGATCGTGAGCTTGAGAACTGAGATCGAAAGTTCTGGTCAAAAGTGGCCATCTGAAATGTCTGACTGATATTTTGTGGATCTGTCTTTTTAGAAGGGGTAACCTGGTCAAGAAAGTCTTCTGTTGGCGAAACTGAGGAAGGGTTAGTCTCATCACCTGAGAAGGAGAAGGAGTGTTGGGAATCTACTAAAAGGCTAAAGTTGGGTTTCTCCAAGGTGGACCTCAAGGGAGAATTCATGCTTGGCCTGAATCGGGATGGGGAGTTAAACTGCTTCTCAGTGGAAAACAAAGGCTGGCCAGCAAGACTTGTATTGTCATTTACAAACGTAAGGCTCTGGTTGTTTAGGTAGGTGTCATTCTGACTGGTCCTTTCCAGTGCTTGCTGAAGAAACTTGGAGTACTCTTGTAGAAGGCTAGCCTTCTCTGCTGGGGGGGCTTGTGAGCTGGTTCCCAAAGGCTCAGTAGGGCTGCTCTCGTCAGAGGAGTTGATGGAGATGCTGGACGTCACCTCTGTGTCCGCCACGCTAAAGGAAATCTCCGCCTGCCCGCTGGCCTTATTGGAGTAGTGGTCTAGAAGCGTCTGCAGGACTTCATCCGGAAGGACGTTCTTCTCATTGCTGGACTTGATCTCCACATTTAGAGTTTGGGTTTCAGCAAGAATCGTGGCAGGAACGGTTTCATCAATGACGCTCGCGACAGTTGCCTGAGTGACAGAGGGCTGTGACACAATGCTGCTTACATTCAGAGCGTAGTCTCGGCTAGCGTTCATCGTAGCCGCCTGCAGGTAACGTTTCTTCTTGAGAAACTGCATGGCATCATCGTAGTTTGTGCTGCTTCCGGTTGGTTTTGTTTGTCCGGCCTGCAAGGCATCTACCGGCTCCATGTCATGGCTGGTCTCGACGTCCAAGAGTCCTTTATTGTCCACAATCTCAAATGTGTATCTTGTGACCTTGCTCTCTTCAAACGACGACAAGGGAGAGAGACTTTGGGACTGTTCCAGAGACTGCTGCTTCATACCCCTCCTGCTGGCTATTTTCTTTAGCACTAATTTTGGAGGAATGATGATGTCATCATTAGACTCCTCCCCTGCAAGATGTCTACTGCCAGGCGGTGAATCAGGGAGCTCAACAGAATAACCCGTCACAGCATACTCATCCTTAACTTTGGTAGCTACTGCGTAAAGAGGAAGACACTCATTTTTACTGAAACTGTCTTCCGTTTTCTCCTCGCTACCAGCTTGCGCTGTTTTTTCCGGAATGGAGGGACTTGTAAGAGAGACTCGACTTTTGTCAGAGGTCTTCTGACGTTTCTTCTTGGGAAGTGTGCATTCCTTGACCGGAAAGGAACAGCTCAAGTTCTCCGGGCTGTGAAGCGAGACAACTTTGGCAGCTGGTTTCTGCACCTTCCTTTCCTTGTTCTCATGACACATACGTCTGTGTTTCAGTACTCGGTCAGTTCTGGAGAAATACTGTTGGGAAAAAAAATGCATTCTTTTGACAAACACTATAACCAATTACATAATGTGTGCTAATCCAGTGCTCATACTCTTGTTGACCAATTAATTTTTAATGATTTAAATGGAGATTGCATAAAAAATTTAATATTTAACAGCTAAACATAATCAGAAACAAATGTACATTCACTACAGAAATTTTCTATTTGGAATTCCCTGATACCATTGACCGTAAAAACCCTGTTAACCACAGAGTATGACATCTAATTTGCTGTTGATCCTCTCCACTAACCTGGTGGCAGTAGTCACACTGGTAGGGCTTCTCTCCACTGTGTGTCCTCTTGTGTCTCTCCATGTGATATTTCTGGATAAATTTCATTCCACACTCATCACAGCGAAAAGGCTTTTCTCCTACAGAGGGGATATTACAAGTAATTATGTTATGCAGAATTATTTAAAGACTGCATGAACAGGAAGTTGCAACAGAAATGACTTCACTGTTTTGATGTCAAAGTGAAATGGGAAAGTGGAGGGTGTGGCTTGTTTTATCCACTGAGAATTGATTGGCTATAGAAAAGTTGGTGTTTCAAAGCTAGCAGCAGACTAGCATTGTTGGGAATTGGTTATTGTCTCTGGCTCTGCCCAAGCCATCAGACTGACAACATCAAAAGGGAAGTATATATTCAAAGACTATGAGGACATGTGAATTTTAAAAATAATAATTATGTGTATGGATAAATCATTTATAATAAACACACAAAATTCAATCAAAAGATAAAAACAGTATGTTTTGATATTATGGTGACTTAAAAGTGCTTTTTCTGTTAAAGTAATCAAGGAATAGAGTGTCATCATGTTAAGACTTTACTCTCCAGCATGTCTTTAAACTTAAACTTGTTTTGTCTGTCTATAAAGGTCTGATGCATACAAAATAACTGAGATTATTGCAATGAATCATAGTCATAGGTAGATCATTGGTTTAAAGATTTCACAGTGTATTTCAAATAAACATTCACCGCTCACCTGTGTGAATTTTCTCATGTCTCTGAAGCAGATACTTCTGAATAAAACGCATGTCGCATTGATTGCACTGGAAAGGTTTTTCACCTGCCAAAAAAGTTTTTGTTTTTCATTTGTTGTTCTTTTATGCGTCAAAAAATTTTTTAGACGAATGTGTAGCTCTGCCTTACCAGTGTGGATAAAAACGTGTCTTTGTAAATGGTAGTTTGTCCGGAAAGCAGCATTGCAGTGCTGACAAACATGAGACTTTGGATTCTGGTGGCCAAGGGTGCCGTCTTCATTAATAGTGAGAATCTAAAATAGAGTAATACAATTAAAAAACTAGAACTGGAAAACTTCATAATATCATAAAGTGACCACCACTTTAGACAGTTAATATTAAGTCATAATGCATTCCCCTGCATGTAAAAAACTGAAAGGCACACCGAGCTAGCAATTTTAGATTGTAAGAACGTTTCCCTAATGTTTCCACTAGTAACAAAGTTAAAGAGAGTTAAAAATGTTATGTTGAATGTTGTATTCCTTCACTACTGACTCACAAACCGGCTAATGCATTCTACACCACTTTAATCTCTGATGCCTGATGATAAACCTTTGCAGGCGAGCGCTGCTTTCTCTTCTTCTTTTTGTGACAGTCGGTTTGGTCCCTCCCCTGTTTCTTCTCCTTCTTAGTCAGAATCAATGAATCTGGCATTCTCACCTCTTGCTTTATATTCACCTAAAAAGGCAAAAACAACAAAACTTCTGTTAATCAGTGAAGTGGATATAGTTATAATCCAAAATAATAAAATAAAATAGATAATAATAAAATATAGAATATAATCGTTAAAATGACCAAATATGGCCTAGCTGACAAGACTTACAATCACTACTACAAACAAACAAACAAAAATATAAACAGAACTGGTTCTGTTCTCCCTTTATCTATCTTCTTTAGAGATACAATAAAGCTGATAAACCACAGCAGTAATTAAGTCTTAGGCTCACTCATCTAGAAACTTACTGGCATATTGAGTGTGTAGTGTAATTTATGAGAGATGCGCTGGGAAAAAGCTGCTGTTTCATCCTGTCCATCAGTTTTCACAGACTCCTCATGAACTATCAGGTCATCCTGGGACATCAGATCATGTGAGGGCAGTCCTCCCCCTGCCAGGTCATTGTCTTCATCATCATCGTGATCATCATCCTCTGCCAGAAGGGGATGATTGGCCAAGCTCCGTTCCCCAAGTGTCATATCCAAACTCCCTCTCCTTCCTCTTCCATCCACCCTTGAGGGCGCCGAGCCTCTAGAAGGGTGGTGAAGCCCCACAGGGCCACATTTCATGAGCATCCCCTCCAGTTTGTCATCAATGTTCATTGCTAAGCAGTTGAGCTGAAGCTGCAGGAAGATACCGGACCAACATGTGGATTCCCAACAACAGTCAACACAATTGTGCTCACAGCAGTTCTGCCCCCCTCGACCTGACTGAGAGAAATGACACACCTGAGTTTAAACCTTAAGGGAAACAAACGGCACATTGTATAAGGGTGTGTCAGTGTTTAAGTGATATCCTCTACACCCACCGAATCATATAAGTAATCGTATAGATTCGGGGGTTTTTAAACTCTGTGATGCCAAGAACCGCTAAATATGATGAACCTTTTTTGAGGGCCCTCCTTTCTATGTATCTATATATTTGTATGTATAAGAAATGATTTTAACTGTGTTAGATAAAAAGTAAGCGTAATATTATACAGAGACAAATAATTAGCCAAATAATTGTAATAATCGTGAAGCGTGTCTGTGGCAAGAAAGAAGATCCACTCAGAAATAAACATGCTTGTGGTAATTAAACAGTAATAATGTTTGGTAGACGCCTAATAATAATTTTTGCTTTTTTTCTCTTAAATTGTCTGGGGACCCCTTAGAACGTCTTGGGGTCCCAGACACCAGTTTGAAAGCCCCTGATATAGATTATATACATTGGGGTCCAATGTATAGAATCTGAGACCACAAGTAAAAATGCATCTATTTTTGGAAAGACTTTTAATAGTTTTGAATGTTTTTTTCACTACAAATAGTTGAATTAGTTTAATAATTTGATAAAAAAGTTAAACATTACAAAATTATAAACCTTTAAGTAAAATAAAAAGCTCATTTTAATGTGGTTTTTGGGCATTGCAGGTCTGGCCTTTATGCGTAAGCAACATCTTATTTTCATGCCCTGCTACACACAAGAGAAACAACAATGTAATGAGCTGCCACTGAAGCATTAATAACTTTAGGTTTCCTACTTATGTAAGATTCTTGCTTTCAGAACAAACAGACTGAAGCATTTCTGCTATATCATGTTTTACTTCCATCTTCCCAGCCAACATCCCATAACCAGCGAACAGGGAACATTCTCAGAACGTTGGCTATCGTTCTCTGAAAGTTCTCTCCAAGTTATCAAAAATGCTCTTGTAGTAATGTTAGTAGAGCAGTTTCTGTTTACATATCTACAGTATAATCAAAACTGTATTATTAAGTTGTTCATTTCTGAAAAACAGTACATAATAAAACAATAATGTTGCCTCTATAAAACCTGTAAACAACCTTTAAAAACCTGGACATTTTGAACGTTTCTGTTACTTAATTTAAAGGGAAAATGAGGGGAAATTATTAGCTAAGCACTGACCAATGAATAACATGAAACCCTGCAGGATCCACACCGTTTTTACAGCCACATGAGCTGCCCATCATCCTGAAACTCCTCAAACCAAACAGCCGAGGCCATCCTGCCAATGCAAAACGATACACAACACAGCAACCCTCCGTATGATCCACGAGAAAACTCAAACGACATGTGAACACAATGCAAAACGATACACAACACAGCAACCCTCCGTATGATCCACGAGAAAACTCAAACGACATGTGAACACAATGCAAAACGATACACAACACAGCAACCCTCCGTATGATCCACGAGAAAACTCAAACGACATGTGAACACAATGAAACATACACAACACAGCAACCCTCCGTATGATCCACGAAACACAGTGAACACAATGCAAAACGATACACAACACAGCAACCCTCCGTATGATCCACGAGAAAACTCAAACGACATGTGAACACAATGCAAAACGATACACAACACAGCAACCCTCCGTATGATCCAGGAGAAAACTCAAACGACATGTGAACACAATGCAAAACGATACACAACACAGCAACCCTCCGTATGATCCACGAGAAAACTCAAACGACATGTGAACACAATGCAAAACGATACACAACAACCCTCCGTATGATCCAGGAGAAAACTCAAACGACATGTGAACACAATGCAAAACGATACACAACACAGCAACCCTCCATATGATCCACGAGAAAACTCAAACGACATGTGAACACAATGCAAAACGATACACAACACAGCAACCCTCCGTATGATCCACGAGAAAACTCAAACGACATGTGAACACAATGCAAAACGATACACAACACAGCAACCCTCCGTATGATCCAGGAGAAAACTCAAAACGACATGTGAACACAATGCAAAACGATACACAACACAGCAACCCTCCGTATGATCCAGGAGAAAACTCAAACGACATGTGAACACAATGCAAAACGATACACAACACAGCAACCCTCCGTATGATCCAGGAGAAAACTCAAACGACATGTGAACACAATGCAAAACGATACACAACACAGCAACCTCCGTATGATCATAACTGGAACACAATGCAAAACATAACTCCGTAAGATCCAGGAGAAAACTCAAACGACATGTGAACACAATGCAAAACGATACACAACACAGCAACCCTCCATATGATCCACGAGAAAACTCAAACGACATGTGAACACAATGCAAAACGATACACAACACAGCAACCCTCCGTATGATCCACGAGAAAACTCAAACGACATGTGAACACAATAACAGAAAATCAAACGATATGTGGACACAATGCAAAGACATAACAAGCAACCCTCCGTATGACCAGGAGAAAACTCAAACGACATGTGAACACAATGCAAAACGATACACAACACAAAGCCAACCCTCCGTATGATCCAGGAGAAAACTCAAACGACATGTGAACACAATGCAAAACGTACAACCAGCAATTATGATCCACGAGAAAACTCAAACGACATGTGAACACAATGCAAAACGATACACAACACAGCAACCCTCCGTATGATCCAGGAGAAAATCAAAGACATGTGAACACAATGCAAAAAGGGATACACAACACAGCAACCTCCGTATGATCCAGGAGAAAACTCCAAACGACATGTGAACACAATGCAAAACGATACAACAACACAGCAACCCTCCGTATGATCCAGGAGAAAACTCAAACTTGACATGTGAACACAATGCAAAACGATACACAACACAGCAACCCTCCGTATGATCCACCCGAGAAAACTCAAACGACATGTGAACATCAATGCAAAACGATACACAACACAGCAACCCTCCGTATGATCCACGAGAAAACTCAAACAACATGTGAACACAATGCAAAACGATACACAACACAGCAACCCTCCGTATGATCCACGAGAAAACTCAAACAACATGTGAACACAATGCAAAACGATACACAACACAGCAACCCTCCATATGATCCACGAGAAAACTCAAACAACATGTGAACACAATGCAAAACGGCGCAAATGTACATTAGATGCCTCGTTCACACCAACATACTAATATTGGCGTGCATAAATATGTAATATTGGCATGCATAAATATGTAATATTGGCATGCATAAATATGTAATATTGGCGTGCATAAATGTAATATTGACGTGCATAAATATATAATATTGACGTGCATAAATGTAATATTGACATGCATAAATATGTAATATTGACATGCATAAATATGTAATATTGACATGCATAAATATGTAATATTGGCATGCATAAATGTAATATTGACATGCATCAATGTAATATTGACATGCATCAATATGTAATATTGGCATGCATCAATATGTAATATTGGCATGCATCAAATGTAATATTGACATGCATAAATGTAATATTGACATGCATAAATGTAATATTGGCATGCATAAATGTAATATTGGCATGCATAAATGTAATATTGACATGCATAAATGTAATATTGACATGCATAAATGTAATATTGGCATGCATAAATGTAATATTGGCATGCATAAATGTAATATTGACATGCATAAAGAAAGTGCACGACTGTTGACACCGTGCGAGGTTTCAGGGCACATTTGAGGCACATCTGAGGCACATTTGAGGCACATCTGAGGCACATTTGAGGCACAGTTGCTCTATAATAATCACGCGTTCAGTGCATAATGCGCTTCAGAAGGGCCTGCTCTCCGTACTGCCGCTACTTCATCAGACACACCGGAGGCACAAACGCACATTGTCGCGCTCCGCCGTCGTCTAAAGCCGCGCAGGCGACGCGTTTACGTACCGCACGCGCTGTCAGTGCGGGGCCGGCGGCGGGTTCGAGCCGCTCATGACGTGTTCGTCAAACTTTACCGCGACGCTGCGGTTAGCACGCGAGGCTAGCGAGGTGCGCTCCGCCTGCAGCTGCGCAGCGGTGCATTGTGGGATCGCGGCGGACCGGCTCTCAGATCGAAACATTTCCTTCGCCTCTCTGTCGCGTCTGTTTAAAGTGAAAACTGCGGGTTGCTTTACGTCTTTTTTTTTTTACGACATTTTTTACGGACGTCAAAGTCAAATAAAGCCAAACTGGCAGGTTTTCGGGTTATAAATTTGGGGTTATTCGAGTTATAAATCACTATGCATATTCAAAAATCATTTGATCATTTGATGATTATATATAATATAATAATAAAAATAATACAGCATGGGTTTTATTTTAATACAGTTTTATTCCTTATTTATTAAGCTGCAGGAGGTGAATTTAGTTTTGTGTTCAGGATTTATTAACTCGTTCAGTACAATTAGATCCAGAAATCATCAGTACATTAAAAACTGTGATGACAAAATGCCCTGCTTTACGACTTTTATTGTCTGTAACATCCGACGTATTTCGTTACATTTTATTTTAATGCAACAAATCAAATTATGGGCTGATGTTGGTTTTTATTTCCAATGGTTCAGATTCGGAATTGAACTGAATACAGTGATGACGTATTAACTGCTTCATATGGTTAGAAATAATCATAAATAAAATACCTTAAAAAATAAAAATCAAACTTGATGGGGCAAATAAGTGTAAAACGAAGTCAACTGCGCTCAGATCTGTGTTGAGAAGCTGCTCACAGCGCATAAGCTGAACCGCCACTAGAGGGCGCTTATTTTTCCTCTTTGCATTAAACAAATGAAGATTGCTCTTTATAAAATGGCTGAGAGACATGACTTTATTCCAGTTTGTTGTTCCTGTATCAGCAGTACAATATGAACATAGCTCATGTTAAATGTGACGTGTAATTTTCTTTATTTTTATGTTCACTTGACCCACGTAAGATTGTCTTCTCCCACAAAGTGGCAATTTTTTTACACTAAACTTTATATTGTTCAAACTTTATATTGTTCAGACTCAGTCATTTCAAATGAGACTATCAATAGGATACATACAATATTTCATCTTACGCATAACCTTTACATTTTACATTTTGATGGGACCGATCAGAAGACTGTAAAATGAGCATCCCTCCATGAGATCACAAGACAAACGTGGTGGTATTATTTTAATCAACATTAGTGTTACAGAACGACAAAATTTTAACAGTATGTACAAATTATTCCATCACACTACAAAATGAACCGAGCGTCCCGGGGTCAGGCTGAGTTACACACATACACGCAGTTCTAAAATGAGGAAATTATTATATCCTGCTTTTCCTGTGTGACCTTCAGCCAGATTTATATCAAAACATCGACCCACCCACTCATCATCATCAAAAGACAAATATGGCATTCATAGTGGAAGCTATGGCAACAAAGAAAATATGCAGAGCTAGATTTTGGATAAGGCATAAACAGAATATTAATATTTCTTAGCTGAATTGAACCATATAAAGGGAGGGGATCAGTGGTTATAAACATCTCCTGTCTGACGACTGAATGTGCAGAAAAGTGACAGAGAGTGTGTTATGATGACCAGCAGTTATGAAATTTTATTTGTGGTGTGGGCGTCAGGGCAAAATGGACTATTTTTGTGAATAAGACCTGTTGCTTTTACTGGAAATCTGTGCTGATGATAAAGATCACTTCACATGTTCCACAGACACTGCACACATTCCAGATGTGCAAGACCACCATTGTGGGGAGGGGTCTGGGTATGATAAAAATGGAACTGCTGGCACACTGCGAAATGTTTTTGTTTTGATGTTCCCACAGTGAACTCTCACATTTGAGCTTGATCGTCTGAATCAATGCTTGTAAACGATTCAGCATTTTTGAAAGACAACTTTATGAGGAACCCAAGTAGTAAAAAGTTCAAATAAAGTATAAAAAGGAACGATTTTAGCACACACTTTGGCACAAAAGGGTTTATGATAAAAACAACATTAACAAAATGTAACGAAATAATTCCAAAGTTTCAGCGTAGACACTATGAATTACAAGTCTTTCTTTTGTTTCTGTTAGTTGCGTTAAGTCAAAAATTGTCCATTATGCTTCACAAAGTTTTGTAGATCAAAATAGTGCAGTCACAAATACAACCAGATCTGAATCTGGCTGCAGCACATAACTGGAAATAAATAAAAAAGCACCGCATTCATTCATTGTTTGGACTGAATATAGTGTCGAAATTATATGATACCTTTTTACACCAGAGCTTTAGGATTAATTGGTTGAGTAAGGATTTGGGAGGAAGACTTCAGCCCTCCAGGTCAGTCTCTGTGCTTCTCTGGATCCATGCGTCCAAGGCCTCCTGGTGTTGTAGTGTCATGACTGGACCGTCACATCTTACTGAAGCACTCTTTAGCGTTGTTCCACACCTGAATTCCCTGAAAACAAAACATGCTTGTGTTTAATGCGGCATGGATGCATTTGTCAGATGCTTTTCTACATTCAAGGTTTTTATTTAATCAGTCCGGTGTGTTGCTTGGCTATTAAACCTATAACCTTGGCATTGTTAGCACTGCTCTACTAAGCTACAATAACCCTTAACTGAAAATGACTTACATTTGACCAATGCATTCCTCACCTTTTTGCACATGCTGATCTGCATGATGGCAAAGCTGATCAAAGCCTCGCGAAGATCATGGTCCTTCTGCTCCTTAAACCGCTCAACATCCAGCCATGCATTCTTCACAAACTCTCTCCATGAAGTCACAAAGATTTTCAAAGTGTTATTGGGTTGACATAAATACATATTTTAATCAGACAGGGTGTCACATGTGTTGCTAAGTTTTGATGCAACAAAACTTTACTGACATTATAAGCGGACCTCTGAAAATACCATGGTCCAAGATGCCTGCTTTTCTTACTCGCATTCTGTGTTTCTTTCTTTGACCAGTTCTTCTCCTTCCTCGATCTGTGTCTCCAGAATTTTCAGCTTCGCCTCTCTCTGCTCTGGGGTCTCCTGTCCAAACAGTTTACTGGTCATCCCCTTCAGAGAAAAGGCCCTTACCGTCTGCACATAAGAAAATGTCAATGACACCCATTGCCCTGAGTAACCCACACTCTTTCTCCAACGTTTATTTGCAGAAAGCTGAAATCAGCGTTTCCTTTCCTTTTTATGTCCAAGTGGGCCAAGAAATTAGGCGTATCAGCCAAGCAGGTCAGACTTACTTAAGCCGTTGGCTTTTTCTGCTGTTTACATGATAAATGTGCCAATAAGGTAATTCTCTGTGGATTCCATACTAATTGCAAGGCCCACAATTTTTACTGCATCAAAACAACAATCACGAATATGCAAACCCCAAGACATTCTACAGCTTTGTTGCACTAAGATTTTGCTAGCTTTTAGGCTGTAACAAAAATCAGTTATTAGCAAGTACATAGATCAGTGTTCAAAACGGTCTCAGTACCTTACTCCATTTTCACAACGGTACCTTTGCAATAATGATTAATAATTTGAGCTGTCAGGTCCGATTTCCCAGGAAATGCCAGTTTAACTTGTGGTTACGTTAAGTCTGTAAACAGAAGGATAATGATCCAGCAACTAAATTGCGTGTTCGGGTATTGCAGATTGTGCAGAGTTTGTAGCTTGTTCCTACAGCAGTTTAGAAACGTTAAGAAAATAACACTGCAAGGAACTCGCAATTTTGTTTCGAACAGAGATGGCGGTACAGAGGCAAAAGTTACAGACTGCAGCTTTAAGAAAATCAGTTCAAGGGACAATTCGGGAAATTCTGTCATACGGATTTGGAATAACATGAGGGTGTTTAAATGATGAAATCAGTTTCATTGCTGGGTAATCTATCCGGCTGGAAAGTCCCCTGTTGCCGAAGTAAGTGGGTAGATGCATGTTGTTTAATCTCTGAGTGAAGTCATATGATTGGGTGGACACTGACCCCAGTGGCAAGCTCCTCCCTCTGTTGTTTCTTAGAGGTCAGATCCTGGGCGGCCATCTCCAGCTCATATTGTGTCAGCTCATGCTTCCTACACACTGCCCTGGGAAAACATGCAGAACAAAGCATATAATCCAACACATGCAAGAAATACAATCATTAAGGATTGCTTTACCCAAAAAAGGAGACAGCAGTTCTCTTAAACATTAATTACAGACATATCAGAAGCATATCCAATAGCCCATAAAAACAGAATAAAGTCACAAAGTAAAGAGATCGGTACATTTAAAGCATAAGTGAAATTACTGTAAAGGGATAGTTCACCCCAAAAAAAGATCCCCCATCATTTATTCACCCTAATTTCAAACCTGTATGACTGATCTGCTTTTGAGGAACACAAAAGAAGATATTTTAAAGTATGTTAGTAACCGAACAGTGGCATCTGTTGACTTCCATTGTATGGACACCAAACCACCGAGACGTTTCTCAAAACATTTTCTTTTGTCTTCCACAGAAGAAATAAAGTCAAACAGGTTTGGAATGACATGAGGGTGAGTAAATAATGGAAAATATTCATGTTTGTGTGAGTTATCCCTTTAATGAAAACAGGGCACTGATGGGGGTTGTGTTAACAGTGCAGGGAATACTGCATGTGCAACTCAATCAGCCAGTGGAGGCTGTTGGCTCTCAGGGGACAAAGCAATGAGAACAGGAGCCGCGGACGTTTCAAATCAGTCTCACGAGCTTCACTGTTATAACAGCTTGTTTTCGGCATGCTTCAGTTGAGGCATTAACCCAGCTAACAGAGAACATTGGCTAGCGTGCTCTCAAAGTTCTCAAAAAATGTTCTTGTAGTAACATTAGTAGAACTTTTTAAACCTTAAATATCATATAAAAAAAGTTATAAAGTTTTTATTGGAACATTTTAAAAACTTTACAGAATTTAGAAAAGGTTTGAATAAAGTTCTTATAGACAAGCAACACTCTTGTTAATATATCTAAAAAATAGGACGTTCCTAGAACGTTAAAAATAACATTCTTAACATTTTTGTTATTTAATGGAACCATTAGGAAAACATTAACAATCTAAAATTGATAGATGGGAGAGCTGTACCTTAATGCATCGGCGTAGAACAGATATTCCTTCAGCTGGTCGGCGTAATGCTCCTCTTCCTCCAAAATATCATCCACAGAGGCGGCATACCTGCAGAAACAAAGTGTCTGACTGAAACACGACACAAACAACAGAACTGTGATGTTGTGTGAAAGATTACACTCATTTATTGGGCAAAAATATAAGGGAAAGACGACATGCTCTGATACTTCATACTGAAAGCCTGCACAATATGAAAAAATAAAGCTTGGTCTATTTCATTTGTTTTTTTCTTACTTCGGTTAGTTTAAAATTAGCCTGAATTTTCAGAAAAATAACTCTGTTGTTACATATACAGTTACTGTGAGAAAGAGTTGGATCGTTCTGCTCAACACTTATTTTGTAGACTGCCATTCTGCTGAAACTACAGGTAGTGTATTATTTACTCTAAATAGGGGAGGAATCTAAGTTAGGGGTAGAACTGAAACTAATGCCAAACCCACACCAGGGCTGCAATGGGTATTCTGAGTAATTCTCAGAATAGGTGAGCAACATGATCCATAAAACAGCCTGACAGCTGTCAAATGGGTGCTGATGACGGACAGGCTGTTTATTTCAATGTGGAGACAGACAGGCAGCAGCGCTTTGGGCTCCGACCTTTAACCTTTCTGCTGAGTACAGCAATCTGGAACCCATCAGAACAATCAGCAATACAAACCAGTAGAGAAACAACAGGGGCCAGTTAAACCGGAGCAACATCGTCACGTTGACAAAAAGATGCTGCTAAACGTTTTGGCCGTGGCTCCGGGAGATTCGCGAAGCTGTCTGTCAACCAATCAAAACCTGAGCCTCCCAAGGGCTTCACCTTATTGGCTACTCGTTTCAGTGGGACCCGCGAATGGAAATCTGAGAGGGATTTAGATCAATCAGGCAAATGTGTTTCACAGCTCAGTAGCTGAAGCACACATATGCTGGGGTGAATCATACAGAACTTTCACATTTCACAATGAGTTCTCAGAGGGTAACAGGATCTGAACTGCACTAATTCTATAAAGGCTACATGAGAAAGACTTGTGTCTATGCTTGTGTGCGTGTCGCAGACTCACGCGTCCATGTGATGGCCGGCACTCTGCAGTCCATCTCCCATTTCTTTCTCAATGGCGCTCCACTCGCTGTCCAAAACAAATAAAGACTCACGGTGAGACACTGCAGTTGGCCGCAGCAACACACGTGAAGCCCAGAGGGGCTGATTTCCCTCCAAAAACGCTTTTCACAATACAGAACACCTCATAAAACATGTCTGACTCTTTTAAAATGAGAGCACAATGTTGATGCAGTATACTGTAATATGGAGAAATATAATATATATAATATACAGTTACTCCTGTACTGTTAGATGGCGCTTGCAACAACAAATTTATGGGTTCAATCCCAATGAACACACCACGGATAAAATGTATAATGCAAATCGTTTTTAATAAAAGAGGCTGCCAAATACATAAACAGAATGCAGAACCAGATGAGGGTGAAGAACATGAAAATAATTTTTTTAGCTATTTGTGTAATGAATTGCTATTTTAAGACATTACCTGAAGACTCTTCCATAATTTCCATGCACTTTGTAGACTCCATACAGGCGATCAGCTGCTCTCTAACAGAAAATAATGAACAAGATGTCCATTATTTTAAACAAAGTACTGCAGTATTTCTCCCCACAGCACTTTAATAATCAAAACGAGACTAATTGCCATTCAGAGCAAGTTTGTATGACGCAACATACAGTAACGTTAGCTCAATGTACAGTGGCATCCTTGACCAAAACTAGCAAGCTAAAAATATAGTTGTACACAAGTCAAATGAAAGATGAAAGAAATTAAGTTAACAATTAAATATTTTTTGAAAAACTGCAAAAGATATTTTTTCAATAACTTTTGAATTATCAATACAACATCATATCTCCATCTTATTGATTCCCATCCCTACTGTGTTTATTGTTTTTTGTGTACAGTACATGCAAAATGCATTTTAAAAGGGCATTTGTTAAACAGAAAGGACTTTTCTTTTCAAGCCGCATGTTTGAATGTTTACACTCACCGCCCGAACCCTCAGCAGCTGGGAAATAACAGACTGCAGCTCGTCTCCATAGTGTTTCATTTCTGCAAATCGTCTGTAAAACACACACACCGATCAAGGTCACGAACAGTATGACCCATATCTTCTGCGTTTCATCCATCCAAGACGACAATGTGCAGCACGGTTTGCAAAAACACTTACTTGTCTGGATTCTTCACTCTGAATGTAGCGTTCAAAGCTTTTAATCTGGAATCAGCCTGTGAAGACGACACAGGCCACATGTTAACAGACAGATTCATGTTTGCCTTTGTTTTTTCAGATGGTGCAAAGCAGAATTACAGCCACACCTTACAACAATTTTTTAAACTACTGAGGTCAGATAAACACTGCAATATAGCAATAATATACACAAACATGAAATACTGCCGCACTTTCGGGTTCAAACAAGGCTGGTCTTAAAGATTTCCTGTGTTTGTTTATATAAACTAAAGTGTGCCGATAATATTTCTCAGTGCAGTAGCAGTTTTTTATTGGAAACCTACACATACAGTTTATCGTCAGCTTCATATCAACATAGCATATTAACGTTTGGTGAGGAAAGACATAAACAAGTTACAGAGCTGCTGGAGGTTCAAGTGTAGAAGAACGCAATAAACATTCAGCAAGCGCTGATATACCTTCGCCTGAAAGCCCGTTTCAAACACAGTCTCCTTCCAGCTGTGTTCCTACGAGACAAAAAACACATTTTCTGACACTGGCAACAGCCATTATCTGCATTATATGCTGGTTAAAGCATCATTTTTGTCCAGCATCTGAAAGTCTGAAACATGGAAATTAGGGTTTAATGTTAATTTAGAACAATAAATTTATGCATTTATTCATCACCTCTGACCTATTTGTGTATTCCGTAAAAAATAATACAGTTTGAAAAAGCCTCTGAATTATATTTACTTGGGGGATGTGCAATGTATAATGTAATTATTTACATTCACATTTATGCATTTGGCAGACGCTTTTATCCAAAGCGACTTACAGTGCATTCAAGTTATACATTTTTCTTAGTACATGAACTCCCTGGGAATTGAACCCATGACTTCTTGCGCTGCTAACGCAATGCTCTACCACTGAGCTACAGGAGAACTGTATCTGCATGACTTGCTTTATAAAACATGAATTAAAGTCCAAGTGAGAATTCATGATTTAAGTAGATTTTAATGAACAGCCTAAACTAATGCCTTCCTCCTGACAGCTTCAGTGAGAGCTCTCTACCTCAGTGAGGAAGAAATAGAAGATCTTGTCATTGGACAGAACCGGGTGCGAAGCCACTCTGAGCAGGAAGTTCTCCAGTCCGACCCTACGCCTCTCCACAAAGTCAGGATCCATGTTGTCAGCTGACAGTTTGTGCCAAACAAATTCAGCCTGTGCCACCAATAAACAGCACAATTACAACACATGCATGCAAAACTTATTTATGAGTAACAGTAACCCAAGCTTTCCATTTGCATACCCGCTTCTCAGGCAATGGCGGAACCACCACAAATGGATAGGTAACTAGCAAGTAGTTTCGAAGGAGCTCAAACTCGCTGTAACGCCTCCAGAGAGAATCTGGGACAGGACTGGTCCCCTCCGGTGCAGCGTCCACCGGCCTACGAGAAAGAGAAGTGAAATAAATGCAACACAGAAATTATGGTAACACTTTACAGTAAGGTTGTATTTGTTAACATTAGTAAATACTTTAGCTTATATGAACCAACAACCAGCAATACAGTTTTTTAACATTTATTAATCTTAACGTAAACAGTTACTTTTGATTTTAACAACGTATTAGTAAATGCTGAAATGACCATGAACTAAGATTAAAACGCTGCAGAAGTATTGTTTATGGTTAGATAAGGCATTAGCTAATGTTACAAACACAACCTTATTATGAAGTGTTAACAAAATTACAAATAACTTTAAATAACCTTTAAATCTCAAGGTTGTGCTGGTATAAACTTTGGTATATAAATCTTTCCAAGATCTTAAAAACACTTCATTGGTGAAATGTGAGGTTGGATAACAGATTAAGCTCATTTCTAAATAAAATTAATCTAAAATAAGCACAGCTGTGACCTATAAGGTTTCAGGTTGCAAAGTTTTAGTTAATAAAAGCAGTTATTTAAAACGCCTTTTCAAACACTTGCCAAAGGTTTAATGGCGATGTGTAATCTTGCTGAATTTCCAAAGCACAGAGCAGTAAGCACAAAACTAATATAGCAGTAAAACCCAACTAAATCACACTGCAATGTACAGTATAAGAATTTTCCTGCATTAATTCAACTTCTTTGTATGGTCTTATGACATGCTCTGTAATTATTGTGCAGTAATCAGAGTTCCTGTACTTTATGATGAATGAATTTTTAAGTCTTTTCCAATTGCTCATTTTTAGTGGTAGACAGAAGTTGTTTTTTCTTTTTTTACTGGCGCCAAAACCAGTATGGAGTGGCTGATAGTCAATATAATACTCTTATTGTATGCAGTATGCAACATAACATATAAAACAAAAAATAGAGTTTATTCACGTCATTTTTTAAGCTTCCGTTCATTTCCACGACTCCTCCAGGTCTGGAACACACACTTTTTAAACTCCTTCATATTTCTACATTTTCCATGTTCGTGAGAACCCTGAATAAAACAAACGGGAAAAATGCAAAAACCCAAGCGCTACTGAAAGGAAAGGAAAGCCGTTACACGAGAGCGGAAGGCTGAAAGAGAGGCGAGAGACTTTGAAATAGGAGCTGAACTTCTCAGAGGGCTCTAGGGAAGAAAGGGGAGCACAAAATGTGCTACACGCTAATAATCCATGATGAAATCAAAGCAGAAGGAAGGTGCGGATTGGCTGCAAGGCATTCTCCACTCAGACTGGACGACGTTCCACAAGAACAGTGGCACCAAACGGCTCTCCACAACCCGCTGTACATAAATTCTGTGTGCGTGTGCAATCTGCCTTCTACATGATCCTTACAAAAACATGTGTTTCCTTTTAAGGGAACGATCGAGCAACAATACAGCACTGTGTAGTTTATCTCTGAGCATAATGATGTGATATAGGACAGAATTTTTCCTGAGGTGCATGCTAAGGCAAGCATGACTACAGATAGTGTAGTCATTTAATGTATTTCTACAGGTTATATTTAGGGTTAGACGCTTAAAAAAGTACTCAAAGCACCTTAACAATCACCCAGCAACATTGCGGCCATCGCCTCAACATCACGCCATCAGATCGGTGACTTCTGCTAAAGCAAGCATGTTTACTCTTCTAATATTATTAGATAAAAGATTTTGATTTAGATATGAGTATAAACCTCATAAAAATGTTTTATTCATAAAAATAAAAACAAATTTGCCAACATATAAAGTTGCCAAAAATCATGTTGCTAATTCAAGACAAATCCTCAGAAAAAAAGGTTGTTTTCCATAGATTTGTTTCTCAAGTAGACAAATAAACAAATAAAAAAACAAATAAAAAATGTATAAAAATGCAGCCCTAAAAATCTCAGCATACTATTAGGATTGCAGAAAGTTTGGCTGTAGACAACAATTTAGACCATTAAGTATTGTTACTAAATCGTGATAATATTAAAGTGGCGCTGTGGCGAGCTCATGCGCTGGTGAAAACACAGACAAGACACATCTGCACATGTGCCGACTCATCACTCTCAACACAAAGACTGTTGGGTGACGAGGGGTGAAAGTGTCACTTCTGCTGGATGTCACTTCCTGTCCAGCGTGGCAGTTCGGTTTTTAAGATGTTGAGAGAACACAATTGACAGGCTCAGTCTCAGGAAGTTCTAGTGTAAACAAGTATGAAATGAACGCCAAGAGAGGAAGTCCGATGGTCTTCCATATTTACTAAGCTGGTCTAGTGTGCTGTGACTCTTTGATGAGCTTTTGTGACTGTATGTAACAATACTGCATGCAGAAAGTCAATGTGTACACCTGCTTTATTCAGGTTATTCCTATTTATTAGGAAAAATGCATATATAATGCTTTAATATTCCCAAAAATGAACAAGGACATGACATGAGGATCAGTGTTTCGACAATCTCCTTACCTTAGCCCAATTTGCAACAGTAAGTTTATAATACTAATTTATAACTTGAGCTGTCGGGTTTTTCCGGGAAATGTCGGAATTCGTCAGATTTTCCGGGAAATGTCAGTTTGGCCTCATATGACTTCAACATATGTAAAGAAAAGCATGTAAAGTAACCGGCAATGTTATGTTTTAAACAGAGATGGAGACAAAATATATGAATTGCAACTTTTAATACCAACGAAACCAATAAGACTGACTGCATCTGAGTGCCACAGGCCTTGACCCTCATGTTATATTCAAAAGTAAAGGATTAGATGCAGTAGTGATGCTTGTGAGACTATTATGTACCATGCAAATACATAGTGATAGCATATGCTGTAAGTGCTGGAATGAAGTAACACAACATGATGAGCACAAACAGGGCGAGTCTCATTACAGCTGATGAATCACAGCACTGAATGTCAAGCCCAGTATCTTACCTGGTCTCTATAAGATACACTGTGTATGTCTCCTGCATGTTGACAGCATTTTTCCCTGTTCTCTTCTCTGCTTCCGCCACACTGATCTCAAGCCTCCTCAGAAGACTCGTGCCTCTTTCAACCATCTGTAAGTTTAGGTAGAACCAGAAATTGTTTTTAAATAAAACAACAACCTGGGTGGCGCAAGCCATGCCTTAGGTGTCATTAATCCTTATTGTATTATAAATGCACCTAATGGGTGAGGACGCTTTTAAACAGGAGTGCAGCAACCACTAAACAGGGCTCCCACTCATCCCGAGCAATGAATTTCCATAATTGTTTTGGGTCTTCATTATTACTGGATAAGGATTTTTAATTTTTCATATCTGGATTAAATGTACACTAGAATACTAGAAATGTGTTTTAGCAAAACAAGAAAAATGTATTTTCGTCATATAGAAAGTATATCACTATAGAGCACACAGAACATCTTTCAAGTCCATTCATTTCCATTACTTTCCGAGTATTCCCCCCTAACATTTCCAGGTTTTCCACGATGACAGGAATGCCGAATACACCTGCCAATTTCAGAGGTTTCAAAGTTCTAACCCTCACTTCTTGTGAGACAATCATTACCATGCTTTTAATGCATTAACCCACCTTCCCAAATCTGCTTTGTACCTTCACACTTACACAGTATGTTCTCTCACAGCTGTATCTGGTTCACACCGAGCCTTCAGAAAGTAAACAGTGGATAGTAAAGTAAATAGTAAAGAGCTCAACCATTAACAAACCCAACCAGTAAAGCAGCAGCACACAAAACAAGGTGTTGACATCATGCAAACTACACACTTGAACTTTAAGACTGACATGTAGGAGATACGTGGGTAAGACTTTGGGTGTTTACAAACTACGTGGCAAAGCGTTTCAATGCCAACCTGTGACGTTGAACATCTCACCGCCGGTGGCGCTTTATAATCGATATTAAGGTGGCATAAGCTTTGGGGAAAACATGCATGTGGCATCACGATCGGATATATTAGCAATACAGCCGTGATCACCGATAAGCCACAGCACCGAGCCGCGGGGCTCCGGCCAGCGACATCAACACCGGTCTCGTCCCGGAAACAGATCGCTCGGCTGCGGTTTACCGTGTTCTTCAGGTTGTTGTCGGACTCGGACGGAGTCAGATCCGTGTTTCCGATCACCGCGACGTCTTCGCTTCCTGAGTCCGCCATGGCGCCCTCGTCACGCGCTCGCCCGTTCCGCGCGCCTTTCGCGTCACCGCGCGCGTGCACGCGCGCCCGATCGTGAAACGCAACCGACAGCTGCAAAGCTCGTGTCCGACTTACAGACTGAAGTAAAAAAATTTTTTAATTAAATTAATTAATTTAATTAGATTAATTAAAGTAAAAATGATTCATTAATCAGTGCGCGTTTACCGTATCATTGTTGCTTTAGTTATTTCAGCCGAAACGTATTAACAGTAACAACCACTGTTATCATCATCATCATCATCATCATTGCTGTTGTGCATCTGTGATGCACATTTCTTTTCCTGGGAAAATAATAATAAAAAAATGATCTTGTTCATATTAAAATCATAACGCAAAGTTTCCGGCACTTTTCTTGACTTTCTGTGTTAGGATCTCGCCTTTTCTTCTCTGTTGCACGTCAACGCACGGCAGCTTCATCTGGGTGATAAATGGGAGTTCCTGGGCGGGTCCACATCTGGATTAAAAACATCTGCATCCGCCTACACGGAACTCAGTCACCGTCTCTGGAAGTGCTGCGGACTGATCCGCGATCTGTGCGGGGATCATGGCTGGCGGAGGCTGCGGTTCGTGGACTCACGCGTGGGTTCTTCTGGGTTTCTGCCGTGAGTAGATCTTCTCCTCCGCTTTCATCACAGCTTTGTCTCTTGAGTTTCTGCTGCTTCAGCTCAAAAGCCTTTGTTGTCCTCCACGACAAAAGTTGTGTTGAGGAAGAGCGATTTTCTTCCAGGAGAAATGAACAATGACCGATGCAATCTGATCAAATGTGTGGAAAACCGGGAAAAGTGGTTTGCTAAAAAATGTAATTGCTTCGGTAAGCCATGCAGATAAATCAAGACAAGTCGTGTGCTTGATTTACATTTGTGATCTGTGTTTTATTTATATATGGTGTTTAATTGAACCTTTGCATAAGGCTCTGTGGTTTTATTTCTGTTGATACTGTTTGTCCTATTGTGATATATATATATATATATATATATATATATAGAGAGAGAGAGAGAGAGAGAGAGAGAGCATAGTTAAATAAATATGATAAATCACAGCAACAGGTATGGCATGAATGAATTATTACCACTCTGCACTTCCTGTGATCTGATTACAATGTGACTTCAGTCTGATTTTAGACTGATTTCTTTCCATTGTTATTAGCAGCTGTTTGTAAATATCCACGTCATTGTTTTCCGAAGATAAAAAGTCTGTATAAGATGTTTTCAACGGTGTCGTGAAACCAACACTGCCACAATGTTAATAGTAAACCAAAATGTATAGAGTTGGATCTTCATGCACAACTGTTTTGAAACCGTACATTAGAAAACCAATGTGACCCTTTCTCAGAAAACTCAGCTGCAGTCATTTTTGTGATTTATTGTTTTCCACATAAATCATCCTGCAAAATGTCAAGAACATTCTGTGAGAATATAATGAAATGTCAAAGATTAAAATCATAGTGACATTAATGATTGAAATCTCTTTATCTCATAATTCGATTATGAGACTTTAGCCTGGATTTCACAGACAGGGTCATAAATAGCTTTTATTGATACAGAATCGCTGCAGTGGGGAACAATAAGATGCCTGCATTGTGACTGCATTAAAATAACACAGCAGCATCTCATGGAAAGTTACAAACAGAAAACTAAATCCTGAGACTCCAGATGATCTTTGCACAGCAGAGGTCCCCTTAAATGATTTGGGTGTGTGTAGCGTAGCTCCACTTGCAACAACAATGATGAAATATTATCCATGGGGGTGGAGAAAAGAAAATCACTTCTCAGTCACACTTATTTCACATCTGTGGTTAGAAATGGTTGTTTAGGAGCAAATCTGGGGCGTATGGAGACAGAGCTAGCATCAGGGTGCGCAGATGTGACCGCACAGAGAGACTACATAGACAAAGACAAATACAAAGACATCCATCCAGTGTGTCTCATCTTTGTCTTCGTGATTGTCCACAATGGCAACATTGTAATGAGTTAAGCAGTGGGTATGATGCTGACAGGGCCAAACATCGTATTTCTCCTTTGTTTTCTTGAGAAGAATCCAAGAACATGTTCTTAGTGGGCATGGGTTTGCTTGGTACTTAAGGAGGAGAGCCATCGTGATTTGAATGATGATAAATGGCTGTTTATTCTTTGGCATGAGATGATAGGACATTTCTCCTGGCATTACTGATGCTCCTCCTATCTCTGAATAACGGGGAGAGGGCGTTTACCCTCTTTGAGGTTTACTCTGCGCTCATGAGCCCATATTTGGGTGTGAGCCATGGTCAACATTTAAAGCAACTTCTGAAGACATCTGTTTATCATAAATGCGACAGTCCTGCTTTCATTGTACTGTTATTCATTTAATATCAGGAAATGCTTTGAGGGATCAAGCTGAGTTTAAAAGAAATTGGAAAAACTTGGAAATGTGCCACCCAGTGGGGTAGTTTGATTACTACATACTGGGGCCCCCAAAAATGTTTCATGGCATGTGAAGACATTTGGAAAACACAGGGTTGTTTTCATACTGGCCTAATTATATTTACTGTCCCCTAAACCTAACCCTTACCCAAAACTGTTGCTATTATTAGATTTAACATAAGACATGATTTGACCGATTTATTTGTGACTCTAGTAAAGACCACCTAAATGGTTTTTAGCAGGTTTTTGTTGTTTGACATGTTTGTAAGGACCTTTCAGAAATTGACCCTAAAGTAAAGCCAAACATACACACACAGAGACACACACACACACACACAAATGTTGGATTTTCGTGTTTTAATGGGGACATTCCATAGACGTAATGATTTTTATACTGTACAAACTGTACACTACACTCAACTCTACCTCTAAATTTAACAATCACAGAAAACTTGAAAAAAATCACCACAAGATTAAAATGTACTGGTATTACTATATTGTGAGGACATTTGGACCCCATAACGTAGTGAATACCAGGACCACACACACACACATACATACATATAACTTAGCATAAATACTGTTTGTCTTTATGTTGAATAGTTTATCCAATGTTTTAATAGTTTATAACTGAAATAGTTTTATACAGTATTGCTTAGTCATTTCAAACCTATTTTTTGTGAAATGTTTTGTCAGAAAAGTATACTTGTGTTATTTTTCTTTAAAATTGTGTCTAATGCAATGACATTTATATATGTCACAACTTGTGTCCATGTGTACATAAGAATCACTGTATATATACATCAAAGATCATTTCAGGTCTTCAAAATATGTGACATAGATGAGCGTGATGGTACAAGAAAAGGCCACCTAACATCTACATTCTACTTGGCACAAGATTTCCATTATTATACGTAGCGTTCATGAATTACAAATAGGGAACGAGAAGGGAAACTTGCTTGAGTGCAAACCAAATAAATGCAGGCCAACATCTCCTGGCCTCTGTGAGCAGCCGCTGGATTTCCCATAAGCACTGAGGGGTTGTGCTGCAAACTTGGCCAGCGCGAGCGCTTCTGGCTTCAATTTATTTCTGGAGCAGTTGCTGCAGAGTTTACTTTACAGTTACTTTACTTCAAAGTTACTTTACTTTAAAGTTTGTGTGTGTGGGAGGGGTTGTGCGTAGCCTCTGAACGTTCTTCTCTCTCTCTTTTGTCTGCCTTCATGTCCCTCACTCTTTCACGCAAGAGCTCTCTTTCTCTCTCTGTTGTGTATTTTGATGGTGTGTATCAGTGGACGTCTGGACGTCTGTGTCATATATTTCAGCTCTTTTCTTTAATGCAGTTTACTGTAAGGTTGCCGCACACTTTAAGCACCCCTCATCTGCTTTTAATAAACAACTAATATTGTTGTGATGTGGTAGCTTCAGCACAGAGGAGACAGTGTGTGTGGAAAGGAATTCAGGCCTTTCCCACTTACCACAGGAATACAGATGCTTTCAGCGATGTGTGTACCAAACCAAATAGCCTATATCCCAACACACACACACACACACACATTGTTTTTATAAACAGCTAGTTATAACACTATAACCAAACCCTCACAGAAAACTTTCTGCATTTTTACAATTTTTTCCTTCTACAAAACTTTATTTACTGTATTTTTATGGCATTTTTACAAAACAGAAAATCCCCCAAAAGGAGGTTTTGCTCACTTTTCGGTACAAATTTGTCCTCAATATATGATTAAGTAAACCTCCCACCACACATACACACACACACGTTGGGTTTTCATGTTTAATGGGGATATTATATAGACGTCATGGTTTTTATACAGAACGAACTGTATATTCTATTCCCCTACACTAATCCTACCTCTAAACCTAACCCTCACCGAAAACTCAGTCCTTTGCTACTTTAGATTTTGTGTGATTTATAAGCTTGTTTCCTCATGGGAACCAATGTGGGGAAATTTGGTCCCCATAACATAGTGAATACCAGCACACACACACGTCGGGCTATATACTGCATTCATCCAAATCCAATTAGAATTGATAAACTCCAGATGGGTCACGTAGCTCACAGAGCTCTTAAATACTGTCTTGATTGCAGCTGTCATTACAGCCTTCATTGTTATAGGTTTTCATTGCTATCATCATTTTCATCATTGGCTAATTTTCACTGGGTTTATTGTGTCTCAGTCAAGCTCAGCTTTTTCCTGCTTTAAGCATTTTAGTTTTTCTGTTGAGTGTTTTGACCTTTAAATGTTTTTCCTCATGATTTATAACCCTTTTGATCTGAAGGCGTGTTGTTAAAGGTTTGAAATTAGATTTGTAGCCGAAAATATATAATGTCCAGCTGCCAGCATATTAATTTCTTTCATTACAAAAAGCTAAAATTGAATTTAAAAACAAAAAGCCTTTGAAATGGATGACTGAGTCTGAATAACGATGAAAAGCAGCCACTAAGAGCCCAACATAGATGGGGACTTCTTTCAATACCAGCCCTAACCCTAAGTGACCCAAAACTTTTGACCGGTATACATGCATGCCAAACTTGCATCTTAGTTTTCACTTAAAGTATTAAAAGTGACATGTCTTCTTCAACAAGTACATTGCAACTTATTTACAATTAAATCTTCATGTTGAAGAAGTAAACGTTCATGTTATTTGTCCATAATTCATTATTACAGCTTCGGAATTATTCAAAATACGACATAGTTTTTTAATACTGTATAAACTATAAAATCTTTACATGTTTTTGTCTGCTTTATTGCAGTGTTGCAGGCACAGACTTTCACCCTGGTGAAAACTAACCTCTGTAAGTGGTGCGACCACTCGAGCCCCATATGCGAAGACAACGTGTGCATGAGCAACTGCAGTCTGACCTCTTACTGTACCCTGGCTGAGGAAGTGTGTGTAGCAATATGGTGAGTCAGGAGCATTTTTACATTTTGATTATGCATAAATGATTTGCACACAAATTGAATTCAGTGTTCCTAGTTTGAGCCAAAAACTCAAGGAACACTTTCAGCAAATGGCTTTTAAACTCATGCAAACCTTGGCATGATACAAATAATAAAGTGGCAACATATTCCAAAATGTTTCTAGTGAATATGGATTGAGCCGCCGTACAACCTCTGTGACTGGTGCTGTTCGGGTTGCTTTCCAAGAGAGTTTGACTTTAAAGTCATTTCCTCTCATGCTGCTCAGTCTGTGAAGAGCTCCTCTTCCTGAAAGACAAGCTGTTCTCTGGGAGAACACACTAATGCTGGATAAATACCAAACATATGTATAACCTTCAGCAAAGTTTAGACTCTGGCATTAAATACAAAGTATGCCCATGAGCGGGGTTACTTTTTATTCAAAATTTCATCTTTTCCTGAGCTCGTTTGATGGCACGTCTTTCTGAGAGCTTCTGTTGTTGTTTTTACCCACTGAGGGGATTTCTCTGTGCTCTCGAGTCTCTGTGCTTAACTGTGCTCCTCTGATGTTTCTCTCAGGAGAAAGGACAATGTGAGCGTGAGTGTGAGGACACTGTGCTCTAACCCGCAGCACATGCTGGAGAACGTGATGCTGGCGAATTACTCCAGCACAGAGTGTCTGATGACACCTCAACCCTCTGATGACGGCCTGCTCTTCATCTGCGCCTGCATTGGAGATCAGGAGTGCAACGACAAGCTCATCTTTGACAAAGGACCCAACGGTACACGTGCATGTCAAAATAAGTGCATGTAAAAAAATATATTTCCATACAGCTAAAACCAAAAGCTGTTTTTTTTCCCCAGAACATTTTGTTTTGTTATTTAAAACCACGGTTTCGTTCCAAAGCCTGGTGAGCTGTCTACTTAGGCAGCATTTTAGGGTTCCAATTATAACTATAAAACACTGTCAACTTTCTTTTCATCAAATTCTACTACATCAGGTTTATTTTAAAAAATGGCAGAAAAATTAAGCACTGAAGCACTGATTATAAATATACATAGTAACTGATTTAATACTGAGAAGTATCAATGACGAAAGATCACTTTAAATATGTAATATTTTACCTAAAAATACTGTATTGGCTTGGCAGCAATTGTGAGTCAGCTGTCAATGGAATTGCTGCTTTACAGCGTGTTCTAAATGAGTCACGTATGCCTTAGAAGGCAACTCATGATACTTTGGAACAGAGCCCAGAGCCCATTTAAAGACAGGGTAGGCGATTTTTTCCAGAAACATTTTTTGTAATGCTGGTTGAAAGTCTCTTCACATCTTGATAGCAATCACTATGTAATATATATATATATCTTCTTTGGAAGGTGCAGGACTATAAAATGTTCATCCAATCATTGCGTTCCATCTGAATGCAATGATAGGATGTCCTAGTTGTCTGCCAAACTATGTATTTGCATACCTCTGTGCAGCATGTTCATGTATTTAGGAGGAGGCATGGTTTTGGAGAGCACTATGAATGGAGGGTGGGATCTTAAGCTTTCAGAACTAACTTGCTATTGCTAGCCTCTCCAAAATGGCCTACCGTACCTTTAAGCTAATGTAATAATTGTAATGTAATAAATGCCTTTTTTTTTTATCAAGGATACTCAAGGCTGAAGTCTAAAGACGTCATTCCAGTGGTTGTCATAAGTCTTGTTCCACCACTCCTGGTCGCCATCATTGCCACCATGGCATTTTACCTGTACCGTACACGTCAGCTTGGTAAACAACCCAAAGACTGGGGACCGAGGCGCACCCACTATCAGTCTCTGGATCCAGCAGAGGGCTGCGCCGGCCAAACAAATGTTAGCGATTACCACGGGAAGCTTTCATCACTGAGTGATGACATCAATTCAGAAATATCATCGACTTGTGCCAATAACCTAAACCACAACACAGAGCAGCTGCCCATCCAGCTGGAGACACTAGTGGGTAAGGGCCGCTTTGCTGAGGTGTGGCGGGCAAGGCTTAGCCATGATGAAGGTGGGCAGTATGAAACAGTGGCTGTGAAGATCTTCCCTGCGGTGGAATATACCTCATGGTGCAACGAAAGAGCCATATTCTCTGATGCCAACCTAAAACACGAGAATGTGGTACAGTTCCTGACAGCTGAGGAACGTGGCGGCCCCTCTCAGAGGCAATACTGGCTCATCATGGCCTATTATAATCTGGGGAATCTTCAAGACTTTCTGATTGGTCATATCCTTACATGGGCAGAGCTGTGTGCGCTGGCAGGCTCTGTGGCGAGAGGTCTGGCTCATCTGCACAGTGATACAACGCCCTGCGGCACGCCAAAGGTGCCGATTGCCCATAGAGACGTAAAGAGCAGCAACATTGTGTTGAAGAGCAGCAACGAGTGTGCGCTCTGTGACTTCGGACTGGCTCTGAGACTCGACCTCTCCCTCACTGTTGATGATTTTGCTAATAGTGGACAGGTAGGAAAGAGGGACAAAAAACTTCCAAAAACTTTGAGCTTTCTGGAATTCCCTATGCGGTGTAGATATAAGGAAATATACAGCATTCACAAATGTATGATTTAGCTCTCACAATTTATGATTACAAGTAATTATTTCTATTGATACTTTTTGATATTAAGCACATTTTAATAACATATATTTATATTTCAGTTCAACATTCTTTGTCTGACATCTTGAGTGGATTTGTTTGACATTTGACATTCTCTTCAAAAGATACTTACAGTGCTGCCTTTGTTTAAAATGAAGTATAGAAGAAAGCATACTTCAATTGTACTGCCAATCTTTCTGGACACTGTTTGCATTAACAGTGTACCAAAATGTTGCCTACACAGACAGCTCACGAGGTTTGGGAACAGAGCAATAGCTTCGAAAAGTGGCATCCTTTGAACACACTTAAAAACAAGCAAAAACATTCCAAAGTCATTTGTAACTGTATCGTCTCAAAGAGTAAACACAACGATGATTATTCCTCCAAACTATTTAACCTAAAAGCTCTGTGGTTGATTTGTTAAGGGCACAGATGTAATCACATGAAACTTTGTAACCATTTGTAATTTAATTTGGTGCAGTCGTCTTATTTGATTTTTCGTGGCCTGTCTCGTAGGTGGGGACAGCACGCTACATGGCCCCTGAAGTTTTGGAGTCCAGGGTGAATCTTGAGGACCTGGAGTCTTTTAAACAGATGGACGTGTACTCCATGGCCCTGGTACTGTGGGAAATGGTCTCTAGGTGTGATGCCATAGGAGGCAAGTACTGCAAAGTCCTTTCTCGTGCAAATACTGTCAAACTGTAGAAGACTGTAAATAGAAATAAGAGCTTTCATTTTATTTTTAACAGAGGTGAAGAATTACGAGCCCCCATTTGGCTCAAAGGTATGTGAGCAGCCATGTGTAGACAGCATGAGAGATCTGGTGTTAAGAGACAGAGGACGACCAGATATCCCAGAGAGCTGGACAACACATTTAGTGGGTACACACCTGGACACATGAAACTCAAAGAGTAAAACATTATACTTACATATATCATTATATCAATGTATTGACAATGTATTTATTATATAATGGTATGACAAAATATATATTAAACAAATTACTATGGTAAAACTTAAAGCTGATTGTTATTATTGTATGGTATGTATTATATTGTATGAATTATATTGCATTGTCTGACACTTTAATGAAACGTGCATATATAATGAACAATACAAGTGCAAAAAAACAGATTTACATTAACTGGGGAACCAGACCCAAATTTAGGAATCATATCATAGAAATGGAAAGGTGGGCCAGTAAGCAACCACGCTCAGAACATCCTTGCTGTATCACAAGAAGATGCATATTATTGTCCATAATTGTCTTTTAGGGCATGCAGGTCTTGTGTGCAACGATAACTGAGTGCTGGGACCACGACCCAGAAGCCCGTCTGACGGCGCACTGTGTGGTGGAGCGCTTTAACACTCTGGCCCAGGAAGAGCTGGAGAACTCCATCTCCACCCATGCACCCATACTGACATCCACAGAGCAGCAGACCCCATCCCTCCCCTGTCCTCCACCCTGCACGGACCACAGCCCTGGCATCCATCCTCCTCTCGCAGCTGACACGCAGATCTCGGCTTCCTCCAGGCAACCGAGTCAAATGTGACCTGCCTGGAAAATCAGACTTCTTTTTGTAATGTATATTGGTTCATTATGCGGAGCTGGTCTCTGTTTTAAATGCTAATCTAAACCGGTGAACACAAGAGGGTTTCTGTTATGTTGTGGGGAATGCAGTCAAAGCTTGAACATTTGTACGTTAGGCTACGATGTGCAACATACAGTGCATACGCTGCATTACGAACGCAACATACGCTGCTGCAGGTGGGCAGGGCATTGAGGGTACTCGTACTTGGCAGGCGCCTCTGCGCAAGCCGTAAAGCGTGGCATTCTTACTCTCTACAAATGTTTTCCCAAAATTGTTTACCACACATAATTTTCCCATTTGAACTTTTCCATGGCCCTCTGAGTCACTCGTTTTTAACATCCACGTGATTTTTCCATAAACTCGGGCTTTGTGGGGCCTTCAATTTGATTAACCTCAGACCTGCAGCTGAAATTACAACTCAAAAGGACGATACACCAGTGACTGGAAATAACTGCTGTTTATAGACAGAAAAGGCATTTCATTTTATTGCTCACAGAGGGTTTTGTTTTCAACCTATTTAAGAATAAGTACAAAATGCGCTTTAGGTCTAAAGGTTTTGTTTCTCCACACTGACCCACACAGAACCATTGACCCGGTTACTACAGCGAGATTAGACTAGATTGTGTTCTCGTGTGCCATCACGTCAGTGTCCTGCCTCAGAAGTCGTGGAACATGCTGTTTCTTCAAGACTTTGATGATATAATTTACTTATCTTAATTAAAAGGAGAACAGGACCCTTTGAAAGAACTCTTCTGATGGTTAACAAGTTAATAGATGAATGGTTTGTTTGTAAATTTTGTGAGCTAGGGTCACAGACAAATACTGAGAAAAACACAACACTGAATTGTTTTGTTTCTAAACTGCCAGCTGTTACACTGCAGCTGAAATTTTCTTTTTTAGCAATCTGAGGTTCCCTCAAATTGCACCGAGCTAGTCTGAGTGACAAGGAAAATCTATACCAGATTGTGGACTGGAAAAAGAACTGATGGAGATAATTATTTTCTGTGCAAATATCAACACGAACATATGGCAACCTGTTAAGCTTTTTCCATTACTGAAGACAGAACAAACACGTGGAGTCATTTTACCCATTCCTAATGTGAACTGGTTTCACGACTGTACAGTAATAATCAGAACATAAAATATATGTATCTTTGTTTATGCGAGTTGTGTCTTGATATCACACTGATGCTGTCACAGGTGGATCGCTCTTGTTATGCAGCACCTTCTGAACCTTTAGGAACTGGTTTTTGTTAGTTAAAGTTACACTCTTAAAAAAGTGCTTCATGATGCCATAGAAGAACCATTTGTGGCTGTATGGTTCCATTAAGAACCCTTAACATCTGCAGAACTTTTCTGTTTTACTAAAGGTTCTTTGTCAAGTCAAGTCAAGTTGAGCTTTATTGTCATTCCGCTATATGTGGGGACATACAGTGGAACGAAATGTCGTGCCTCACAGGACCACGGTGCTACATAAATACAGACATACAACAATGACGTGAAACAGTATAAATCTAAACACAAATGCTAACAGAATTGGATTATAAATATACTATATATAAATATATATAAAGTTGCCTATACATAAACTATTTAAATACAAACTATACAAATGTTCCACATAAATATAAGTCAAGCACTGTTCCTGGCTGGAGAACAGTACAAGATGATCTGTAGTGCATGGGCTTGTAAACATACATGAGTCTTTTTGTGGGATTATGTACCCTCAGTTGTAAAAGTGTCTAGTGCACATAGAGGAGAGTGTGTTTCTACAGGTGGTCTGTGCGGCCTACTCACCTGTGTGTAGCACACTCAGAATTGCACAAGGGAGAAATAAAAAATAGATATATATATACATTTAAGAGGTATGAGGTTTTTCAGAGGGGAGCCGTGCTTGAGTTCAGGGCTCTCACAGCCTGGGGAAAAAGCTGTTGAGCAGTCTGGCAGTGTGGGCTCTGATGCTCCGGTGCACGTTTTCCTGGCGGCAGGAGCTGGAAGAGACTGTGTGAGGGATGGGTGGGGTCCTTTACCATGCTGGTGGCTTTGTTGGAGCATCGTGAAAGGAAAATGTCCAGGATGGAAGGGAGAGGGGCACCGATGATCTTTGCAGCTGTGTTCACTGTCCGCTGGAGGGTCTTGCGGTCTGCGGCGCTGCAGTTCCCATACCAGACAGTGATGCAGCTGGTCAGCACACTCTCAATGGTTCCCCTGTAGAACATGGTGAGGATTGGTGGAGGGAGACTTGCTCTTTTCAGCCGGGGGAGAAAGTGTAGGCGCTGTTGTGCCTTTTGGAGAGTGACGGGTGTTGGTGGTCCAGGTGAGATCCTCTGTGATGTGCACCCCCAGGAATTTAGTGCTGCTGACTCTCTCCACAGTCGAGCTGTCGATGGTCAGTGGGGGTGGTCAGTGGAGTTTCTCCTGAGGTCCATCACAACCTCCTTTGTCTTCTCCACATTGAGGGTCAGGTTGTTCGCGCCACACCATGCCGCTAGCTGTGCCACTTCCTCTCTGTAGTGCGTTTCATTGTGTTGCTGATGAGACCTACCACCGTTGTGTCATCGGCGAACTTGATGATGTGGTTGGAGCTGAACTTGGCAGTGCAGTCGTGGGTCAGCAGTGTGAAGAGCAGCGGGCTGAGCACACAGCCTTGTGGAGCACCTGTGCTCAGTGTGGTAGTGCTCAGTGTGTGTTGTGGCCGACACGGACTGACTGGGGTCTTTCAGTTAAAAAGTCCAGAATCCAGTTACAGAGAGAGTTGTTAAGGCCCAGCAGGTGTAATTTATTAATGAGCTGTTGTGGGATTATTGTGTTGAATGCTGAGCTGAAGTCAATGAACAGCATTCTTACATAAGTGTTCTTCTGGTCTAAGTGGGTAAGAGCCAGGTGGAGGGTGGAGGAAATTGCATCATCCGTAGAGCGGTTTGGACGGTATGCAAACTGGAGCGGGTCGAGTGTGTTGGGGAGGCTGGTTTTTATGTGATTCATGACTAATCTCTCAAAGCACTTCATCATGATTGGAGTCAGTGCTATGGGACGATAGTCATTCAGACAGGACACAGGTGATTTCTTAGGTACCGGTATGATGGTTGTGGACTTGAGACACATGGGGACGACTGCCTGGCTCAGCGAGATGTTGAAGATATCTGTTAGGACATCTGTCAGCTGTGCAGCACAGTCTCTCAGTACCCGGCCAGGTATGTTGTCAGGACCCGTAGCCTTGCGTGGGTTAATCCTAGACAGGGTCTTCCTCACTACGGCTGGAGACAGACAGAGCGCCTGGTCGGTGGGAGGTGTGGGCAGTTTTTGTGCAGGTGTGTCATTCTGCGTTTCAAACCGTGAATAAAACTGGTTAAGTGCATCTGGAAGGGATGTGTCGTCATCACAGGCCTGTGGCAGGGGCTTGTAGTCAGTGATGGTCTGAATGCCTCGCCACAGGCTCCGTGAGTCTCTGCTGTCTGTGAAGTGGTTATTGATTTTTTTTGCATATGACCGTTTTGCATTCTTGATGCCACAGGACAGGCTGGCTCTTGCTGTTTTTAGGGCTGCTTTATCTCCTGATCTGAATGCCTCATCTCTGGTCTTTAGCAGCCCACGAACCTTTGCCGTCATCCACGGCTTCTGGTTGGCACGTGTGTGATGGTCTTTGTGACTGTCACATCATCAATGCACTTCTTGATATATGCACTCACTGTTTCAGTGTACTCATGCAGGTCGGTGCTGTTGTTGTAGGTGGCTGCCTCTTTAAACATGCTCCAGTCTGTAGTCTGAAAGCAGTCCTGCAGTGCTGAGGTAGCATCATCCGGCCAGACTGTGATGAGTTTTTGAACCGGTTTGGTGATTTTCAGCAGTGGATTGTATGCTGGGATTAGCATAACAGAGATGTGATCGGAGTACCCGAGGTGGGGGCGGGGTTCAGCCCTGTACGCGTCTTTCTGTGTTGTGTACACAAAGTCCAGTGTGTTATTTCCCCTTGTAGCAAAGTTCACATGTTGGTAGAACTTTGGCAAGACTGTCTTTAAGTTTGCGTGGTTAAAATCTCCGGCTATGATGAAAAAGCCGTCGGGGTTGTTTGTTTGTTGATCGCTGATGGCGCTGTACAGCTCGCGAAGCGCGTCCTTAGCGTTTGCACACGGGGGGATGTAAACCGCGACAAGGTAGTGGAAAAAGGGTCTTTAGACTATAATAAGGTAAGAAAGAAATGGTTCTTTTAAGAACCTTTGACTAAATGGTTCTTTGAGGAACCAAAAATGTTTTTATGGCATCGCTGTGAAGTACCTTTTTAGGAACCTGTATGTTTTGTTAAAAAAAAAAATTAATTACTCAAAAGGCAAAAAATCCACTCAAACTAAATTTAACTACTGAAAATTAACCTATAAATTCACTTGAAAACCAACTAATATAATTTCAATCTTTAAAATTGTTAGGTCAACATTTATCCAATATATTTGGACATATATTCAAGATTTGGAATTTGAGATTTGAAAATTTACCACATAACAAGAAAGTCTCAAACAACATGAAATCAGTCAAGTACATGGAAGTCCTCCAATATATTAACAATTTTATTTTTTCAATCACATTTCTCAATCTGAGGCTACAGGGAGTGTATTTAAAACATCAGTGCAGCTGATGGCTCAGCAAAATAACTGAGTGGAGAGCACAGCAGATGGCTGTTCTGTGTTTTGCTGACAGTAACATAACAGTGGATATGAACAACGGCTGTGGCTTCACTCTGTTGTAGTGAACGCTGACAGGTGAGTGGTGGAACGAGAGGAAGACGAACACAAATAAGGCACCACAAGTTTCTCAGCACGACCAATGAGACTTTATACGAAAGATGGAAAACTTCAGCCAGCACAAGACTGGTCAAACTCGAAACAAAATCATACAGGTTTTTGATGGAGAACTCTGAAAGCTCAAATTACACTTGCTTCATACCAAACAAGTGCTTATTTAAACATCTTTATCTCATGGACTTCACTGGCTCGCTTAAACCTGAACGCCCTCCAATAAACATACGCTTTCAGAAGATTTGATTTCATTTTGGGGTGAAAAATCCCTTTAAAGGCAAATTCTTCCAACATTTACGCACCCTCATATGATTCCAAACCTGTGTGACTGTTTTGCTTTTGAGGAACACATTATTTTAAAGTATGCTGGTCACCAAACAGTGGCACCCACTGACTTCCGTTGTATGGATACAAAACCACTGAGACATTCCTCAACATATCTTCTTTTGTGTTCCACAGAGGAAAAGTCATACAGGTTTGGAATGACATGAGAGTGAGTAAATGATGGGAACATTTTTAATGTTTTGGGGTGTATCAGTTTTGGGGTGTAATGTCTCTTTAAAAGTTAATGTTTCAGTCGAGGTAGAATCCAACTGCTGTGTTGTCCTAGTCTGCGTAACGTTGATAAATCAGTTTGATGTTGTGTTTAACAGAATTAATTTCTAATAATACTGTCTGATCAGACTGCATGTTCTGTACACACAAATTACTGTGCATATAAAGATGACAAGGCTGGTTCATTTCAATGGTTTGACAGTTAAGGTGCTCTATAAAAGCGGAACGTGTCTCAGGAACTGAAGCTGATGTCATTATGCAGCAAAACAGAAACGGACCGAGCAGGCCTCTACCTGAGCAACTGATCACGCTGATGGCAGCCCAGATATCGACATAATAAGTGTATAGTGCCTGCAAGCTTTATTCACCACAGCGAAAAAATACAGCATAATACGAAAGCCAAGACTGCTCACCTAACAAAACTGCAGCTGCATCTGGCCCTGCTGCGCAATAACTCGTGGCTCATGAGTTTGCGATGCAGCTAGATGCTTGTCTTTTTAAACTCCGCCCTCCTGAAAGAGCTCCGCCTCTCCTGCATTGTTCTGATATCATATAAATCATGATAAGTCATGTACGATTTTAAAATAATCAGAAAACATTGACCGTACTGTGGTCAAATACAGTATACCACAGTATGGTTGGATTAAGAAGTTCATAAATAAACCTCAAACACAATCCCACATTAAGAACGTCACACACTGTACTCGAGCCCCCATTACATACAACACTTGTTAAGGCAACATCAACAAATAATATCTGTGCATGGATTGGATAAATCATTCACTGTGTAGTTTTACAAAAAATTACCATCAAGGGATGAAAAATATGAACATCAGAGTGCAAACCTGCAGTCCACACAGCGTGTTAAGAACACTCAATTGAACTATGTTTTAGGGATCATACAAGGAACAGCTTATGTTTTCATCTGAGAGAGGGAAGCTGGACCAGGAGTTATTACAGCGGAAGGCTGTGCAGTGCCCAGGTTCAGCTTTCAGAAGGTCAGAGGTCACGGGTTGGGCTGAGGGGGCACTGGGGAAGAGCTATGGGCTGCTGTTTTCCACAGTGGTTGGTAATACACCCAGCCCTCACCCTGGAAAAAGAGGGAAACAATTTTACTTCAATTATTTGATGTTTCTGAGAGACCCAGAATAACAAGGTAAAAAAAAAATGTTTTTATCTATTGGGAACTGTGCGAAGTGGGCACTATGAACAAGCATGGAGCCAGGGGTTTGGGCATTTGTGATGTCAGCCAATAATACAATCAGTCATTTTAAAGGTGGACCAAGATGATATATTTTGAATTAATATTCCAAAAACTATTTTTTATTTGGAATAATGTGCCCTTATGAATGGACCTTAATATGAGAAGGAACGTTCGTTAAAAAAATGATAAGGCTAATTCTCATTATCTGTTGAATTCAGTACTTCAACAAGTTTTCCTAATGACCCATTGTAAACTATCAACACTAAATAAACAGATTAACCAGATTTTACCTAGTAACGGTAAAATCAAAGTGTCTTCAATAACTGCTTTCTCTTTTATAAATGAGATATTATGGCGAGCATAAAAAATAAGGTACAGATGAAAACTGTTTTGTTCTTACTTTGCTTTCAAAATATTTGGTCCTCCATGCTGTCTGTTTCTCTGCGCGATGTCTCTCCTCTTTTCTCTGTCTTTCCTCCAGGAAGCGCTTGTGTTCCGTGGCTTTATCCATATCTCTGTCTTTTAGTGACTCTGTCACATGCTGCCACAGTCGCCTGCAGACAGTCATAAGTTAAAGACAGAGCAATGGTGTCACCGCAACAAGCTTTCTGTAAACTCTGAATTCACAGATAACAAGACTCAACTCAAACATTATAAAGTTGATTTAAAGATACAGTTCACCTTAAAATGAACTTGTGCCATTTTAAACATGTTACCACATTATAAAATATTAAGTAAAATTATTAAATGCCATCCTTATTATATAAGATGGAGTCCAAAACATGTAAACAGTAACAGAACATTACTATGAAACAAAAAGATGAGCTGTGGATTAGTCATGGTTCTACCCAGTAAAACAAATAGTAAAGAATAAGCATCATCCGACTGGTTGGTGTTACCTGGACTCGTACGGTCCTTGAAGCTCATTGGGCCGTACTCTTTTTCTTGTGACGGGGAGTTTGGTAATGTCTATGACCCGCGTTTCCCCGCTGGTGTAGGCAAACTCCAGCGTGCCGTTCCACTCGCCCTGCACACGACACACTACAGAGTTGGTGGGGTTGTGCTTGACCTCCGCGTTGACTCTGAGGAACATAACACAAATTTTGTTGAGGTACGCTGCCTTAGTTTTCTGACTGAACCACTCAACATACAAAATTTAAGCTGCAGTGCAGTTTTGACCTGACGTTCATTAAAGCACATGATCTCACTTTACATCTAAACTGTTTGCTATACACAGGAACGTATAGCAGAAAACGGTCTGTTTAATATTAAAGGTCAGGCACAAAACACTCCCCTAACATTTTAAGCAGATGGAAATATAAATCTATATTTAGAAAAGAAGTTATGTTACCCCTTTAAAACTCTAAGCAGCTAGAATTATGAACTCATGAGTAAAAACTCTCCTGGTTCCTTAAATGTATACAATACCACATAATGTAAAATATATACAGCTATATTGATGATAATAATAATATCTAAAATTCATAGTTCTTCAGGACCGGAGGGCTGGTGTATAAATCTACACTGAAAACACAATACTGTGTCACAGAGATGGAGTCATGTAAGGTGATCCAGCATGATCCTGACCTGTGCAGCTTGCCTCCATAGAAAGGTTTTGTCTGGAAGGTGATGACTGCAGAGTAGCCCGTCTTGGCGCAGTTGACGTTGACCTTTCCTCCCAGTTCCACCCAGGGCACCGTGAGGATGGAGCGGGCATAGGCAGAGGGCAGACTGAAGGTGTATTCTTCCCCATGCTCCAACAGATGCAGATTACCTGCAAGAACAGAACATTCACCTCAAATAATCACAACTGGTATGTTGAGATCCAAAAGTGAGTGGCAGGTCTGTTATGGTTGAGTTGTGAACAGCAGAGAAAACCAATGGTAAATGCAAATAAAAAGTATTCTGAGGGTTAGTAAGGCACTGTTTTTTGTTAAACTGCTTTGAAATAATTTGTATTGCAAAAAACACTCTACAAAACATTGAATTGAGTGATGTAGCTCTTCCTGAAAATGCAGGGATAGTTTTTAATGTTTTCTACAACTCCTACAAGCCCCAAAATTCATCAATCCCATCGTTAAGTGTGAGAACGTACCTTCTCCGATCATAGAGACACCAATGGACATTCCCATGAACTTGCTCTTGGTCCAAACATGCGTGTTGACGCACATCTGCCTCTCCTGGCATTCTGCATAGAAGCCCGACACAGGCGGATGGTGACAAACCTGTTCAGCCACAAAGCGGACATTGTAGCAGTCTGCAGTGCATGAGGTCCCCTCTTTTGGGACCCCTGTCGGAGGTGTTGTCGCTTTAGGCACTCTCCAAGAGCAATGGAAGGTTTCTCCAATGATGGGGTTGTAGGGCTTCTTGGCGATGGCACCTTTGCGACCTTCGTGAAAGGAAGTAAGATAATATTCCACAAATCGGATCATACGGTCCATCGGGCTAGAGCCGTCAGTGATGGCCACAAAAAGGTCTGGATGGGACATGAAGTCTGCGTACATTTCCAGCAGGGAACGCTTCTCCAGTATGAATGTAGGAAGGACCACCTACACATCCATGAGGAACACATCCATGAGGAAGGGTGTTTATTGTATTACAGAATAAATTCACAAATGTATGAGGTAATGGCTAATCTGAGGTTAGACAAACACACTCATAGGATGAAACATAAAAGTCATTAATGAGATGGAGATGATATACCCTGGTGAGGTCCATGCCCAGCTTAAGCTGAGAGAGGAGGTGTAGAATGACACTACGCTCCTCTTCGACAGCACCCAGATCCTCCTCCTCATCCAGAGAGGAGTCCTCCACCTCCTGAGAGAAATCAATCTCCTCCTGCTCCTGGAAAAAACACAACAAACATCACAAATACACTGAAACGTTATAGCTGAGATTCTGTTAATGCACTGACTGCATCTTCAGCTGCTGTGCTCCTATTGGTGCTCTGTGTCAGCAGTCACACTGCTGGGCTATGATCCAACATTTCTGAAACTGATCATTTTAGCTAAAATGTATTGCAAAGGAAATTAAATGTCTGTTAACGCTGAAATATCAAAGATGATTTTGCCCTATGAGAAGAGAGGAGAAATTTGATGTGCTGAAAATATAATTAAAAACAATGCTTCTTAAACGGGTGGATGGCGCTGATACGATTCAGCCAAGATAAATATTTTGCAAAACAGAAGAATTCAGATAAACAAGCGGACAGTAAACATTGACCAAACAGATACGTTTACTCAGGTTAATAGGAGGCCTGTCTACAGTGCAACAGGTTGGCTCGGGTGTTTGTTTACATCAAGGCAACTGAAGTGAAAGATTACCGAGACATGCAAACCGATTACCAAGAGACTTTTCCAAAAATACAATGACAATTACTACTATTGTCTTTAACATCTGTTATAAGTGCTGTAAACGAAATCTAACATACCGTGAGTGTCCAAAACAAGCTTAACTGTGGACATTTTAGCTACACTTAAAATTGTATTTTTGCATTAAAATTGAGTTTTTGCATTAGATAAAATCTCAAACTAAGAGAAATACACATTTTAAAGAAAGATAAACGGTTTAAAATTATAACAAGATATCTGGAAACTTTTGGTTGACAAATGTTATTGCAACATGTTCATAGTTAAAAATGTTCAAATACTTCTTTCCCAGGTTGACATGCAGAGACTAGAAGTCATTCGTAAATTGTAAACATCAAAACTATCAAAACGGTTTCGTTTAAGTAACCCGACCAGCCGACATAGCAACACTGGCTTAACTGATGAATTGCATTTGGAGCGGGACAATCTGTCCAACAAATGTAGGATGGGGGTGTTCAAACCTGTTTGAAATCAATCATTGTTTTTGCCGTTTCATTTGGTGATTCTGGTGATGTCGGATTTACATTTCAATATGAAAATGAACTACACCTCTGGTTATTCTGTTATCTGTATTAACACCTTGAGAGCAGTTGGTTATTAAAATTTCTAATAAAACTGAACTTAGAGACTTCTATAACTTCTAAAAAGCTATTGCATAATTTGTTTGCAGATGCTATTTAAGTTGATATTTTGCCATCCTTTTTGAGGCTCATACTGTGTATTTGACTGACCAATCAAAACGATCCAACAGTTGCTCTAGAATTAATCAAAATTTTAGATAAGCATAATATGATACAATATAAAAACAAACTCCATACAATGCAAAGACAAAAATAGAGTAAAATGTTATGATATAAAGTTTTGAACATATCTCTTACCTGTGCAATATCACAGGAGTTTGTTTCTAAAGGTTCCAGAACCGATCCTTCTGTTTTGCCGTCATCTTTGGTGATGCTGGGTAGGGTTCCTCCGTTCTTTAGGTTGTCAGGAAGTTTTGGCTCCAGCCATTCGATAGTGGGGCCTACAGGACACACAAAACCTGGCTCAGAAGTGTTCATATCGCCGGCCTGCCACCACGATGCCCACAAGTCAACAGCAAACCTCTAATGCCATGGGAATTTTGGGTGTCCGGCTCTCTGACAACTGACACAGAGCTCTGAATGGAAACTTGAACCCAGGGTTTCACCATCTGCATGGAGCCCTGCCCATTGCCAACTTGTTTGCTTATTGGCTCAGAGACCTGTCTAGTGGTTTCTGCTGTGTTCCAGTAATTAGGCAGTTCAGAAAGTTCAGAGGTTGCCTTTGGTCTCACTATTTAAGATCTTACAGAATTGCTACGTTTTTAAATGGTTTTTATTCAGGCAAGTAGTAATAAGATGTGTGTGCTTGCAGACTTGATCCAATCAAGCTAAACTCTTTTTTAGTTATGCAAAAACTTTTGTTCGACCTGTAGTTTTGGGGGCAGAGGACACCCCAAACATTTGCAAATCTATAGCTCAATTGGTAGAGCATTGTGTTAGCCAGTGCAAAGGTTGTGGGTTCAATTCCCAGGGAACACACATACTGATAAAAAAAGAATAAAATGTATAGCTTGAATGCACTGTAAGTCACTTTGGATAAAAGCATTTGTCAAATGCATATATGTAAATCCAGTAGGAACTGACAGCGGTATGGCAACACAGTTTGAGAAGTCAGCTAGCAACTAGTGCGCTTGGCTGACGCCAGCAGCGGTCCGGTTACCTGCAGAAGTTTATCAGCTGCGGATACAGTTCCTCATGAATTATAAAGCAATATTCCACTCCTCGAACAGGGCCTCAGGTCATAAATTCTACAGGTACAAACATGACCTGAGATTACTGTATGTGCAACCACAAACACTTACAGCTTTTCTTTAAAATGACACTGAAAAGGAGCTGCATTTCTCTTATCTGCTATTGGTTATTGATACACATCAGCCACAAGCCGTGGGGAGAAAAACTTACAGACTTACCATGCTGTGTATTTTGATTTTATCACATTGACCTGGATTACACATAAGGTTCAGTGAGGCACGGTGAATATGTGATTTAAAGTATTCAATGTCTGATAGGAGATTTGGAGAAGCACAGTCTGTCTTGCTCTCTGAAAGAATCTGCATTATTCATTTTTGGCTTGCATTTCAACTGCCCATATACGAACAGAGCGTTACACAAACTCTACACCGTGAAGGTAGTCAACAAACAGGCAGACTACACATGCTCTGTTTAGAATCATTACTGATTAACACTAAAATACAGTTTTCCTGTAGCTAAACTGGAGCAGTATGGCACTAGCAACACCAGGGCTGAGGGTTCAAGTCCAAGGGAATGCATGGATAAATAAAAGGAATTTCTTGGAATAAAAATAAGTGTAAATACACATCCATCTTAATCATATGTATTATATATTTAATCAGCATTATTTCAGCCTTCAGCCACCCTGTTCTCTAGATATCAACATCAGCCATTGAAAAGGGCTTATCAGTTGACCTCTACACATGATCACCAGGTTAACACTTCAATAACACCTGTCAGGTATTCAGAAATTTGGGCAGCCCAGTTAAGGTGAAGTAAAAAGGAGGAAGTGGGACAGATGCTATTTCTAAACACATGAAGAACTAATTATAATAAGAGTAAAGTGTGGCTGTTTGCTGTGTATAGTAAAACTGACATTTTTTGTTAAGGTATGGTAACCCATATTTGAAATGTGACCTCTGCATTTAACCCATACTGGTGAGGCATTAACAAACACACACTTTGAGTCGTAACTGCACACGGAGCAGTGAGAAGATATCACTGCAGCACCCGGGGTGCAACTGAGGGAAAGGGGCCTTGCTCAAGGACACCTCAGTTGTTTCCTGCTGAAAGTTGGAATCGAACCTTTGGGTTACCAGTCCAATGTTCTAACCATTAGGCCCCTGAAGGATCTAGAAAAAAAGCAGCTAAAGTCTGTCGTCAACAAGGTCCCTGATGAATTTAGTCTGATCTTAATAGTCAGGGCTGCACACCAGCGTGGATTGCTTAGTAAACCTGTCACAATATACAGTAATGCTGCTATTGGAATGAAGGCATTTACTTAACAGTTTTGGGTGAAAACATAATTATATGACCCATTGAACAATTAGCAAACAAACCAACAACCATTGCCGATATTGAAATTACACCTTTTCAAAAGGAGAAAATCAGACAGGAATACAATTGGCTCTCATAAAAGCAAAAAATTACAGGAGCAGCACCAATCAATATCTTTTGTGATGGAAGCAGTGTTTATAAATAACCATATAAACCCTACCTATTTACTGGCAGAGATATGCTTTCATTTAACATCTAAAGACTGCAGGTACATGAGGTAAACTATCCTGCAAAGCTTAATGTACAGGTGTAAGGTTATAAGAGTTGACCAGGGGAAAAGCTGCCAGACTTCTTGTACTGTCAACTTCCTGTTTACTTTAAATTGTCTTGCATGAATAGAAACAAATTTTATCATCATTTTATTTTTTCATGTCTTTCCTTAGTGATACCCAAGGTTTTTGTGCCAAAAAGTGTCAATTTTTTCAAGACCATTTTCCAGTGTCTCTATTACCCTTACATTTATTTTGCTGCTATGCCTTTAAGACATCTGTTTAAATACTCTCTCTTTGCATAAGAAATGAGGAACAGCACTTTGTTGTGTTCAGACACAGGATTTGGCTTTGCTGACCGTGCTATAACATAGTTGGTGCCGCCCATCCTTCAATAACAGAGTTTGCAAATCCTTCAATACACTGGGAAAGGTTCACAAAACAATCTACATTAAAATATGCCACACAAACTGTTAAGATCAGACTGAAATGATCAGGGACCTTGTTAAAAATAAATCTGAACAAGGCACTCATTTCTAACACTGGAATCATTCTGAAAGATATGCAGACCAGCACACAAAAAAGCAAGATCTGGAAAGTGTAGAATATCGAACTTATCCCCTGTTATAGCCAGCCAACACAGAGACCAACACGGAGATGAAAAAGCCTCACCTCCGAAAGGAATTTTCTGCCGAGCCATTTGCTGCAGCTGCAGAATATGCAGGCAGTCGCTGAGGCAGGTCATGGTGGCCAAGGATGTGGCTTTCAGCAGCAACAGGTCTTGGTCCAGTGGAGATGGACCTTGAGAGGATGGCAGGCCCTCAATGCTCTGGATCAGATCTCTGTGCTGGCCCTGTGCCTGGCTCATCATCTGAAGCAGGACAGAAACAGCAGTTTTGATTGGACGATTTGATTGATCCATGTTGTTACAGCTTGTACTATACAGTTAAATATTTACAAATTCAAGTATTTACAAATTCATAAAGCGGATAAAGTTACAAAGCAACTGTGGCCTCTAAAAGCTTAGCTGGTGTCCCCAGTCTTACCTCTCTGGCCTCCAGTAGGTGATCCGGCAGCAGGGACTTCCTACTGGAGTACAGAGACGAGCTGCGCTGAAGCTGAGACAGACCCAGCAGGGAGTTCGCATTCTGGTTGATCCTGTGCTGAGATCCTGGAGAGCTGCCACTGCCCTGAGACATCATAGAGAGACTGCGTGTCTGCAGAGGTGGGTTTGTCTGTGGAATTATGGGTAATAATCCTGTAGCTCAATTGGTAGGGCATTGCATTATAACCACAAAGGTTGTGGGCTCGATTCCCAAGGAACACACATAATGGTAAAATGTATAACTTTAATGCACTGAAAATTGCTTTGCATGAAAGTGTCTGCCAAAATACACAAATGTAAACATAACGTGAATGGAAAATAAATTCTTATATGCTTATTAGTAAATCCAAAATGGAATTCCAAAAAATTATTTTTTTGTGTGTTCCATTGAAGAACGACATGAGAGTGAGTGACTGACCCAAACTAAAAACATTATGACTGAACAGACTGCCCCAAACAACCTATCTGTTCCTGATATTTTGGAAGTCACTGAGCCACTGAGTCTCTAAGAGCATGGCTGGTACACACATCTGGCTGTAAGCCTCACCTTGCCCATCGCCTCTGTATGGTGCTGCGTACAGATCTGCAGCCGGCTGACCCAGTGCTGACGCTCCTTTGCATCCGTGGCTGAAGTTAAATAAACAGTACATAGCTTTTTAGCACACAAGCTTAATATAAAGTAAATCACTGGGCTCATATTATTTTAGATCTGACTAGCTAGTATACAATGAAAAGCATTATTATGAAGAGCTTGCAGTCTGGTTGAAAGACTGGTTTAAGACTGTTTGCATTAATACAACCCAACCTATTTTCAATTTTAATAAGAGGAAATTAAACTCATGTTAAAAGCGATTGAGTCATGTGACCACCTCTGAGTTTGTACTGCTCTCCGCTGATGGCATTGACTGTGAAGGTGTGCGAGTCTTCATCGCTCGGGGAAATCACGGCACCGGCTAATGGCAGCGACCCTCGCGGCTTCTGATTCCTGGACTGCTCATTAACAAAGTATTCCAGCAGCCCCGCCTCATTATTGAGGACGAAATATCTATAACAAGGAAAATATTTCAGTTTGGGGTAAAGACTAGAAGGTTTTCTGCTCCTGTTCACTGAACAGAAACGGCATTAAACATATATAAGCAAGCCCCACACAGAATCCCAGCCTGCCGAACTCTGCGGAAAGCTCCACAGATTTCTGCAGAATTTGGACCTCAAAATCAGTGAAGAAAATGTGGCATTTGTGCCATCGTTTTCGAGCTGCTTACAGGAGACACAGAAGGTTTACTCACCGATACTGCCATCCAGTCACAAGATTAGTGTATTTCATCAAGTACCCATCCACCTTTTCCATCAGATCACTTAATAGAAAGAAAGTTTACTTTACTATATTCATTATTTATACCCTGACTGAAAGATCGGATCATTAAACGACATCATAAGTACACATATTTTACAGGTTGCCAGAGGAGTAATGTGATATTTACTGCTGGGCCAGATCATGATCCAGCCCGTCATTACTGAACTGATTTCAAATATAATGTAAGTGGCACAAACTCTTGTGTATGTAACTCTACAGTCATCACAATGGCAGAGCAAGACATGCATTAACCAGAGAAGACAATGCATGATACAGACCGACTACGTTTCATCATGCACATTCAAAATGAATAGTTTTTCTCCTTATTTACACACACACACACACACACATATATACATATATATATATATATATATATATATGCATATACGTCATTACCAACCTGAATGTCCTTTTACTTTCATTTACTGAAGACCAGTGTCTTCCTACACCTCCTGTGCGTTTCGTGGCACAAATCAAACCTTTAATATCATGATGATCGTGTGTGTGATGTGTACAGTACCTGTACTGCCAGGATTTCGAGCCCGTCCTGCAGGAACTCTGAGAGTTGTGATGCTCCACCAAGGCTTCAGTCTGCATGATGAGATCAGCACAGATAACGCTTTACCTGCCGGACAAAACAGTGAGCAAGCGATTTCATACAGTGAACCACCCGTGTAAATAATCCGTGATGATCTGGCCGCTGTTTTAATTATCGCATTAATTTGACGGCATGTTTACGTCTCACGCAGCCATGACAGACCGTGAAATCATCTCGAGGCGAGTCATGTGACGAGGGCTGTACCGCACGTTAAATAAAAACGCACCAATTTATTATTATTATTATTATATTTTATTATTATATTATTTGTTAGAGGTGTTTCATACGCGGCATACGGTTTATTCGGATTACATGTTATCATTTCAGTGAAATTTTACTTTCGAAAAGCCACAGCATGCGCTTTTCAAAATAAAAGTCCTAGGTGGCGGCCGGCCGGAGAGGCGCGCTAGTTCCGCGGCCTCTGATTGGTCAGATGTAGAAAGACTTTTATTTTGACGTTTAATGGCAATTTATGATTTAAAAGCATAATCACAAAAAAAATACTTATTAAAATTATAAATAATTATTGTAGTAGTAAAATTATTGATTACAAATTAATATGCACTAAACAGTTTACTTAAAATTAATTACAGAGCCCAATTTTGTGCTACCATAAAGCCTGGGGACTTTTGTGTCACATATTGTAATACTCAATTTTTATTTATACGAATTCAAGAGAAAAAACGCAAGTCCTTCATAAACAATTTATTGGTAAAATAAAAACAATTGTTGAACAATTCAAATGTTTAAGAGGTGACTGTGATTATCTTTAAATCACATACCATTAAAAGAGCTCCAATGTGTACGATACAAAACATGGAGAGAAGCAAGTAATGACGGATCGTGATGTTCTTAGCTGAAGTTCTGCATAGACTTGTCTTTGGTCTTGCGTCTAACTCATGGCTTAGCATTTTCTTCAACTATTTTCAATTGTTCTGCATTTTTATACTGATGCAACTTAAAAGTTTGTTTGTGTGATGTTATTCTCAACTATATACCCATTTATAACATTTTTCTTCAAGCTAGGGAAAACAATTTGTAATACAATACAACGGTTTAGCAGCGTAAAGTACATAAATTACAAATTGTATGTCTAAACATATAGGACACCGTTTACATAAACATGTTCTGCTTAAAAAATCAAACATTAGAAAACAATACAATTAAAAACTGAACAATACATATTTCTGATAAATTCACAAAATGTCATTAATACAGTGCTGCGTTTTGTCAAGGTAATCTCAACTTAAATGATGAGACGAATGAACAGTTTTGATGATGTCATCGGAATTATTATAAACAGTGTGACAAATGTCAAATCAACTCCTCATGACAGAATTACTATTTATGTAGCAATAATTTAATATTTAACTGAACTTAAATTGGTTATTTCACAAGAACTTGAAATACTGTTTGACAAATGAATGTTTAATCATAAATCTGAAATGAAATGTACTTGTGAATATGGGGTAAGCTGCTATAATTGATCATTTCTGAGTGAATACTATGAATGGAAAGGCATTTCATTTGAGGTCTGACTGAAAATACAAAACTTCTTCAGTTACTTAAAACTGAGCCAGCAATAAAGCTCATTCAGTCCATCCTTTCATTATAGAACTAAAACGGATACATGGACATACAGTAAATAGTAATTCATATTATAATCACACCATGTGCTTTGGTGGGAAAAATGACTCTCTCTCAGATCTCTCATGAAGTATCTACATTTCTGAATCTTTACATGACTTTGTTACTTATATCCCACTATGTGATATATGGAGACTCAAAAAGAAAAAAAAACGTGTATCATAATATAGAACAGAAAACAGTCATACCCACTGATCCAAGATTAGTGTTAGTTGTAGGTAAAGCTGCCATGTTTTTTTACAACCACCCAGCACAGTCAAAACCATTAACCTGCGTTTTAATGAATACTGTCTGTTTCGTCCCCTGAAATGAAAACTTTTTCTAACTTAGGGAAAAGTCATATTAAAATCCTGAAAACATTAACAATAGTCAAAAGCTCAAATCAGCAGCAGCATCCACACACACACATTCAATATTGTAAAAGAATAACACATCAAATACTAAAAATTACATTACAGAAAGCTGCACTAATCCTCTAACAGACACGCAGGAATAATCTAATATCTAAACGATCACATGGACACTGCTGCTGTTTGAGTCCAGTTTTTTTCAAATAATGGACTTCTATATATAATGGATATATAAAAATGGCTGTCAATATTTTGTTGTTACCGGCAAAGCTGTATCAAAACAATCAATACCTGTTTCCTAAAGGTGACTAAGACAAAATGTTTAAAAAAAACCCCACAGATAAATCTTTAGACCTAGCACTAAAATGGGTACTTTACAATTATGGAAAAACTGAACCAGTGCCACAATCCCACCCCTCCCAGAAGCCCTAACTGCAAAAAATGTGTTATACAGAAAGTGTTAACCAGTGTTGTTTAATCAAATGGTATGTTGCAAAGCTTTTGTTAGAAAATTAAAAAAAAAAAAAAAAGGACAAAAGCACAACTAAGTGGCACCTTGTTAGCGAATCAAGAATGATAAATAAAACCATTACACGAAAAAAAAACATTTTCAGTAGAGACCAACACAACAACAGCTCATCACATACAAAAGGACTGTGAAATGCACTCTCAAGGGCTTTTAGTAAAGATGATTGTTAGAAGACACGATCTACAATCTGCAGCCCTTGTTAGCACAGCCCTTTATAACCAAAACCTGGCAACACCTTCCAAAATAAAAAGAGAATCAGTCTTAAACGAGGCTGAATTTTGTCAAAATACCATTTAAACCACTAAATACCACTAAAGCACATGTAAGAGTTTCAAAAGTCTGAGAACATGTTTTGTTTTTCCTCATCTACAATATTTATTATTTTGATTTAAAAACATGATTACATAATAGTGAAGATTTAAATACAAATTCTGAAATCATGACTTTGTAAGTATTTGGAGTGTTCTCATTTTGCTTCAGTGACAGCATAGCCTTGAGTTTACGCAGAACCTGCTCTGATTGACCTAGTGGTTCTAAAGACCATCTTGTTTGTTCCAAAGGAAGCAAGTGTGACCTGTTTGCATGTATGCATGTATGTATGAAGATGTTAACATCTACAAAGTCTCAAATGTGCTTTATTTCATTAAGGAATCTTAAAATCTTAAGAATCTGAAATATTTCTTGTGTCATAACCGTTTTAAACTGATAAAAATCCACAACTTTTATTTCCTAAGTCTCAGACATCTGAACCCCACTGTATAATCAAATTGACTACATTTTTAAACCTCTTCTAATCTACTTAACTGAGACACAATAGCAACAATTAAACATTCTATAAATTAGCAGAAACGATCATCAAACAGATATATCATCCGGACTTCTCCATGCAGAGTCACAAAGTCTGTCACGTGACCTGATAGACGCTGATCAAAACATCACCAGCAAATCATGGAGGAGCATGGTGGCGGAACACCATGGTAAAAATTTCCCATGATTCTTAGCCAGATGTTTATTTCATCATGACCCAAAATGCTACAGTTCCATCAGAGAGACAAGAGAAAATTAAGTAGCACCTGCGTAACAGTGCTGCAAAAATGCAGCTTGCATGACTATGGCTTCTCATTGGATCTACAGTTCGCCGGCATGCAACAGCCAGGCTGAAGTGAGCAATCGATGGCTTTTTAATCCTTTCAACAGTGCACACCTCCACATACAAAGATAAGTCATCGCATCGCACACTACAAGTGATCGTCGATTTGCTGTAAACAGCAGCTAAACCTCAAGGGAAGTCTATGGCAGCAGAGTTCCAGTATCCACCCGTTACCATCAGGACCCAATTCAGTCCCTGACAGACAGAAGGAAGCCGACCAGCAGTGGAGTAAGAACAAACAGAAGTCGCCATAAGTTCACCACCAGGCTGGAAGAGCTGGAACAAGGATCTGATGCAAAGAATCATATTATTGTGTAAAAAAAACATTAAATATTTTTGGGAAACAAACAAATGACAATTGATCATGCTTGATATTGCATTCCAAGGAAATATACCAGCACTTCTGCCTTCATGATTTTAGTTTTAAACAAAACTAAAACCTCCATAATCTCACCTAAGCGAACGCGCTTGGTGGTGTTCAGAGGGGGGATCTGGTGAGGGAGGGGGCAGTCGCTGCAGAAGTCAGAGCAAGCGGGGCAAAGGAGCTGCCCGCTGTAGACCCACTCATTCATCCTCACGCTCACACTGACCACCTGACCAGCTCGAACACACAGATACGACTCGTTCTGCACCCAAACCAACAGACCCAGAGCTGTACAAGACACCTGCAACACAAACCTCAGCACATAAAAATCGTGACGGTTGCAAAGGCATTGCTAGGTGACAGGACATTCTTGGAAGTTTAGGCATGTTGCTATGGGGTTGCTCGTATGTTTCAGGTTGTCAGCAGCCATTGTTATCCAAATTGGCTCACAGGATATTCAGATAAGTGTATATTCCCTGTGAATCAATCCAATGACCTTGGCGTGGCTAGCATCATTGCTCTGTTACTACAGTAAAGTCAAACTATTACATATTACTATTACATAAAGCTTTTAATAGCTTAGAGGATTTATATAAAAATAATGGAACTTTTTTTACAGTTCAGTAGTTACCTTATAACAACCGCTGCCCCAGTCTGGGTAGGTCATACGTTGGGTGCACTGCTCCATCACAAATGCTGACTTCTGGTACAGACACACTGAACCTGGGCCGTACTGTTCTGCCCCATAATTCCTCCAAGCAGCTGGAAAGGAACAGCACAGAACAACAGCTACCATTAGAGAATCCGTTCTGATTCTAAATGAGAAGAAGAGGGAGGCGGTGCTGGAGAAAGGCAGCCCCACCTGGCTGGTTCTCCTGTATTCTGCAGTACGAACTGCGCTGGTACTCCCCGCCCACATGCCAGCTGAACTCCTGACTGAAGGGACAGTAGTCAGCGATCTCCACTGCCCCTCCATACACCGATAAATCCTGCTCGGCCACACCTGGGATACGGTCAAAGTACTGCAGCACACAGAGAGGGTGTCACAAATTGTTTAAAAATGCAGTTGTCATATTTGGGCATTTGGGAGACGCTTTAATCCAAACATGCTTTCATTAAAGCTTTCCACATTTTAGCAGTATGCGCATTCCATGGGAATCAAACCTGTGACCACATTAAACACATTAGTTTAGAGATGACCGTAGATTCTCATAGACACACCTGCCTTTTTGCAGATTTTACCTGGTATTCTTGAGGAAGCGCATGTGGAAATGTCTGCAGGTTGCACACAGCCACTGCCAGCTGGTCCTGCCTGCAGGTGAGCTTCAAAGGTGCTGACCTCACAGAGTCACAGTACGGGTTCAGCGATGCCCTTCTGTTTCAAACACAATTCAACTTTAATTCTATACAGTCATACATCGTTTCAAACACAAAACACAAATTAGAATCTCATTAATGACTTAAAATCTTTACCCCATCTGTCAAGTCTATGAAACTGACATTGTTCTGGTTAATAAGTTCAGCTGAGTGTTGATTACATTTAAATCTGAAATAATAACCTGCCATATAGCTTTAATAGTCTGACATTCACTTACTAAAACACACCTGATGACAGATCTATATGAGAATGTATACTGAATTTGAACAGTTTCTGTAGCTTACGTATGGCGATGCTGGTCTATCCAGAATTTGCAGCTTTTCATCACAAAATCGCAGCCCAAACCACGTCCCCACTCCAGATTTTCTGCCATACTGTAATTGGCCCGGTACCACCTTAACCAAAAAACACAGTGAAGAGACTGTAGTTTAAGCACTTTATTGACAACAGAACCACCTAATCATTTAGATGTAAACACACCTTCCATCAGTGAACAAACGGCACTATTCAGAAACTACAACACTAGACTCACCCGGTATCCTCCATTATAGCCAAAGTAATTCTGGAAAACACTCTGTTCTGCGTGTGGGATCCAGTCATTGCCTCATTCTGTTAAAATAAAACATGCTGAAAAACACGAAACAAAGAACGAAACAAAACTGTTGTGGAAACACTCTGGTTTCAGTACCTCTAACAGCCGCTTTTCCCAGTGGTTGAACTCTGTGCCAGGGCCTCCCTGGTTCTCCAGTTCCATGCCCTCTAGAATGGGGCAATTGAAATGTTTTCTGGCCTCTTCCTGATAAAATATTCAAAGGAAATCTCTTAGCTGCCCTAAAGTTTCATAAGCACTGATCAATTGCCTCCATTCAGGTGATGCTGCCTAAAAAAAAAAAAAAAAAAAGGAAAACTGACCACCACACGTGGAGTGACCAGAAGATGGACATTGTGTCGGAGCATGCGTCCACCTCTGATGTCCCACAGCCGTGTCGCTCTTCTAATGACTTTATCACTCCACTGATATAACCCTAAACTGAGAGATTCACAGAAAGACATTAACAAAGTGACCCTAACGTGTCAGTTCAATACTATTTCATTTCACATAGAACATAAGGAGGTTATAATATCTGAATATATAATGCGCACAAACTTTATTGCATTCAAAATCCACTTTGTTCAATCTTTTGAATATATTCATTTACATAAACAGTTAAATAAATATACAAACATTTCTGTCAATCACCTTTCATTGTACGCAGGCAGACCGCTCGCAGAACGTGGTGTCAGGGGTTGCCCATCATCATCATGGTAAAAGGCAAAGAGGCCTGCTGAAAAACCCTGAAAAACAAAGTGTTAACAATTACTCTGTCTGCTCTTGATCTGATATAAATCACAAAGTCACCCGTTCTATTCAAGGTGAGCTTTAAGGTGAAATTTAACACCATTACCAGGGCATGTATGATCTCATGCTTAACCGTGGACAGCATCCCTTCAAACTCCTGAGCTTGAGTGGAGATCATATTGGGACACAGATTGGCATATCCAGCGATGGGCCTGTATTATTAAATTGTGAAATTAGTATCAACAACCCATGTGTGAAATCTAATTAAATACATGAAATGTAATACAGTGAATTTCATTAGTTACCTGTCTAGTTCAGACTCCAGTTGGCAGTACGCTGCATAAGCCACAATGTTCTCTTGTCCGCAGCGCTCTGTGGTCATCGCACTCACGTACAGCACAAAATCGGCCCTCTCCACCCCCTCACCATCAGGGGGGCCAGCGGGGCCACAGGACTTCCCAGACTCGCTGCACACTCTACATTGCTAAAAAACATTTCACATCAACTCTCAAATAAACATTCATATAGCATAATAAAGGTGCACAAAATTAATTTAGAAATTACAATAGTTAATTGTGCATTTATTCATTGCCTGTATGAACTGCATTTTTTTGTTTTTTTGATGTGTTGATCCAGCCAAACCATCAGCATCTTGTCATTGATGCATGTAACTAATTACTAAACTGACTAATCTAATATATAAAATGTTCCCAATGGGACCCACCTGCAAATGCTGTTCAGGCACAATAACTGGACCACACCTGGTGACATCTGCACACGGTCCCTGACAGTAACGATGTGGATCATCTCTTTTCCTAAGGTACTGGTTTGTTGCACATTGTCTGTTCATGAACGAACAGTGTTGAAACAACACAACAGGAGCTAATGAGATTAAGAAGCATGGAACAAGCCTCCAGAAGGGAAGAGTACAAATTTAAGAGGATTTGCTGTCAGACAATATAAGCTCCAAGGAAAATTACCTGCTCAGTAATATTGGGCCCGACTGCCTACGGACCCTAAAGGCTTTCTGAAGATAATCAATAGCCTGTGGGAGGAGTTTGTCCTTAAGACAAAGCAAAAGAAAATCAATCATGCATCCAATCGTACTCAGATGGAGGTGAAAGATCACTCAAGGTTACACAACTAATGTGCATTATTCATAATCATACCTTCACAAGACTGCTTTTGTCTTCATTTAACCTGTGTGAGCAGTAAAGACACCACAAATTTAATGTATAACTATGAACACGCAGCCACTCAGCATCACATATAACCGAGTAACTGACCCATCCAGGCTGGAGTCGTACTCTATCTGGATCTTTAACCGCTGGTCAGCGCTTCTTTTGGTCAATCTATCCGGCTTCACAAACACTTTATGTATAACCTGTAAATACAACCAGCAGATTTAAACACACGTTTGCTGCTATTATTAGCAGCAGTGTACTCATTATACTGCCCAAGACTAAAGAAAGATGTACAGACACAAACTCTCCTGCAGATCTAATATCAGAAAAAGTTGTATTGCCAAAAGCTTCAGCACACACATGCAAATACACCAGCAAGACACATCATCATAAAATGAAAGAGCAAGACATAACAACAGGAAAATAAAGAGAACATGATACATAATGAATGTATGTGCACCTGTTTAAGAGATTGATTATATGATGATAGTGATTATATGATGGATGTTGACTATTTAAATGTGTAGATAGTCAACCAAGGGTGACATAAATAAAAAGAGAAATAAAATCAGAGGTGTAAGATGTACACACTGACCTCTGTATTCAGGGGCACTTCATGGTTACAGGTGTGCGCCCTGCTGCTGCTGCTGAGGATGATGATGGTGATAAAGAGGGTGACGGTGTTCAGCAGTAAAGCGGCTCTGAATGATCCGGACTGCGGCCATCCTGACGCCATCCTTCACCCGTCCCGTTAACATTCATATCCCCGTCCTGCCATGCTGCACAACCGGCCTCGACATCCCACGAAACGGACGAGAGGAAACCAAATCAGCGGCTCATTAAACCGGCTTTACCCATAAACCCCGAGTTACCCATAAACCCCCAGCCCCCGTGTCAAAATAAAAGCCCCCGTGACGTCATACGACCGCTCAATGAACGCGAGTTCAAAAGTAACGCGAGAAAAACAAAAATCAACACGACTTAAAAATGATCAATAACACCTATTACATTTATTAAAATTAGTGCATTCATTGAACATCGATTAAAAGCGAACCGGATATTTTTACGGCATTAATCTCTGTTGGTTCATGTAAGTCCACTGGCCATTAACATTAACAAGTCTGATTTTACAAATGTCAATAAATGTTGAACTTAACAAAGTACAACATTAATGCTGTTTAAGTGTATTTATGAAGTGTTCATTTTTAGTTAATAACAGCCGTGTACTGTGAAATCACATCTATTTATTATTATTATACGATTAAACGAATGAATCTAATTAAGCTAAATAAATCTAAATCTAATCTAAAGTAAATACTTGTTCAGTAATCATAAATGACTTAGAGATGATAGAAATTTATTGATCAAAAAAATGATAGAACAGATTTGCCAAATTACTCATAAAATATGGCTGCAATTTAGTTGCTTGATGCCTGCGTTTCACACAGTGAGAATCTTTCATCTAGAAATCTGTTCCAGCTGATAAACACACTGACATACAGAGCAGAAAAATCACAAGTGCAGACTGTGGTTGATGGCTTTACATGTCAGTCGAACCATTTCTGTGGGCGGTTCTTGGCCAAAATAAGCTGCTGTCAGGACCAGACTTTATGTCGCAGGACAAAAGTCTGGCTAAGTGAGACTAGGGCCAATATTAATAACAGAGGAGAAAGACACATTTTCTCTTGGTTGTATTTTATTTCTCAAACCTGTGAGAAACACATCAATCACCTGTTCATCCCACAAAAGTCTATATTCTCTCAGCCGGTCTTCACTCTTTAATCTCCGCAATGTTTTTGACAGATCCAGCCGGGTCTGTTTTGTAGAGCATGAAGTGTCCCTGCACCTGAGCGGCACTGAGATCCGTGTGTGCTGCCAGCGCCTGCTGTGCGAATCGCTCGGCCTCGGCCATGGACTCTTCAGGGTAAAACCTTTGGAACATCTGAATTAGCTGCCAGTGAGAGCAGAAACCCACATACTGCTTCACATCCACACGGCCGGGCCGGACCAGAGCCGGGTCAAGTCTTCAGCACATGGAAGATAAATGAGATAAGATTGTGTCATAAGTTATAAAAAAGGAGCCAGGATTTTAAATCTAAAATAAAAATAGAGAAGTAGCAGAGAATGTCTCAAAAAGTGTAACGTTTGCAGTATTGATTTTACCTTTCAATGAAATTTGTAGTCATAAACACAATTCTGGCCTCTGAAGACGCCACCCCATCCAGAGCATTCAGAAGACCACTGAAGGTGAGTCTTCCCATGCCCTGATAGGCCAGCGGATCTGTCAGAGGACACAAATATTTCACGCTATTCCTATTGTTAACTTTAGCTAACAAGTGCTTTCATGTTATACAAATACTTACAATGTAAATGTAAAATACAATTTTTTTTTCTGTGTAAAAATGCTAAATATCTTAATATTCCTAAAAACAGGCTTCACTTTCTATTAAAAAAATTATAAAATATATAACATAAGACTTCTTTCTAGTTTTTTGGTAAAATATGACTAAGACCATTCTTGACAAGTTTCCTAAGACTCTAACAACTACGAAGCATTATGTTCATATTATTAGTCAATCAATAAACATTTGCTCTGAATCTTTTTATAAGTAAGAGCCAAGGGACAGCACAAGAGAAACAGAAACAGAGAGATCATCTCCAGCTGGGACATACTTTCAGTGGGCTGCAGCTCTCGGCTGACGAAGGCCGCGTCCACATCTTCCAGCAGAATGATGCTCTGCTGTGGAGCGACGCTCAGCAGATGATTGAGACGATCATCAGACAGACTGCGGTCGCTCAGACTCATCAGACAGATGCTGTAACCCAGCTCACCTGCCAACGCAGTTCTGAAAGTCCAAATTTAGCAGACATTTTAATCTAAAGTGACTTACAAGAGGAAGCGATATCAGTATGCAAATATTGATATGCTTAAATAATAATATATGCTAATACACAATCTACATTAATTTGCCAAGTTCTTATGTTGCCTAGCAACTGCAAACAGCCTACGGTAATATAGTGTTTTAAATTGCTTGCCAGGCAAATAGTTTTTTCAGATTAATATAATAAAGAAAATGTAACTGCTTATGAAACGTTGTTTTTCATCATATTGTTGTTGCCACCATTTTAAAAGAAGAAGCACGTTGACATATTGAACTGTTAAAAAAAAGTAAACTGTGCTTACATAAAGCTACTCTTCCCACAACCTGGGGGTCCATACAGCAGATAGCCTCTCCTATATGGAATACCTGATTGAAATACATGAAAAAACTAAAGAAGTGAGTTAAATATAAACAAACAATATCGTGAAATACAATAATGTAATCTAATGATATTAAGGGCAGGAAAATACGATTCTCCTGAGATGAATTTAGATCTAAATATGAAAAGAAGGACTTTTAATGTAAAGATATTCAATTAAACTTCACCTCTGTCAGTGTACCACTTAGGATTCCCGATGAACTCTTTTACATCATCCACAATCCTTTCCCCCACCCCATTCTCCAGCACGACTGATGACAGGGGTCGCCGTCGCCGTGGAAACCCAAAAGGCCTCCACTCTGCTCCAAGAGCCGTGTACATCACAGTCCGGCCCTCTTCCTGCTTTAAAGCAAGCTCACGAGCTGCACAGACACAGTTTCTCATTCATTCCCTACAACAAATGTCTACACATTCTGCAATCTATAATCTATAACAGTTGTTATAGATTATTGTTATAATCTATAACAGTTGTTATAGATTATTGTTATAATCTATAACAGTTGTTATAGATTATTGTCATAGAATCTGGAATCTGTCCATCATTTCCTCATACCTTCTTGGAGTATGTTGAAGAATATCTGCCGGTCTCTGCCCAGAGCGGTGAAGGTGACAGACTCCCAGGGAGTTCCAGTGTGCAGGTCCACCATCTGCTTTTCTCTGGTCCTCTCCACTCGGATCCACTTCCTTCCATACCTGCAAACACACAGCTTGAATGAGAGAGATGAACTGGTAGACGCACCTGAACAGTGAAACGATGCTCGAATCAGCAGCACATTCAACAAAAAAACTGAGCGACATCAAAATAGATACACACAGTATAACGGAATGACAGAATACAATTTGCCACTGACATTGAGTACTAACCTATATTTAAATGCATTATTTGGTAATGACCAACCAGCTTCATTTGGACGTGCAATGTTGAATAATTATAACCAACATCAAACAGCACATATCGCTGAAGTCACTTATGAAGTTTGCTCTCTACAACAGTGGCACTCTTACCAAATAATGTGGTTGCCTGGACTTGGGTGGAAGTCAAACTGTGTGTGGACTCGCCCACTCTCATGCTGCATATAGGAGGTCTCTACACTCAGATGCTGTGTGTGTTTGGCATGTTTAGTGATCCAGCTTAACAACCAGTGATAACTTTTATCTCTGCTCGGCACCTCCAGTGTGATCATATAGTGTCTCCTGAAGAAGATCATCCCAACCTGCGCCCCCTTCCGCGCAACTGCAAGCGCCGTGCCGACACCAACCAGTCCAAAACCTGCCCCAAAGTAAGGGTTGTCCTTCAGGGCCCCAATGAAGTCTGACAGGGTCATGATGAAGGGGTCTTCCGGTTCTCCAAAGCAATCAGGAAAAGTCTTTGTGTCCTCCCCGTGCAGCGTTCATCCTGCACCTGCGCCCCGGAGATAACCCCATGTAACGCGTTTCTTTTAACGCGCTATTGTAATACTGCAGGGTTTTCAGACTGATCACAGGTCAGTTCCTATCAAAAAAAACGACCACGTCTTCGTAATTAAATAAATGCATAATTAAACCGCGACTACACTCACGTTAGCGCAAACATTTCGTGTGAAAAATCAGATCACACGGCGACCTCCGCGTTACTTCCGGTGTTCGGGGAAAGCACTCCGTGTGAAACGCGCTTCACGTCCACAGTTCCGCCGTTTTGGTTCCTCCGTGTAGTCGCCGTGCGATGTTTTATCTGCTCGTTTTCTCATGAAACAAATCTGATTTCTGTATTGTTGAGAGTTTTAAAGTGCATCATTTCACACCATCTGATTCACAAACGTGAGCCGCTATGAACCGAGAGAGCGCAGACATGGCGCCTCTCACACTGACTTCCCATTGATACGAGAGCAGGTCATATTGCATTGAAATGGTAATAATTCATGTAATTGTAAATGTAATTACCTAATTTAAGGTAATAACAGAGGACATACTTTTGATTTGATGTGTTATCTCGTTTGTCCGTCTCTTGACGATGGACGCATCATGTAGACCCGTGTTGTTTATTTGTTTATCAGAGCCAACGCGACTGATTTCCGCGCAGTAGGTCTGAAACGTTTCTCGGTTCATCGTATTTCCTAATTTCTCCGTATTTCAGCTGTGCGAAAGAAGTGAAAGTTTTGCCTTTGTGATGCAAAATCTTCGCGTTGCCTTGATGTGGATGTGCTTGTACTACACGGTGCTGATGCTGTAAGAGTTCAATGAGAGGAAAGTGCTGCCATTTGGGGCTTGAACATGGAGCAGAAAGACTCTGACCGTGTGGAAAATGACAACACGACAGATGAAGGTAAAAGAATCAAATAAACAATCATTAAAGCAGCTTGAGAGTCATTTCAAGTGTGTTTTTTCTGTATAAATTCAGTTTTTGGCATGCAATTATTATTGTTATTATTCCCAATAGACTCAGACAGAGACAGGCTGCATGGATCAGTATTTGGAAATAATTGATGTGGACGTGCAAGTTTTGACAAACACACTCATTTTTTATTGCAATGTTTTCTACACGTCTGTTTTCTACACGTCTGTTTTCTACATGTTTGTTTTCTACACGTCTGTTTTCTACATGTCTGTTTTCCACATTTCTTTACGGGACGCAACCTTTCCTGCATCATGGTTTTGCACACTGGCAAAGTCAGCTTCATAAATATAGTGTAGTAGAATATTAGTCTACTTTGAGTTCACTTTCATATCCAACCATAGCATTTAAATAATCCTACATATATAATATTATATAAATTCACACATGGCACAGTTTAAAATTATAATTACATGTATTTAGGAATACGCTTTGAGATCTTAAGGTCTTTGAAAATCACATTCATTCATATGCACTTTATATCTCAAAGTATATGCTTGTGAATTGGTCTTATTTTATCTCACAGACTTTTCAGCCCCAGATTATAAAAAGTGCATTATTTTATTCCTGTTACAGTTTTGGCTCAGTCGAAGGGGGCGGTTATGCCTGAGCTATCAAACAGGAAAAGAGCTGCCAAAAGACTCAAAGCGTCAAAAACTACCTCCGTTATCCAAGGAAAATCGACATCTAAAGGTAGATGTAAACCAGGAATTTGTATTTTGAATGGACGTTATGATTGTAATTGCATTTCCATGTTAAACTCATTCTGCCTGTTTGGGTTAGCAGGCCATGTGGCAGAAGGCACCGAACACGTGTTTCGCACGCACATCTGCTCTGAATGCAGGCGCTGCTTTAAGTCTCGCTCCCATCTGATGGAGCACATGCGCCTTCATTTCCCCGACCCCAGCCTGCAGTGCCCCACCTGCAAACATTACTTCACCAGCAAGAGTAAACTCCGCGTCCACATGCTGAGAGAGACCGGACAGAAACTTCACCGGTGTCACATGTGCGAATACGGAGCTGTGGAGCGCAGTTCCCTGCGACGACACCTTGCCAGCGTGCATGGACAACAAGGGGATGACGCTCACAGCGAAGAGCTGTTTAAGTGCCCGACTTGCCAAAAGAACTTCAGCCAGAGTCAGGCATTAAAGAGCCATATGAAGTCCCACAACAAGACACAAAAAGGACAGCCGTTGATCTGCTTTCATAAGGGTTGCTCATTTGAGTGTACAGAAAAGAAGAAGCTTCAAAAACACATGTTAGAGGCTCACAAAATCAAGGCCGTGGAGTGCCAGCATCATTCCTGTGGTGCCGTTTTTGGGAGCCAAGAAGACATGCAGAAACACTTCCGTACACATCAGGCTTACCACTGCCCACTCTGTGACTTCTCCTGCTCGAATAAGAGCAGATTTCTGCAGCACAAACGACAGGGACATGCAGGGAAACAAGAGCTGAACTGTAGCTTCTGTCCTTTCTCCACTCTCAACCCCGTTGAGTTCGATCAGCACGTTGGCCACTTTCACGCCAACGAGAAAACGCACCACTGTTCACAGTGCAGCTTTGTGACGGCTCACAAACGAGTCCTGAAAAGACACATGCTGATGCACACTGGTAAGACACATGCTCTGTTTGAAAACCTAAGATACCTTGTTTAAGCCGGTTTCTAAGACATCACATGTATCCCTTGTGTAGAAAGCAATCCATGATGCATTGCAACAAAAATCAGACAGATGAGGTGCGATTAATGTAGATTATCAGTGTAAATCCAAAATTCATTATTTTTAAAGTTGCAATCCGTAACTTTTCCCTCTCTAGTGCCATCTCTGTTTGAAAAATAAAATTACAGGTTACTTATGTACTTTTCTTTACATTTCCCAGGAAATCGGAACCGACAGCTCAAATTACAATCAATATCATAATCTTACTGTTGAGAATCGGGGTAATGTAAGGAGATTGTGTTGCTCAGTAACTAATTTTGTTCATTTTAAGTCAAAGTTACAGATCTTTGCTTTCTCAGAGCTTTGCAAAGTACTAACATCACATTTCTGTAAATCACTTGTGAGTCTAGACTTCCTTGTTGAGTGTTGCTACCTATGTAGAGAGATACAAATCAATCACTTAACATGTTGATTGATGATTTATATAGACAATAGACAGAATGGCAGCTTCCCAGTTAACAATTTTTGGTAGTAAGAACGTTTCTGTAACATTTCCATTAAGTAACAAATAGGTTATTTTGAAAGTTCTAGGAATGTTTAAAATATCACGTTTTTTAAACATTGTATTAACGTAATTGCTGGGTTAAAAAAATGTAATTCAAACATTTTGTAATTCTGTAACATTTTTTAAACGTTCCACTAATTACTTAAGAATAATTTGGTTGAAATATATGTAATGTTAAAAAAGTGTTCTACTGATATATAATAAGAGCATTTTTCAATAACTTTGAAAGAACTTCTAGAAAATGTTAGCCAATATTCTGAGGATATTCATTTTGGCTGGGTAGCTAGGTTTCGGAACAGAGCTATTATGTTAATGAATTCTGTCTGATTACTTATAAATGTTCAATCAATTTAATATTTACAGGTGAAAAGCCCCACAAATGTACACTGTGTGACTTCAGATGCCGTGACGAGACGTACCTGTCAAAGCACATGTTGACACATACCAATGACAAGCAGCACATGTGCTCAGAATGTGGGTATGTTACGAAATGGAAGCACTATCTCAGCGTCCACATGCGGAAGCACACAGGAGATCTGAGGTATTGTCCTTGAATGTTGTTGTAATAAACCTACAGTAAAAACTACTACAGTGTAACTGAAAACTACAGTTAACTCAACTTACTGACACACGTCTCATTTTCTCCAGGTACAAATGTAATCAGTGTCCATACCGTTGCCACCGCATCGACCAATTAAACAGCCACAAGCTCCGTCACCAGGAAAAGTCTCTGATCTGTGAGGTGTGCGCATACTCCTGCAAGAGAAAGACTGAACTGCGCAGGCATATGCAGCTCAAGCACTCCGCAAATGCCGAGATCCAGCCTCCTGTTTACCAGTGCAAATTTTGCCCTTACATGACAAAGTATCGCCAAGCCCTCCATAGCCACGAGAACTGCAGGCACACCCGTACGCGCATGTTCCGCTGCGCGCTGTGTCGCTACACCACTTTTAGCAACACGGGTCTATTCCTGCACAAAAAGAAAAGCCATGGATACGTCCCTGGAGATGTGGGGTGGCTCAAGAAGTATGCAGAGAAAGAAAAAGAACAAAACTCTACTGATTTGGCAAAGAACTTCTTTTCCAAATCTACAGCACCTCAGACTGCAGAGTTAGAAAGTAGGGAACAAAATAGTAATACAAAAGCTAGTAAGACTACAGATAACTCACAAGATATTTCTATAAGTAACAATGAGGATGAAGCAATAGCAGCCACTACTGGAGAAACTGTATCTACAAGTGAAGATGCATGTAAGCTTTCTGAAGAACATCCAAGTTCCACCAATAAAAAACAGTGTGGCACCCCACGTTATACTTCACAAATCAGCACAGGTAACACACAAGCCATACTTCTGCCTGCTGATAGGACAAACACAGGAAATGCAGCTTTTGGGGGCTGTGCGGGGTCTCCCTCTTTACATACAACCCACCAGAACTCCTTGCAGACAGCAGCAGAGGATGAAGATGACAGTACAGTTTACTGTGAGGAGCACGACGACCGTGAGGACTGTGAAAATTCACCACTGGTCACAGGAAACGAGAAAAACAGGGAAGTCCATCGAGAAATCCCAATGTCCGACTCTTTAGAACCCTCAGCGTCAGAGACTCATCTGCAGGCCATGAGAAGGCAGGACAAAGACCAGGCTGAAGCTCTTGTATTAGAGGGCAGAGTGCAGATGCTTGTTGTCCAGACGCAGGACAACATGTATAGGTGTAGCAGATGTTCCTATGTGACCAAAAAGCAGGCAGCGTTATTCCGACACAACAGATCATCCTGCCAGGCCGTGAAAGCAGCACTGCGCTGCCAAGACTGTGGCATGCAGTTCAAACAGCAACGTTCCTTAAACACCCATCGCCTTAGGAAGTGCCTGTCACTGCGAAGTGGCAGGAAAAAGTTTACAGTAGCAGATACTCAGGAAGTTTCTGGGAGTAATGTATCAGGAAGTCATGCATCTGATCTGGTAATCAGGAGTAAAGATCAGAGTATATCTGATCAGAGTACATCAGAATCCCTAGCTAAGCAATCCAAAATGACTGAGGTCACTGGAGCGGATTTAACCGAAAGCACATCACAAAAAAGGCAGGCAACTCTTGAGAGTAGAAATACCAAGAGTATCAACACTAAGACAGGTTTATCTGAGGCAGAGGGCTCTGTAAGTGTTGAGATCTTTGGTTACATTGAAGATGGCGGTAGATATTCTTGCAAAATATGTACTTTTTCATCTGTAAGGAAAGTCACAATAGATCGTCATTGCACAACATGTAACAGAAGCATGCACGCTAGAGATTTAGCTGATAACAGAGAGCAACTTGAGCTACAGGACGATCACAGTGACAGTGATTATAATCAGGAAGAAGATGGGGCAGATTACTCAGAAAGAGATTCGGCAAAGGAAGAGAGACCACAAGACCCAAAACCTCGATTCTCCTGTCCCAATTGTCCTTTTGTGTGCCACCAGAAGAGAGCTTTAACAAACCATGAGATAAAGGGTTGTTTAAAACCAGATGAACTGCAGTGCCAATACTGTTCATTTGTGGCCAAATCAGAAAGATCTTTAAACCATCACGCCCTAGGTCACAAGAAGGACAAAAATGTTGCTAGAGAAAAATCATCTGGCAAACTTCAGTGCAGGCTTTGCTCTTTCACCTGCAAACAAGAGCGTTGCCTGACGCATCACGTCGCTGTAAAACACGAGGGTGTTCGACCTTACCAATGTCGCTTCTGTTCATTTAGCACAATACGACGCTACCGACTGGAAGCCCATGAGTCCATGCACACAGGTGTTGGGAGGCATCGCTGCGAACTGTGTGGCCAAACGTTTGGCACCACATCCAGACTTCGTTTGCACCATCAGCGCATCCATGACAAACAGGCCACGCATTTCTGTTCTTTTTGTGACTATAAGGCATACAACTTCAACGACATCAGCCGCCACAACCTGAGCTGCCACACCGGCGACCTAAACCACCTTTGCAGCCAATGCGATGCACGTTTCAGCTCTGATGTTGCCCTCAAGCAACACTGCAACCGTGTACATCCAGAGGCTAACAGTCTATCATGCTCTCACTGCAGCTTTACTTGCAACCGTCAAGTAGCTCTCAAAGCGCATCTGCAGCGGGACCATTCAGATATCAGGAACAGTGCTTCAAATAAGGATTTTGGTACTCAGGATGTTCCAGATAAACAAAGCAAGATATCAGTCAGCCATCAGTGTCCGGTTTGCTCTTTCAACACACATAAAAGGCTCCTTCTGGTCCAGCACATGTTAGATGAGCATGAAGATGGGCCAGCTGCAGAGAAAACTCTGAAGTGTGATGTCTGCGGTTTCTCCTGCAGTCACCAAGTGGTGTTTGACCAACATGTGCGGTCACATGGAGGAACTTGTCTATTCAAGTGCACTGAGTGTGAGTTTTCCACAAGGAATAAACAGAAGATCACCTGGCACATTCGGATCCATACAGGGGAGAAGCCTTACCGCTGCGAGAAGTGCAGCTACGCCTGCGCTGATCCCTCACGACTGAAGGTATGAACCACCATTTTGATTTCCAATTTGAATTTACAAAACGTTGGTGCTCCTAACTCAAAAGCAGGATAGGCAATTTGTTTTAGAAACTTTTTTTTCTGGTTCAAAGTCTCTTTACCATCTGATAGCAATCACTAAGTCTAAATATATGTATATAAATATTTATCTTCTATAGAAGGCACAGGACTATAAAATTTTGTCCAATCATTGAATTTGATGCGAATGCAATAGGATGTCCAACTTGCCTGTCAAACTGTGTATTTGCATACCTCTGTGCACTATTGTAGGAGGTGTTGCTTTGAAGAGCGCTCTGAGGGAGGGTGGGATCTTATGCTTTTAAAGCTAGCTTGCTATTGCTAGCCTCTCCAAAATTGTCCTATCCTACCTTTAATTCCGCTTTCCTTTTGTTTTAGTATCATATGAGGATTCACATGGAGGAACGCAAATATCTCTGCCCAGAATGTGGCTACAAATGCAAATGGGTCAACCAGCTGAAGTATCACATGACAAAACATACAGGTATGTATATGCAGAATTACAGTAAACAATTGTTACTGTAACTGTAATGTTGTTGTATGCAATGATGCATTTATTCTCCTCTGTTTCAACAGGGGCCAAACCATATTCGTGCGAGGACTGCGAGTACCGCACCAACCGCGCTGACGCCCTGCGCATCCACCGGGAGACGCGCCACAGAGACACACGCTCCTTCATCTGCGAGAAGTGTGGCAAGGCATTTAAGACGCGCTTCCTGCTGAAGACTCACCAGAGGAAGCACAGCGAGGAACGCCCTTACGTTTGCTCCGTGTGTCAGAGGGCGTTCCGCTGGCCTGCAGGTCTTCGACATCATTTCCTGTCCCACACCAATCAGCTGCCATTTCATTGCCTCCACTGCCCCTACAGGGCCAAACAAAAATTTCAGGTTGTGAAGCACCTTCAGAGACACCACCCCGACCTGCCGGTGCAAAACAGTGTAGGGAAAGACCAAGAGGCCTCTAGCATGATTACACAGAAGGATTGGCTTAGAGAAGAAGAGAGACAAGAAGATGGGAAAACTGCTTTAGAGGAAATGCAGACAACAGAACACACATAGCCACCCATTGTCTATACATGTAGAACATGATACATTAAACAGTTAGAACATGTGGAAGCATTACATACCATACAAACAACATGAAAACATTCATGGAAATCACATCAAATAAACATTCTGGGTTGTATGTATTTGTTTCAGTTTATTCTTTTAAAAAGCAAAGTTTTTTGTAAAAGGATAAAAGACAAATTTATGATAGATTTTGATGTTTATCCAGGCATGTTAATACATAACGAGAGTATAAGAGAATAACATTGCTTTTTGGTCGTTTATAAAAGGCACTGCTACCATGCTTAATTTATATCAATTCAGATTATCTTAAAACACTGGTCAAGATGCTCTCTCCCCTGACTACTGTATATAACATTTAATAAAACAAAATGCATTTTACTGTGTTTTGCTGTTTTTTATATTGGTATACTTTATACTGCATAAATTCTACAATTATAGGGCTACATTACACTGCATATATGTGAAAGCTTTTCTGCATCATTTCTGTGTTTTTTTTAATTGTTAAGAAGGCACTACTAACAAAAACGCAACTATCATATATTATATCTTATATAGTAAATAATAGTATTTAACTATTATTTACTACTATTAAACAAAAGTTAACTTAATTCATGACCGACTTCACTTGCTACAGTACTGCAGATAAAATTCCTAGAGTTGTGAAATCACAGCTCTGTGATTTTAATATGAACAAACAGAGAAGATGGACGTATACTTGTTCCGTCTTTTGACAATAGATGCACATGTCGATACCCTGAAAAAGGAAGTTGTTGTTGTTATTTGTCAGAAAACCCCAATTCATTCTGAATAATTTTAGAGTATAGGCCTGTAGGCAGTATTCTTCTGTTAAATTGCCTGACACACCTACCTGGTTGAATACAGGAGAAAGGAAGTGTGTACTGTCCCATGAAGTCATTCCTAGATGTTTTATCATAATCTTCGACTACAAAGCGCACCAGCGCCAGCTCAGGGGTGTGGATTGTGAACTGTAGCGTTTCATTCCAACATGGATTAAATCCTGTGCAGGTAAAAGACAGAAAAATCAATGCAAGCACTCTCATAATTATTTCATGCCAGCTTTCACGTCTCTCTTTAAGTGATCTGGCACAGCTTCAAAACATGTTTACTTCCTCACCATTGTTCTCAATGTATTTGGTCTCCTGTTTGGTTTGATCCAGAGGAACACCATAAATTTCCACCCTTACAAAAGGGTCTACAATGGACCATTCTTTTTTACTTACTTTGGGGAGCTGTTGGCCACTAATAACCTAAAAAAATGAGGATCAAAAAGAACAATCAACATATGAAACCTCAAATGGACAGAACTGACAGTAGGAATATGCCTGAATACCTTCACAGAGAACTGTAAAGGATGATAATTATCTCGTTCCTGTGGTTTGTCGGGATGAAAAAATCTCTCTCGGTTGCACAGGATCTCGGGTTTCATAACATAGCCACAGTGTCCATTCTGACTAAATAGCCCATCATTAAGATCCATTTCCATTCCGGCAGTCTGGAAGTTTAATGCTACTGTGGAGCAGAAGTACATTACTGTTTATTGCAGATGAACTTTCCACTTTACAACACATTGTTTCCCTGCTCCTCTTTACATCGCCTACAGTGCTAAAAACTTTTTACAAGGCTTTTCTCCCACGCTATTGCTTTCCCACCCTGAAGTACTCACAGCATTATGGTATGTAATGAGATTTCCGTCATACTGACCAATCTGACATCCAGTGTTCCACATGTCCTGTGCACAGTAATTTGATGAGTCTGTCCTCATACCGCTGGGATAAACTCTGGTTAACTGCCTGGTGTTATGCAGCACAAATTCTGGGCCTAATGTGTGTAGAAATGGAACAAAATCGATTTTGGTGGGAATCCATTATACAGAAATGTAATTATTAATATATAGAGAGAATAGGTGCTCATTTATTGGTTTGGGGTGAGTTCTTAAAGGTACAGCTGAAAAAATATAAAAAACAATCTCATAAGTGGGCATCATGGGGAAAAGCTCAGTCATGAAAAATATGACGATACATCTTTATTGGGCTAGTATAAAGAAAGACTTTCTGACCCGCTTCCTTGGAATATTTACGGACTTTAGACTCTGAGAGTGATGACATCTCATAAGGTTTGCAGGAGCTGGAGGAATGCTCAAAGCCGTGGAAATGTACGCTTTTACAGAACACAAGGTCTGAAAGCTCCTTGCATAGTTTTTGCTTCGTTTCCTAAAGAAAGCAAAGACAACGTCCAAAATGGAAAACACTGCCTGATCCGTCTTTCAGTTCCTTTTTATTTGCACTGGTACCTTCCCATCTGCTGGTGGATTCTCCGTCGCTGGATTCTCCTTGCTCATTTCTGCTGCCTCGTCCTCATCACTCACTTCACCAGTGAGGTTTTCAGACTCACTTTCAATCTTCTTTCCTTTTAGCAGGATTTTCATCTTAAGTGCCTAAAAAAATAAATCAAGGCCATATATATATATATATATATATATTTTTATATACACACACACACACCCACAATATATATATATATACATAGTTTTTTTGTAATACATACATACATACATGCTTGACAACCTCTTTTATAAAGGTAGAGAGATTGAAAAATATATACATACTACAGCTGCAGCTACAGATAAGCGGATCATTTCATATCTATCAATTAAATGTACTACCATTATATTAGGTAGATAACGCTCTCTCTTAACAATTCTGTAATCCATACAGATGATAAGATAACCTGAGCTCACCTCTGGAGATGGAAGTTCACTGGCGGTTCTGGAGTCCTCTGTGGGCATCAGCAACATATCGCCCAGGATGTCTCTGAAATATCGAGCCATTACTTCCTGCTGTTCTATGTTGCAGTGATTTTCGATGGACACTATGAGCGGATACTCCGACGCCTAAAACGAGGAACACCAAGATTAAACACATCCAAAACAGAAATTATTATGGATGCACAAATGACTGATACATTTCTGGAGTGTGTGTGTGAATTTGTGGGTCCATTATGATCACCTTGAAGGCATATTTAGCAATAGTAGCAATCACGTCTTTTAAGGGAATCTTAGATGTGAAAGTGTGTCCGTGGTAAACTACAGGCTCCCCATTCGATCCGTTCCAGCAGTCCACCTCCACACACCTGCAGCCTCGTTTGAGGGCCCTTCAAAAGTTCAGCCCAGAACAAAAAACAACCAGTCATAGATATAGTGAAGCATGTTTCTGACATGTGAAAATATGCATTAAAATACAACATACAGTTAACGTAATCTGAAAAAGGTTAAAAAGCTAAAAGTTTAACAATGCTTTATTAAATTAAGATATAATGTACAAGTATACACTGTAATGAAGTACAATTACAATCAATAAAAATTATTTGAATTATTTAAACAGCTTTGCAAACATCATCAGTTATGTAAATAAATGAATATGCTAAGCTGAAGACATCAACATCATGAAGTGAACACACAAAGTCTGACATATGTGTGAGAGATAGTACTGTCATTTCAATTTACAATTTTTTAATTTTGGCTGATGTTTAGTGGTAACTTAAAAAAAATTGAAATTGTTTAAATTGTTTTGATGAGTTAATATAAAAAGATATGTTGTTCACACACATACTAATTAAATGAATTTAATTTGAACTTGAATGCGCTATACGTCACTTTGGATAAAAGTGTCTGCCGAATGCATAATTGTAAAAACCCTTTTTCACATCACCAAAGCAATCACAGGTAAGCCAGCTGTATCACCAAGCTTAAATTGATTTTCACAACTCACTTGATATAAGCCTCAACACTGCTTGGCCCTTTTAACTGATCTTCCATCAGGTATGTGTTGTGGGAGGAGGAGATGTAGTAGTGGGTGAGAGGCTGGCTCATGTCCTGGTAAAGACCTTGATGCTCTGGATTGAAGATGGAGCCCTCAGGAGACGTCAGGTACATTAGGAACCCATCGATTGACATGCAGTGATTCATTCTGGCTGTGCAGGAAAACAGGAAGAACCATCTGCCTTTACCATCCATCATTACCCAAGCAATCCTGAATAAATGACCACTTTACTGCTGCTTAGTGACCTACATCCACCCTGTTCCAGGACAACCCCCGAGAGTTCACATTTTAGATGTTTCTCTTCACTGATACATTTCAGACCTTGAATCACTTTACTAACAAGCTCATGAGTTGAATCAGGTGTGTTTGATTAGGAAATGTGTGTTGTTTGGGGTTGTCGAAAAACAGGGTTGGGTACCACTAACTGTGACGCCCGACAGTGACGCGCACTTTTTAAACACAATTTTTTTAAATGAATTTGAAATCCAGGAGCTAGTTAAGCACCAAATCAGCACTGACCAGCATAAACCATCAGAGAAATTTAAGCTGGACCAACAAGGTTTTATTAGCAGGCTATATAACTATAGGCTATATAATTCATATATAAGTGAATTTGATGTTATTTATATCTATCACAAAGTGTAACTAAGTTTGTAAGAACAATCATTACCCGTGTCTGAAGGCTCATACTGTTCTATCAGTTGAAGGGCATGTTCATAACTGCTCTCCCCCTCAAGTTGCTCCTCTCTGAGGAACTCCTCCAAATCACACTGAGACAGACTCCGCCCATCACTGGAATACTCCTGGAACAGCTCCAGCACCTCAGATCTTTCCGTCAGCATCTTGTAGAACTCCACAAACTCTTCATCCTCCAGCGTTCCTGACTGAGATTTATCGGCCTTCTGCAAGAAAACATCAACCATTGGAATCTATGATTGTTTGCATGATAGAGACGGAAACGCAGGAAACTTTGAACAACAAATGATCACCTGAAAAAGATAGCTAGCGTGTTCCTCATTCATGTCTATGTTCATCATTTTCAGCAGCTTTTTCGCTTCCATGAAGTTTATTCTGCCATCCTTGTTTTTGTCAGCTTTGAAAAACCACTCTGAGATCCATCTGAACAGATTTCTGGTTTAGGAAAACAGAATTGTCTATTTAAAAAGTAATTTAATCATCTAACATTATTAATGAGATTTGATGTTAAACATGACATCTGATACAAGGATACTGGTCAACTTTGGCGCTCTCATCCATGTTCTCTATGTTCTCCATGAGGGCTCTGATGCCCTGAATCCAGGCCTGAGCTTCTTCTGCAGACTCAGCCACCAGGTCCAGATTTCCCCTGCGTCCACGGAAGACCAACGTGAAACAGCGGTCGGCGGGAAACTCGTCCGCCACACTAAGGAGGGTCTCTGACTCATGGCCCTCACGAACAGCCTCTAGATCACTGATAGAGACTGACCAAAAAGAAATCAATAACATTATAATATAATGTAGTGTCTGAACCGACAAACAAACAAAAAAAAATCTAATTAGATTCAGATGATTACATAATCACAGGGTTATTAAATCATGCAAATCCTTTTTTAAATAAAATCCTTTTTTTCTACTTACAGGTAGAATAAGAGTTTATTGCCCAGCTGGATTTATAGGTGATAGTCTTACAGTCCTCCTGAAGTTTATAGTGCCGTTGACGCTTCCACATACGAGACTTCACTTTCCGCAGAAACATTCCTGCCTTCATGGCCTCCATGTGTTTGTGACCCTCTTCACCTGTGAGAGAAACAGCAGTGGTCAGAAACATCGAACTGGTAAGAAATAAATAACATTTATTAACAATATTAATGGGCGAAAATAACATTTATATATAATATTAAAACTTACAACAATTTAGGGGCGATTCCATTTTCAATTATGAAGCTTTTCTGCAAGCACAAATAATCATTAATAATCAAATTCAACTAATTCATTTATTTGTATAGAGCTTTTCACAATACATATCGTTTCAAAACTGCTTTACAGAAAGTGCATGTTGTACGTCACCAGAAGAGTGTGAACAGAAGGATTCAAAATTCATTATCCTAACACACATTGTTAGTGCTCATGAGAAAAGAAAACATTTATATGGTAATGCTGAGATTTCTGCACTGAGAGTTCATTTAAATAGCCCATTGACTCTATAAAGCTCTCTCTACTGTATACAGTATACACACTTGACAGATGTATTGTGTATGTATTGACAGCTCAGTGCTGAGGTGGCATTGTTGTGATCCATCCTCTGGAGAACATATCTTCCCCAAAAACCAAAAGACAGCAAATCCTTCAGGCTGCTGATATGAGAACTGCATGTCATTTTGTTGCCTGTAGTTCTAGATGCTCGTTTGTCAGTGAAAATACAGGGCAGTGATGCTACACAAATCCTTAAACAGGCTCACACAACAGATGTACAATAGTGAGGACACAGTGATTTTCACTGTAAAATTCTCTAAAGGGAAAAAGAAGCTCGTTCAGGCACAAGGAGAGCAGGGCAGTCAGGCATGCCAAACTGAGTCATGAGTCATGGCTAAATATGACTCTGAGACACGATCCTCTGCTGGCACCATCACCACTAATACGTCCCGAATGGATTAAACACAATCTGATTTGCTCATAAATAGTTTCCTGGCATTATTCTGCTATTAAGAAGCACACGCATGTTGTGTAGCATAACTGCCTTCACTGTAAATCACACTAATAAATGAAAGCAAAATGAAAACGATGGTCATTTGTTCTTACGAAATACAAACAATACTGTAGATGCGGAGTGAATACTTGAATACATGAATACTTGGAGCAAATGTAATTTACTGTAATGTTAGCTGCACTAAAAATAGCAAATGCTGGCAAAGTGAAGTTCCTGCCACAAAGCAAAGAGAGAATGAGAAAGTCTGCATCTCGTATATCCATTGTTAAAAGAAACACAGAGGAATGAAACAGGAAAATGGATTAAAAAAAACTCACCAAACTCAAGGTCGTCTGATGAATGCAAACATTTGAAGAAGCTCAGGGCAGAAACACAGAGATCAGGGCAGAAACACAGAGATCAGGGCAGAAACACAGAGATCAGGGCAGAAACTGTGAGGATGGGCTCTGCTGTGTCTCTTCTGTTGTGTGTGAAGTGCTGGGAAAACAGATCTGCAGTCTGTGCTTCTTCCACAGTGATGCATAGCCTGCCCCCTTCCTCACTCTCTTCCTCTGCCTCATTCCTTCCTAGAAACACCCACTTTCCCTTTTGTCCTGCTTTATAAGACTAGTCTTTTTTTTAAGTTCTTAATACTAATTGTATATAATGAAATACAGACTAGAAATACAGAATGATGGAACAGAATAATTTATCAATCTAACATGCTAGTTAAACCTAAGATGCTTCTGTCTGTTTAGAAGGCACTTTACTGGACACATTTACATTAACATTTACATGCAGATGTGACTTACAAATAAGGACAAATGCAAACCAAAGCATTATGCAGGAATGCTTGCAGTACACAGCCAAACATGACAAAAACTGCATAAAACACTTAATCTGTCTGGACCAACATCCAGACAGGACCTAAACATAAGTACTTGAAATGCTTCTAACACTTTGTGAATTCTTTATAAATAATTTGACTCTTGATTCAAGTGCAGAGCAAACAATTTTGGTCCTCAGGGTCACCGATTCACAGTTCTGGAAAATGAATTTCCTTTGTGTTCACATTGGACATGGTAACATTGTAGTCACTTCAGTTACCAAATTATGAAAAATCATCTACATCATATTATAAACACCATGTTTTGGCAGATCTCTGCAGTAGGATTCAATGTGGATTTCTGCTCCTATAGTCCATTTGCTTCTGATATAAAATACATAATAAAAAACAATCAATACATAATATCAATAATACAATAATAACAAAAATAAAACAAACTTTATACTTATGGGGTTGTGGGAGGATTGTAGCGTTGCAACAAAATAATTCAATATAAAGAAATACATATATGTCATATTACATGTTATATATGCATAGCCTAATATGAGGAGGAACAAATATGATATGTAATATTTACTTTTTCATGACGTATGTGTACGTCACATACGTCATAAAAACATACGTCACACACGTCACACACGTCACATAAGCAATGAATGCATTGCGAAAACAAATCAAACTCAAACGACACACAATTCAGCATGTACTGTACAAATACTGTACAACATCCTCCGTGTGATGACAGAGAAACTAAAGTCGTGATTTGGTTGTAAATAAAACCACGCAACGTGTCACAATTCCGCTCGGACGCGTGAAACGCGCCGCTTACGTCAGTCTGCAGACTGATCACGTGACGCTCCTCACGTGACTCTCCTCACGTGACTCTCCTCAACATGGCGGCCAGCTCCGTGTTTCAGAGAGTGAGAACGGGCTCGAAAATAGGAGCCCAGTACGACCAAGAGGGCAATGTCATCAAGGTACGACTAAAGCCCTGAACATTGATGTGACTTCAATGTGTTATTTATGTGATTTATATGTGCCGTCTGATTACTGCAGTTAATCAAATGCATTCAGGCGGCTAGGCCGAGAAGTTCAGTGTGTAATGTATCCGTTCCGTATAAATGCACACGCATTAAAGCATGGATCTGATATGTCTTGATATGTACATTTATTATATATATATATATATACATACATATTATATATATATATATATCCTAGTATGTTGCTTTCAAAGTAAAGCTGAATTCGTGTCTGATGATTATAAGCATTTCCTGATTGAGCAGATCCTTCAAATAGAAAACACATAGATAGTACTTTTGCTTAAGTTTTACAGTAAGTAACAGTCATTTATTGGCATTTACTGAAGTGACGTTTAAGCAATCAGCCATGTGTATTGCCATTGTTGCCATGGTGACAGGTGTTGTTGTGATTGACAGGTGGAGACACGTGAGGATGAGGAGCAGAACATCAAGCTTGCGGAGATTTTGGAGCTGTTGCTCGCAGCTGGTTATTTCAGAGCGCGTATAAAGGGACTGTCACCCTTTGATAAGGTACATTAGATTTTACACTTCTGCACCAACAGCACATCCCTTTATATCCTCGCATACATCTAGTCTAACTAAACAGTCCTTCATCACTAAAGACGTCCTGCATAAATGTGTGTAAAACTCACGTATCATGTATCAGTCTCTGCTTTTATTTTTTAGGTGGTCGGAGGAATGACCTGGTGCATAACTACATGCAACTTCGACATTGACGTTGATCTGCTCTTCCAGGAAAACTCCACTATTGGTCAGAAAATGTGAGTGGCTGTAACAGACAACATGATAATAATGTGACCTCACACATAATAGAGTCAAAGAAGATAATACAAAAAGCTCTCCTGTGGATTGAACTGAATTCTGGGTAATGTTTTTGCTTTTTCCATTGAAGTGCTCTGACAGAGAAGATTGTCTCGGTTCTGCCCAGAATGAAATGTCCTCACAGGTTAGAGCCTCATCAGATCCAGGGCTTAGATTTCATCCACATCTTCCCTGTTGTACAGGTACACACACCTGCATACCGGCTGCCTCTCAAAGACCTACCACACACAGTTTAAATGTCTGACTTTATGAAAACCTTAATGAAAGGTTTAACATAAAACTTAATGAGCATAAAACGTCATGAAAGGTTTCCTAACAATCTGTCTGTGTGGGATGTACAGTGGCTGGTAAAGAAGGCAATAGAAACTCGTGAGGAGATGGGTGATTATGTGAGGTCATATTCCATCTCTCAGTTCCAGAAAACACATTCATATCCTGAGGTGAGACAAGGACACTGAAACAGACCTCAGTGAAAAGTGTTTCAGTGAAAAATAGTGTCCTTATCTTTAGTAAATGTGTTGTGTTTTAGGATGAGGAGTTTGCATTAAGGAAGGAAAGAGCCATCAGCAGTGTGGTGAAAGTGTGTGTGAGTATCTGATGAACTTTATACACACAGGTACAGTATACATATATTTCTTACCCCATTTCTAAGCACAAGAACACAAGTGTGTGTGTTTGGGTGCAGGAGGTGTATGCTCCTCAGAGGCGTTATAAGCGGCAGGTGGATGCTGGTGAGCTGTTGGATGAGGAGTCTCGGGTTCACTCCACACTGCTGGAGTTTGGCAGGTGCTTCTCTTTTTTTTTATCTCTTTCTCATACTGTTTGTATTATTTGCTCTTAATTGCAGCCACACTTTTAGTGTACCTCATCTGTTTTTGTCTTTATTGGACTGTTTTTACCACAAATAGGCTGTATTATACAGCAAAAATCAGACATTTTTTCCCACATTCGACTTCGATCCATATAGTTAAAAAAAAAACTAAATGGGGAAAAAACATGAATTCTGTTTGCTTAATATAAACCATGTTAATATTTAAAACTCCATTTACACAGAATCTCCTTTAACAGCAGTGATTAATTCCCATCTTTTTGTAAGCATCTCTCTCCTGGTATTTCTCTCATGCTCTTCATTTCCACCTTCTCTCTGTTTATATTTAACTGATCAGTCCGTGTCTTCTCATATCACAGTATATGCAGTGAGTATGAATGCCGTTCAGTTTCTGACAAGAGTGACACTGACTGGCTGTCGGTCAGGTGTTTTGGCTTTGCATCAGCTACATTTGTTTAAGTTTTGCATCTTTTGTTGTTTTCAGACATTGCATCTATACGTTATTTTCTTTCATGTGGATTTTCTGGTCATGTGGTGTGTCATGCCTGTAGTGGTGTCACATGAGTTTGATGTTTGGATGTAAGATTTCTGCCGCCTGTAACATGAATGTAAAGTGAAGCATTTAAAATGCTCTTCTACTTCTGTTTTACAGGCGCTATGGATTCAGCAAACAGTCTAAAGCTGGCACAGTGAGTATCAAAATTACTATGATTTCCAAAAATGTTTACTGACTCCAGAAACGGCCCTGTGCTGCTTGTCTGCGCATGTGAAATCATAGACGACTGCTGACCTTTGATTCCTGTGTGATTGTGATATTTTTGTGATGATGTTTATAACAGGCAGCGGAGCAGAAGCAGGTGTTGGCTCAGGGCGCACAGATCACACCTGCTGGCATGACCCAAGTGTCTGAGGAAGAGGATCTGCAGGCAGCAGAAGAGGTGAGTTGAACTGATACCTAACCGTCACTCAGCTATCACTCATCACCTGTTCTTCAACTGACCTTATTGAATTTTCCATCAACCAATCAGAAGCTCTGTTTGTCTTTCTTACAGCTCAGAATTAAGGCCTTGATGACTGGAATGGCTGCCATGGCAACAGAGGAGGTAGGCTTCTGAACATTTGTTAAGCACTCAAATGTGCATATAATAGCTATGCATATGTAGAAAGTATATATGTGTATGTATGAGGGGCTCATTCATCATACACGCTCTGTTTTTGTGTGTGTATTGCAGGGGAAGCTGTCAGCCAGTACAGTGGGGCAGATTGTTGGGCTGCAGTCTGAAGAGATCAAGCAGATTGTCACAGAGTATGCTGAGAAGGTGAGTTCATATATAACACTATTGAACTGTTGAAATCAACAGCCCTTGAGTTACAGGATGTGTATGTGTGATCGGTCAGGCCGAACGCTCGGCTGAGGATCGTCCTGAGAGATTCGGACCTGCACAGCAACACCGGCGCCAGGTGGCATCTCTCAACAAACAGATCGTGCAAAAAACGAAAGAGCTTGAAGAGGTAATAAACATAAACATGCTGCAGTGTGTTTCTTGGGTCTGATTGCAACACATACACTTAATGCACAAATGGCAGTTTTTGAATGCTGACTGGCTGTTTCTTCTGACTGGTCTATTTCAGCTGCAGGTCAAACAGCAGGAGGTCAGAGCAGCATGTGAGGAAGCTAAAATCAAACTAGCGGAGGTGAGACACACACACACACACACACACACACACACATACTGACAAATAACTTGTTGACTTAGACTATTAATGTGTGTGTGTGTGTGTGTTTAGGCCACCACACACACTGAAAAGCTGGAGACAGAGCTGAGCTCTCTGGAGGACGTGGAGTCTCAGGAAGACTCGGGGTACGTGAGCAGAACATCTGAAACCATCATGTCTTAAGGTGTTTTGTCACATAAAATGTCTGCCTGAAATGCTGTAGAAGTCATTTTATCAGTCACGTGTAAATGTAAATGAACAGGTACAGTAGATTCTGCTTTTGAACTTGAACAAAAATGTATGTTTTGAAACTATTGTGTTTGTTTGTTGGCCTGTTTTAGGTTGCTGGACAAACTTCGTGCTCTGGTGGCCATGAATGAAAACCTGAAACATCAGGAGCAAACATTCCGCTCGCACTGTCGCGTACGTTGCCATGACAAACTTCCACACCGCCTCCCGCATTACCATTGAAACCTCACTGCTTATCACTGTTGCACAGTACACTGATACCATTAATACATTTTTAGACACAGTAGTAGCTACTGTTGTATGCATGATACTAATTTAATTTGCTCTGCCAAAATTTGAATCAAAGATATGTCTGCTATAACAAAATAATAACAGATTGATTAAATGGCTGTGTGTGTGTATATAGGAAGAAATGGCCCGTCTGCAGCAGAGCATTGAAGAGCTGAAGATGGAGTCTGGAGATGAAGGCGACGATAAGAAGGTGCCAGTCACAGTTACCAACCCACAGTTTGTACTGGTCTAGTCCTCTTTGACTGATCCACCTTGTGTGTGTCTGTAGGAGATGAATCTGTTGATTGATCAGCAGTACGCTGCAGACAGAGAAAAGCTGCAGAAGATTCGGCTGCTAATGGTGAGGCCACGAGGACTGACGCTTGTTCTCAGCCAGTTATGTGAGGAATTTCTCAGACTGGTTGTGCTTCTTTGCTGCAGGCTCGGAGGAACCGTGAGATCGCTATCATGCAGAGGAAAATCGACGAGGTTCCCAGCAGAGCCGAGCTGACACAGTACCAGAAACGCTTCATTGAGCTGTATAGCCAAGGTGTGTGTGTGTGTGTGTCTATATTTAGTGTGTTATTAAACAAACTGTTTGGACTGTCAATTTGAAGTTGTCATAAAACACTGATTAATGTGCACCTGTTACCGAACAATTCTATATTATTATTAATTAAGATTGCCATGTTGCATGGCAACCATAAACAACCTACAGCTAATTATATTATATTACGAGAACTAAATTACTAGACAGAAGATCACTCTGAAATGTTATTAATTAAAAAAAAAGTAACAATTTATTAAAGATGAGTAACTCATTATATTGCTGTTGTCACATATTTAATAGGACTAAGTGTGTTTAGGTAATTTTTTTAACCGTCTTTAAGAGGGTTTTAGAGGATTTACTCCAGGATGCAGCATAAAATGTATCTCAGTATTTCATGACCTTCTCTGGCTTTATTGCTTAAGCAAAACTTTGTGCATTTGGTGTTTTTACAGTTTCTGCAACACATAAAGAGACAAAACAGTTTTTCACATTGTACAACACACTGGATGACAAAAAAGTTTATCTGGAGAAAGAGGTATCAGCTTTTTTAGTTGTACTGAAAGTAATTTCAAAGTCACTGTTATGTGTTTATCGATGGAATCACATTAAAATCTGTCATGAACGTTTGTAAATCTGTCATTGTTTTATTTTGCAGGTCAATCTACTAAACTCGATTCATGATCATTTCCAGCAGTAAGTATTAAATAGTTCTAGATTTTATATATACATATATTTATATAAAAAGTATGTATAGGATTATAGCTGTGTATGCTGTGTAGCATAAATCTGATATGTATGTTTAATATCTATCCGTGTTTTGTCCATTTTTTTATTGTTTTTTGTTAATCTTGTATATTAAACTAAATAAAAGTAATGAAAAAATACAGTTATAGATCGGAAGCCTCACAGACAATCTGATTCTGTGGCTTATTTCTTGAAGGTGCAAGAAACATGCGTGTGTGTGTGTGTGTTTTTTAGAGCGATGGCGTCATCAGGAAGTAAAGAACAGTTTCTTAGACAAATGGAGCAAATTGTGGAAGGAATCAAACAGAGCCGTATAAAGGTACAAAGCACACTGCTACATCATACAAATACACACACACACACACACACACACACAGAAGCAGACAATTTAAGCTAATGGTTGCTATTACACTTTGTGGCAATAAGATAAAAACAGCGATTTGTTTTCACTCAGTCAGGAACTTGAATTACATTAGTGTTGGTGTCTAATGAGTACATGTGCTTATTGAAGATGGAGAAGAAACGTCAGGAGAATAAGATGCGCAGAGATCAGCTGAACGACGAGTATCTGGAGCTGCTGGACAAACAGAGACTCTACTTTAAAACTGTCAAAGACTTTAAAGAGGTAAATACACAAGAGCAGAGCCTATATATGTGTGTATATATATATATGTATGTATATATAACATCTGTTGTGTTTCAGGAGTGCCGCAAGAATGAGATGCTGTTATCTAAACTCAGAGCAAAGGGAGCATCATAACTGCTGGATACTCACACACCTTTAACAATAAGCAAAACAGCACTTCAGAGACCAGAACACATTCCTGCATATATGTGTGTTTTCACTATTACACACACCAGACCGATGCTGAGATCAGAGCCCAGACTAACACACACACACACCAGACCGATGCTGAGATCAGAGCCCAGACTAACACACACACACACCAGACCGATGCTGAGATCAGAGCCCAAACTAACACACACACACACCAGACCGATGCTGAGATCAGAGCCCAAACTAACACACACACACACCAGACCGATGCCGAGATCAGAGCCCAAACTAACACACACACACACCAGACCGATGCTGAGATCAGGGCCCAGACTAACACACACACACCAGACCGATGCTGAGATCAGAGCCCAAACTAACACACACACACACCAGACCGATGCCGAGATCAGAGCCCAAACTAACACACACACACACCAGACCGATGCTGAGATCAGGGCCCAGACTAACACACACCCCAGACCGATGTTAAGGTCAAAGCCCAGACTTACACACACACACACATCAGACCGATGCTGAGATCAGAGCCCAGACTAACACACACACACCAGACCGATGCTGAGATCAGAGCCCAGACTAACACACACACCCCAGACCGATGCTGAGATCAGAGCCAGACTAACACACAGAGGGTGTGTGTTAATGTATTGTTCCAAGTTCATTTCAAATGATTCATTTGAAGCTTGTTATTAATATGCTGATTGTTTAACAGTTTGTATACTTATAATGGGTTTAATTTCCTAATCACTTGTAGTGTGGTCATAATAATCTGCTGCCATAAGAACAACACTTAATACCATTCGACAGATTTATTAGTTTACCAGAAAAGTCATAATAAATACACTAATGGCAGAATCCACCTGGTGTCTTACTGGTTTCACAAATTCATACATTTTCCCAGACTGACTTTTTACTTGTACATTTTAATCATGTAAGATTATTTTTGAGTGGCAGCACCTCTAATGTAAGTCTCATGAAAATGCTAATGATTTGGTTTATGCATTTCTCAGTTCTTTAAAACCATGTTAGTCACAATTTTTATGGAAGCTCCCTTCAGCAAAAATTTGAAGTAGTTGTTAATTACAATGTATTGTTACAGTGGTGCATAATTTTATTTTAAACATACCTTACATCTTAAAAATACCTTCAGAACATTTCAGAGCAAGAACAGACAATGAATATCAAAAGATTAAAAAATTTTTTTAGCTCCAACCTTGTAAGCTTTAGTTGCTACTACAGGTTGCAGGTTCAATCCAAAGTTTAGGGAATTTAATTAGAATTCACAAGATATCAAGATCAGTTTCCATGTTTTAATTTCAGTTCAGACAGTAACAAGAGATATTCAACAGGAAACTATTATATACCAATATAACGGCCTCTGAAAATGGAGAACAGACTGACTAAAGATTGTTGAGCACAAGTTTGAACAGTATTATAGTCATGTAGTCTGAAGGTCCTCCACACAGATCAGAAGGCATGCATCTCATCTCAGTGTGAGAACTGCCTGCCGTCTCTCCTCCCTTTGCTGATGTGTTTGAAGATCTTAGCCTTGTGGACGTTCTTTGATTTCTGGTAGCCAAAGCCACCTCCACCACCCCTCTTCATCATCTTCACTCCTTTACTGCTGTGGACATCTGAGAAAGCGAGCGGTTAAGGAACACACATCGCCACAGCTCAAATAAAATAACTATATGAACAACAAATTGGTAACATGTTAGCAACATGTATAAACAGTATAATGCTGAAAGGATACTGAGGTCCACAAAAGGCGGCACTTTAAACCCAAAAGATAAGGCCACCTTGGGGAGGTCGAGTGTCTCTACATTATAGATCTGTTTGAGGGAATGAGAGTCATACGCTCTGACGTATGATTTATATGCCTCCTGAGCTGATTTGTGGAGGTAATAATTCTTCTCTATCAGCTTCTCCAGCTGAAACAGAGAGAAGCACATATCAGTCGCACACATGATAACACACAGAGTCTAATATCTACCGAATCATTAAGTTGGACTGAGAATCTGAAATCTCACCTGAGACTGAATATCAGAGATTTTATTCCAGGAGAACTCAAATTCACTCAGGGGAACCTTCATGAGGAAAAGCATAAGAACAATAAAAACCCTTCATCTAAATGCACTTATATTAAACATGTTTACAGTCATATACTGTAAAAAAGACTTTAACAGGATAATACATGTTTGAAATTATATTTTATGATTATATCAGTCTTAACTTTTGAATGTGACATTTCTGTAGGACCAGACACCACAATGTTACATGCTAACATGCTAAGGTGAGTATTTAAAAGCAGGTGTAATGCTTCATACTTTGGCTTGTTTGAGGAATCTCAAGAAGCCGAGCTCCTCTGGCCTCAGGATCAGGAGGGCGTGGCCTATGCCGTTAATACCACGAGCCGTTCGCCCCACGCGATGGATGTACTCCTGAAACACCAACCGGAACATTGTATCAACATATAAATGTACAAAGGGAATAACTAAGAGGTCAGCGTGGGCTGTGTGTGTCAGACAGGCTGAGTGCTGTACCTTCGGATCATCAGGTGGGTCATACTGAACAATCCAGTCCACCTCCGGGATATCAAGACCTCTGGCCGCGACGTCAGTACAGAGGAGAATGCCGGAGTCTGCATTACAGAACTGGAAAAACGTGGTTGTTCTCTTCGTCTGTTTCTGCTTGCCCTGAGAAATCAAGAAAAATACATAAATGAATACTAAACAGACTAAAGGGATAGTTCACCTAAAAATGGAAATTTCCTATCATTTACTCACACTCAAGTAATTCCAAACCTGTATGCCTTGTGTTCCTCAGAAGCAAAAAAAGACAATAAAAAATGTAAAAGATATTGTCAAGTATGTTGGTAACCAAACAGCAGTGGCACCCATGGACTTCCATTGTATGGACATATATAATTTTGAGAGATTTCTCAAAATGTATTTTGTGTTGCCCAGAAGAAGAAAATCATACAGATTTGGAATAACATGAGGGTGAGTAAATGGAGGAATTTTCATTTCTGGATGAACTATCCCTTTAAACAGACATCCATCACCTCAATCAGACTGCATGTCACTTACATGAATGGCCAAGACGGGCAGATCAATGTAATTGAGAAGCTCGTAATGATACTTCACAGACATGCAGGATGAGAAGAACACCATGAGCTTCTTCTTTCGATTCTTCTTTAGGAACGTGAAAAGCAGCAGGAAGCGCTTCTCTGAAGGACACATCACATAACCCTGAAATCACACAGAACGTTGTGAGCATTCAACAAACGTGTAACGCTCAGATCATGGCTGACTGGTCCAGAAAGAGGTGTGACTCGTGAGTGCTTCACCTGTTCTAGCCCATCTACAGTGGCTACATCTTTGTTGTCATCCACCCCCACATACAGCGGCTCCTTTTTAAGAGAGATTCTTGCGAGATCTTCCACCTTACGTGTCTGTGTTGCTGAAAACAACATAGTCTGCCTTTTTTCTGGAGAGGAAAACAAGTTCTGTCATGGTTTGGTCACATTACCTAGCTGCTTTCAGTCTTTTGATATTATATGTCTTATGTATGAATAAGGGTTGAAAATCTTACATTTGGAATATTATGGAAATTTATAGTAATTAATTTGGAAGTTTGAGTAATTTTGACAATTTGTATCACATACATACAAAATTATAAACATTCACTTCTTTGACTTGTCTTAAATTGTGTGCTATAATATATTCCATATATTCCCATAAATTCAAGACAGGTTTCCAAAATTCCTGGAATTTTGCAACCCTAATATGAATTATGTAACAGCAGCAGTAACGCCATTGGCTCTTACTCGGCAGAAGCTTGATAATCTGCTTAAGCTCCTCCTCAAAGCCCACCTCCAGAATCCTGTCGGCCTCATCAATGATCAGACACTGAAGGTTCTTATACATGAACCCTGGTGTGTTCTGGAGAGAGAGAGAAAAGAGAGAGAGAGAGAGGGATCAAACACAGGTCAAACAGACTGATTCCTTGTGGTGAAAGTGAGAGGTTTTACCTGCAGATGATCAAGAAGTCTTCCAGGTGTAGCCACCACAATATTAACTCCATTAGCGAGTTTTTGGGCTTCGGCAGAGCGATTGCTGCCTCCCATGATGAGGCCGTAAGTGTGCACGTGATGAGTCATTAACTCCTTCAACACGCCGTATGTCTGCATGGCCAACTCGCGTGTAGGAGACAGAATGACCACTCCAGTTCCTGAGAAACAGATGAGAAACAGATGAGAACCACGTCACACCTTATCAACATGGCGTTAGGCATTAGGTCTGGTCCACTTCACATCTTATTCTGGTCAGAAGTCTGATCTAAATATAAAGTGGCTCTTAAAGGTATAGTTCACCCAAAAATGATTTGTTCCATCATTTACTCACCCTCATGTCATTGTAAACATGTATGACTTTTTGGAACACAAAAGAAGATATTTTGAGAAATGACTCAGTGGTTTTGTGTCCATTCAATGGGTACCACTGTTGTTTGGTTACCAAAAGACTTCATATCTTGTTTTATGTTCCACAGAAGAAACAGAAAAACTACAGGTCTGAAATGACATGAGAATGAGTAAATGTCATTTTTGGGTGAACTATCCTTATCCAATAACGTATGTAAATGGGTTCGTTGTGCACACTCACCATTTCTAGGCATGAATTTGAGTTTGTAGATGAGCTCTATTGAAGGAATCAGGAAAGCCAGAGTTTTACCACTTCCTGTTTTAGCTGCCGCCAACACGTCTCTGTTGGTCAAGCACGCACACACACACACACACACACACACAAACAAATCAGTACAAGAAACACTAATGCAATAAGCAAATGTTTCTGTGAAGGTGTAACAGTACACTCACCTCCCTTCCAGCAGGGGGCGTATGGTCTTGTGCTGGATCTCGGTCATGGTGTCAAAGCCCATTTCTTTCACTCCCTTCAACGTGTTCTCGCTCACAACCTCCACCAGAGATGCAAATGTCCTGTCCTCAAATGCACCTGAGTTATTCAAACACAAGACAGATAAGATCCGCTTCAAGACATGCTGGAACGTGAAGCACTAAACAACCATCTCCACATGCTCACACGGTTTACCTGTCAGTCCAGAGGGAAGTGCTGGTCCATCTTCTCCTCCTCATCCTCCTCGTCATCTGAACCCTCTTTTTCTTCATTTCCATTTTCAGGCAACTTCTCAGGATCTGCAGATTCCTCCTCTTCCTCTGCTGCTTCTGTTGCATCCTCACCTGCCTTCTGCTTTTTTACCTTATTCACTGCTAAAGGAGCAAATCCACCAAACAACAACCATGTCTTTCCATCATTTAAACAGGCACAGATTTACTACGAAAACAACTAAACTATGGTTTCTGTAGCAAACTCATGTTCATTTGTGCTTACCATCCTTTAACTCCTGTAAAATGTTTTCTGGTTTATATTTACAGTAAGGGAACAGCTCAACTGTACAGCAACACTTACTGGAGGACGAATCTGTGGTTCTCTCTAACTTTCTTTTCTTCTTCTCTGTGGAGACACTTTGCTGCTGGTCTTCACTGAAGGTCTGAGCTTCACTGCTCACAGATTCGTCCAGCTCTGTCAGAAGAACATCGGCACACTTAAACCAACCGGACCATGAAAGCACACAACGCGTGATTTGATCAGACTGATCTGAGTTCAGTTAGTTACAGACAGTTACAGACCTCCGCCGTGCTGGTCCCGTCCCTTCTGACCTGGGAGCAGTTTGCGTTGTTTATTTCTCTCATTTCTCTTCTGGATTTTCTTGCGCAGTATCTTCATCTGCATGTCCGCCATGGCTGTAGACGAACACGTGTGCGCGTGCGTGCGGGCGCGCGCGCGCGGGGTCCTTCGTGCGGTGGCTTGCCTCCTACTCTGCCTGACTAAAAACAACTCAAGCCCCAGTACAGAAATTGTTCCACGTCGTGATCCTTAATACTTGTTTAATACAAGTTATTTAATACAGTAACTCTTGATTTAGTTTTTATCTAGCAACCTCTAAGTGGTGTAAATCAACGCATATGAATATATACGGGACCATAAAACGTTCATCCATTCTTTGCATTCGGTCCGAATGTAATGATAGGATGTCTAGTTGCTTGTCAAACTTTATTCTGTGTTTGCATTAGTTGAAATCAGATGTGAAATCAAAGTTTATTAAGCTGCGCTTACTGCAGGGACGGTTTAGTTTCTACTGAAATAGTTGACCGTGATGACCCTAAAATGACCCTGATGAAAGTGTAGGCTTTTAAAGACGGGCAGGGCTGTTCAAATCGCTGCATTTAAGAGTCAATTGCATGTGTTGCTAGGCATTGTCCCCTAAAATGACAGAGAACTTATTCAGTACAGCCGCTCACTGAAGTGTGATGATTTCTGCACAGTATCACCTCTAGAGGTGACTTCCCCAATGACACTGACATCATGACTACAGAGGAATTGAAGAAGAATCTGGGTAGAAACCGACGTCCTTAGTCAATAAACTCAGTGTTCTTAACAAATGAATTACACAAGCTTTCTCTGACCCCAGACAACCCGCTGATACACCTGCTGATGCCCCAAAACCCCTACAGCCAACACACAGTACAGAGCGACGCAGGTACCACACTGTCGTTTTCATTTATACAACAATGTAAAGCGATCTTTCAAAGAAAACTTCTCAAATGTATTTTATGTGAGAGGTTCAACTACATATGACCTTTCTTAGTGTCATTTAAATACATACGCAAATGTAGGTAACATCGCTCTCACTGTAGCATTCACAGTATTTTTCTAAAAATTGGAAATTGCATTATTGAGGATGAGAATTTATTAAGAAAAGGTCACCAAACAAACAACATTAAACAGAAAAATATGAACTTTACAGGCAGTGTAACAGAAAAAGCAAAGCAATTAAAAGATCCTGAGAAAAGCATAAGACTTCATTTAAACTTCCTCAGCAATGAACAGACAGACCCTTCTTAAAAACATATCCTGAAGTCAGAACAAAAGCAACTCCAGTTTAACATTATTAAGTGAACACTTTCTTCTGGTCAATATAATGTGTGTCTTTAAGGATGAAAATAAAGACAGTCCAGGTCTGTGTATAACAGTGGCAGTTTATAAATGATAATATATCTATATTGCACACAGCAATTGTTTATAATAGAGTGTTACATTAACATAAAAACAAACACATACATTTCTGTAAACAAGAAACATGTCTAAATTCGGCACATGACCCTACAAACTTTATTAATGCACATTTTTTCTCAGTATGCTGTTTCACTTGAAAATACATCCAGTTATGGAACATAATGTGTTGAGAATGGATTTTCATGTTGACATTATGGCCATATTTTCTAAGGCTATTTGGTAAAACAAAGAAAACCTGACCATGACACCATTTTAGCATAACAAAAATCCCAACAAGAATTAAGATTTTAATTCATTTACAGTAGAAACGTTCACATTCTCTCATCACAATATCTAAAGCGTACAGTCATACAAAGGTCATCAACATTCATTTGCATTACATTCTGACAGGTGACATATAACTTGAAACCGCCCAGTCTTGTAAAATAAGCTAATGGGATCTGCTTCAGTAGTCGCATACTTCAGTCACGTCAAAACAACATAGTAGCCATCGTTACTTTCATCTGCCACCACACAGGAAAAAATAAAGTCAACATTAACCATGTAACATAACAAGCACACTGACATTATGAATTAAATGTGAATCTAATAAATATAAAGATTCAAACACATACTGTGACCTTAGTTATGATTTTTGAGTTATGTTATAGCTTGTTATTTACCAAGACATTCCCAGAAGCCTGTACAGTTTTTAACACGGCCTGTTAGCCATTAAGGTCAAAATGATGACAGAATTATACTGTATTTCTTAAACACAGTGATTCAGTATATGTTAGTATCTACTACACAAAATCCTGCAGTGGTTGTTTTTAATGTAACGTCAGCAATGATTTTTGAACTGTTTTGAGCAAGGGCCATTGGGCTTATTTTCACCTGATATCTACAGTCTGACATAAACCAGTAAAGTGGAGATAAACGATCATGTCCATGTAGTTACCTTTCAGAGTGCTGATAATGAAGCTGCTCTCCTCTGTGAAGTTCTGCACCATCTGAAAAAGCCAAATACATTAAAATGACCTAAATGCATTTTAAAAACAGTGATTAAAAAATAACTTTGTATGTTGGGACTCTCCACTTCAGTTTAATAATCAGTAACTAAAGTGGATTATGAATGTAAAGAAAGGACTGCTGCTACAAACCAAGTCTAATGACCACAGACCTGAAACATTTTTTTACAATGAAACAATAACCTACAGTATATCTTCCATCATGTTTTTCCATCTAGTTTTTTTGAGCCCATTCAGAAATGGCAAATAAACACTATGGCTTTGATTAACTAATTACAAGACATGCCATTGACTTTACAGAATTAATTACATACATCAACACGTTCTAAGAAAAGCACTCCTTAAAAACAAATGCAACCTCATCTTACCTCATCTGAAACCAAGACGTGGATCCCCGTCGGCCCCTGCCTGTATACATGATGGATTTGCTGTGAGGGAACATTATATAGATTGGCTATCTTCTCAGTCAGTTCAAACACCGTAAGATCCTCCAGGTATAGAGCGTGGTACACTACACACAAACAAAAACAACTACAGTATTAAGAATAAACCTGAAAGCCCGGTGACACTCTTGAAGGTCACAAATATGCTAAGAAACACTGTGATGTCTCTTACCCTCATCAGCTCCTGCTTTGATGTGCGGTTGATAACTGTTCTGCAGCTGAGACACATATACAGTGAGACGCGGCTGTATGCACCTGGCAGGAATTGAAGAGTTAAACAATATGATTATGAAGTGTGTTGAAAACATATTAGGATCATAGAGTTTTAAGGATAAATCATGGTGACCAATGACCAGAGTTGGTTTAAAAACACAGCTCACCTCCCTTTGATCGCGTTGAAAAGTCGGATTCCATCAGCCGGACCACAGATCTGAATGAAGTCATCTCTACTCATTTTTAGCAAATCAGAACCTGTTACAGAAACATTGTCACTCAAATAATTGTTCAACATTACCATTAAACATTTAGATAAAATGTGATTACTCTGTCTAAAACCCAGTGATCTGTCTGCATTTGCAGAACAGCACTCCCGACATAAAGACATTATGTTGCCTTCTTTTGGCTAAATTATAAGACAGCACTACAGGTGCTCTTTGTGGAGAAGGTAATCCCATAAAGAAATGATTATCTCACTGAAAAACATCTGTCCTAAGTCTTGTCATGTGTATGCATAAATCATTTTTAAACACCAGAAGTATTGATATAAAAGTAGTTAATTAAAACAAATTGAACTAGTCCAGTTACCGCAATAAAAGTCTAGTTTTCTGTATGCTTTGGAAATGAGCATTATCTGGAGTTGCTGTCCATGTACAGCATTCCTAATCAGTCACATTCAGTCTGAACACTATGTAGGTAAAGCAAGGCAGCTTACTAGGTTTTAGAACAAAGCCAGTAACAAAGCCCAGTAAAATATTTCAGCCCACCTGAGAAACCAGAGAAAAGTCTGCAGAAAGACGAGAACCTATTACGCTGCAGCCACTGCTGTGTGTCCTGCATGGAGGACGATGGCAACAGGTGCTACATGGCAAAAAGAAGAAGAACCCCTGTAATGAGCATAGCATCATCCATGTCTTCAAACACACACCTATAAAGATAAGAGAGCAAGGCATTAACACTTTAACCAGCCTGTCATACTTACATCAGAGCAGCTGGGCAGGAGTAGCTCCCCCTGCTGGTTTGGAGAGAAGTCTCTATAAACGCAATAAGATGGGAGAGCAGAAGCCAGTTACGCATGGCTCTTGGCCCTTAATTCATGAATGATGTGGGTTTTATACTGAATGAGAGAAAAGCAGAGTAAAGACTCACCCCTCTTGGAAGTTGTAGGAAGTGTGATCGCTGTGATAAGCTGGAGATGGAGTGTTTCTTGTACTGTTGACAGATGGGGCTTCAGGCCAAGGGGAGCACTGTAAGACAGGAAGAGGAATTTGACTAGCTTCATTAAGTGGATTTTTCAGACCCGCACCGTAACTTATTTAAAACACAGATTGTCCAACAACCTTGTTTGTGCTAGAAAGCTTAATATTTTACTACAGGTCAGTCAAAGCAAACGTGCATTTATGGGAGACATGGAAAATTCTGCAAGGTTGATGTAGACCGCCAGCTTAGAAGATCTCAATCATTAACACGTCTGGTTAAAGAAATGCTGCACACAAAATGCAAACATGATGCTTCATGACTCCAAGCATAACTGCACTGAGTTGAGTTGTATGTCTTACCTCAGTAAGAACAGTAGTTTTATAAGACAGCTGATATTTCTCTCTGTCTTGGGGACTTTTTTTCTCAGTCTTCTCTCTGTCAGTCTTGAGTTTGCGATCTGCTCCTTTTGGCTTGCGGTGAAAACAGTAATCATTTAGATGCAGCTCTTTCTGACATTTTTTGACAATTAAAGGTACAGTACACCATTTCTTTACCACTACTGGCCCCAGGCGGCATTTAAAAAAAACCCCGATAGTTTTCCAAGCAGTTTGGGTCATTGGTTCACATATCTGTGTTTACGCTCTTTTAGGAAGTTGACCTACGAATGACATTGACAAATAGTTGTTTCACAAATATTAAACCGGAATAAGAGTATTTTAACGTGGACAGAAACGACACACTACACCTTTGGCATTATGTCACAGTCTGAGAAGCTTTGCAGAGCACATTGTGTAGACGTTCACTTTCATACAGCTCTACCTTGAACACTTTGACTTGGCAGCTGGCGGAGTGCATATAATCAACATATTCTCCTTGTTCATTGGCTGTGAAGGTGTCTATCTGAACGCGGAAGGGGACTCCTTTCTCTCCGCCGTGTTTCCTAGGAGTGAACTCAGTGCTGATGCAGTTTACCTGCAAATCAGAGAAGTTACTTCAGCCGGTTTGTGGGAAGGTGAAGGAAAGGGAGAGAATTCCAGAAATCCAAACCTGAATAAACACAGAGGCGTTTTTGTCCGGGTCCCAGAGGAACTCTATGGTGTTGAGCTGTAGTGGGTGTGCTTGAGGTTCTATGATGCCCACTGACAGAGGTATATCTGAACGACATAACAGAATAGATGGAGAAAAATATGCAACGTTGTTCACGCTAGGGACATTCGAAGTGGATGAAATAATGTAGTATAGTGTTCATATCGTGTGACGGTCATGACGTAGACTCACCAATATCCAGGATTCTGTCTCCTGGTCGATTCCACCTCCAGCCCTCCAGCTGCTGATGTTCTGTGTACTGCAGCCGCCGGTCGTGGAATACCACACGCACGATGCTCTGAAAACAGACACAGAGTTAGATGACTGGCGAAAGACAAGCAGTTCACTGTAGCATGTATTCCTGCCTTTTCTGTACAATTTATAACTCATTGCTTGATTAACCCCCATGTTAAACAGTCAAAGCATGATCATAAAGACATCCAACACATATTCTTAGCAAACAGAAAGCAAACAAGTGTCATGTGCGTGTAATAAGGATTATTATGATTTTTTAATAAACAATGGCATCTTGCACTGAAAACTGCCGTTTAGTTACATTTCATAAACAAACTCTTACTTACCTTTACATATTTGCTGCTTACATCATTATACTCGACTAGTTTTCTGTTAAGCATACGAACTTCATAAGACTGACCTGCAGAAGTAAAACAAACCTGATGCAAATGAAAAAGCAATAACTCGGATGAGCAGGCACTTTGTGGGATCACATAATCAATACCTTGATTCAGATAGGTGAGCGTTTCGTCCTGAAGTTTCACAGCTGGTGATGTGGCTGCACACAGCACGTAATGAAACGGAGTGACTCCGCTCTCAGCTGACTGCTGCTCCTCCTCCTCGTGCTTAAGAAACGGAGCAAGAGCATCTCTAAAAAAACAGATCAGATATATATATATATATATATATATATATATATTTATATATATATATATATATATGTACTTTATATATATATATATAAATATATATATATATATATTTATTTATATATATATATATAAAGTATATATAAAATATATACATATACATATATATAAAGTACATATACATAATATATATATATATATATATATATATATATATATATATATATATATATATGTACACAAGTACACATATATAAAGTAGTATATACTTCAGCAACACAAAACTACAGACATGTATCATGCAACCACCAGAGGAAAAGATGCAAACTCAATGCATTCATATTTTACAAAATGTTACATTTAACTTGACTGAAATCAGCCTGCAGTGAATGCACACTCTCACTTTATCGATCACAGGCAGCTTACAGAAGTTGATCAGGCAATCCTCGACTTTCTCATCACCTCGTTTATCGATCAGAAGGTGACGCAGCTCGCGTCAGACGTGCATTTTCACGCACAATGAAATACCGTTCAGCGCAGAAGACGCTTATTATAAAGTTACGCGTTTTCTTAAAGAAGCGACTCAACTCACCGTATATAATGGTTTTGCGCATGCTGTTCATACGTTTCGGGATGGCTGTGCCAAAACAGCATGTTTTCCCGTTCGTGTCCGGCGAAATAAGAAACGAAAGCGCTCGGAGGATGAACGCGGAGCGTCCGCTGCCTTTTATCCTCGCGTGACGTCACCTGACGTCATCGCCACCTCCGTTAAGACGCATCCCGTCTCTGTTATTAAAAGTCAGACATGTCGGATCGGTGAAACTGTTTTGTTTGTGTTGTTTTGGCAGGATGTGTGGAGCTCATATCAAGGGTCAGGACCGGGCTGTTGATAAACCGCACGTACGGTACGCAACTTCATCACTTTATTACGCAACGAGTGCAGGTGATGTTTTCGCGTCTGCGCATGCGCACTGCACCTGACTATTATTATTGTTATTGCATCTGGGGAGAGCTTGACAACATGACACGGGCCTGACTTGGATTATTGAATTATTTACCTATAAATGCATAAACAAAACTTGTATAATACATTTGTTTGGAGGTTTATATAAACGGTATATTTAGAGATTCTTCTTGAATCATTTCACAAACTTCTGTTTCTACAAACTAAACCTAACCCACACTCCACCACCAAAAACTTTCTGCATTTGTACAGTTTTAAAAATATTTACGATACATTTTAAAGAATTTATACAAACGAGGACGTCCCCAAAAAGTGGTTTTGATCATTTTAGGGTACAAATTTGTCCCTGAAATATGGTTAAGTAGGCACGCACACACGCACACACAGTCAACTCAGATGGAGCATCAATAATACAAATAACAATAATACATTTATATTTCTGGTTGTTTTATTTCTAGGGCAAACTTAAGTTGTTGTAAATCTATCACAAGCCTTGAAAAAAACTGTACATTGGGAAAGTAAAAGGAAAGAACATAAATGTATAAATACAAGAGTGTATCGGTGTCCAATGACAGAACTTAAAACTGAACATGCTTAGTGAAGGATTTAAAGTAAAACCAGTAGAGGTCAACACTTAAGCAGAGTCAGGGAGCTGCTTTTAACTTTAACACTTGACCGGCTGATCCTCACTCTTGGCTTTTTTCCTTGAATGAACAGATTGTTTTATGTGTAGCCCCAGTCTAAAACATGATGGCCCGTGGTCAATTAAAAACAACCGGAAAGAAAGGCTGAATCAAACATAGGTACGCACACTCAGCATACCAATAAAAGCCACATGCCCCAGTATATAATACTAAACAACAGTAGGCTGTTTCCAATGTCTGTCCTTGTTTTATAATACGGTCTGATTCACAGTTTGAGGACAGACAGACATTTTGGTCAACTCTTTGAGGCCTGTTTAAATTTTGTACTTGCCTACCTTCCAACATGGGCAAAATATGAATAATAACAATAATAATACTGTATTTACAGACCGACCGGACTGCCGAGGTTAAAGTTTTCTCAAACAGCCAAGCTTAGGTCAGTCAGGGCAGCGCAGGATGGTTACGTCTTTAAAACATGCAGGCTAATTGTTAACGTGCAAAAGAGTGCAACACCATTTTTACCTTTTTTTTGTTCTGTGGGGAGTGAGAAGCAGTGATTGAAAGGTATGTACTATGTACAAAACACTAAACTCTCAGCATTTAACATCAGATGGACAATTCTGCAGATGAATAAGGAAAAATAAAGAGTTCACACCTCTCAGAGAACACATCACCTCTAGTTCTTGATTCAGATTAGAGGGTTTACATTAGTGTCACAGACATGTGGAGCGCGTGCTTTTACACTGTAGTGTGAATGCCTGTGGACATCTTAACAGTCTGAGGTTTGAGAACAGAATGAAATGAACATAAGGCATAGTAGTTTTGAAACTTCCATCACAACCCACTTGCTCCTCTAAACATGAACTGTAAATAGGTTTCATTATTTCTAAGGATAGACCTGATCATATTTTCAGACTCGGTTCCACAGAAATAACAAGCATTAGAGAACTTTCAAAATGACCTTGTTTGTTGTGGTTTGCGCGTCTTTCCTGGCATGTTCGGTTTATAATTTACTCACAAAACCCTTCACTTTTTCAAAAGATTAAAAACTAAACTACATTCAGAAATTTGTTCTTGTGGTCTGTAGTGAGGCCTTTGCACATTTTTAACATAATCCATCCCATAATAAAACCAATGCAAAGACTTTACAATTTGCCATTACAAAATAATTCGACAAACAAACCCAAACAAACTTCCTACATTTTCAGCTTTGTGGGGTACAGTATTGCGGTCCCATGTTAACCGTATACTTTCTCAAACAAGAAATAAAAATTAATATTAGAATGTTTTTTTTGTCTGTCATTGTAGCCAAACCTACAAATTCGTTAAATTTTTCTCTTTTCTTTACATTTATCACTCGGCCAGCCAAATGATCCACTAGCATAAACTAAGATTCAAGTGATGCTTTAATTAACCCAGCTGTGCCCATTTAAAATGTATCCCAACAACGTAACTAAACCTGTAACACCACCTGCAAACATGATTAAATTATTACTAATAAATGTAGTTAATAAATCGCCTCTTGAAAGCCAATCATGGAAGATTTGTTCCCTATCAAAAAGCCGGCATTCTTTTTCCACTATCCAAACCCTTTTACATTCATTCAATGTTCCACAGATGGAAAGATGCATGAGAGATTAACTAGCTTTACAGGAACTAGAAACAAAAGAAAAGAAGTCTGATTGTGGTGAGCAACATGTTTCTCCTGGGAAACTCCAGAGCGATTGTGATGAAGCAATAAAACAACATTGTATGGAGGAGGCACGGCTATGTTCCAAACGCACACGTAGGGCACTGATTAGTGTACATCCAGCTAGCTGTGAGAGGACACATCTGAAGAACTGCTGCTGGTACTGGTTGTAGTCTGGGCCCTCTTAATGTACAGATTCAGCAACTTCATCTGCGGGGATAAAAGTCAGAATGTGAATTTTTTTTTTAAGTAGCACGTGCTGAAAGTGGGTCAAATGTGAACCTGGACAGACACCAGAGGAGGAAACAAATAAATGGGGGTAGAGTGATAAGGAGGTTGAACAGTGAAACTTTGTTGGACTTTGAGATGGTGAGCATGTGATTGTACCTTGCTACCCGTGAGCTGGGCCAAATGGGGCTTTAGCTCCTCACCGATCACTGAGTAGATGGCCACCAGACAGAAGACGCTGGCCTTGCGAACGCTACTCTCTGTGTTGTCATAGCCCTGCAGACATACACATGCACGTCATCAAAACTGCAAGAGTGCAAAGGAGGGGTGTAGAAAACTGTCTCCAAATAGTCTTGGATACAAAGAGTAATCATAATGTGAGCCAATGGAGTGCATACTGACCCAGACTAAAGGTCAAGTGACCAAAACAACTAGTAAAAGCACTAACACAAAGATTTTACCAGTAGGCTTGATATTAGGAGACGCTCTTGATATTTGGACTGTTATAAGCTGCTTACAGAGTTACAGAGTTCAACTCAGTATTTAAAATTGGTGTTCCTGTAGCTCAACTGGTAGAAGATTTGTTAGCAGCGCAAAGGTTATGGGTTTAATTTCCAGGGAACACACAAACTGCTAAAATGTATAACTTGAATGTTCTGTAAGTCGTTTTGGATAAAAGCGGCTGCCAAATGCATAACTGTACATGTAAAATCTGACATTTTACTCATGCGTTTATTCATAGGCTGTTTTATTTTCTGTTAATAAACAGGGTGATTAGGGATAAACTGATTAATGTGATTATTTTTCAGTGATGAATTTTCTGGTTAATTAAACTGATTAATTTGTCACAAAGTGTCAGTGGGGTAAAAATAAGTTTTCATTGAATGCTGCCAATGACATGAAAGACTCACTTGTAGGAGTCCAGGAATGATGTCCTGCAGCAGCTGATGCAGGGACTCCTTAGCAATGCGCTCTACGACTTTGGTCTGCATCTTAATGGCAGCCAGGTTGATGGGGTAGTCTGCCGTCTGCACGATGGGACACAGAACCTTGATGCATTGCTCTGGATGAATAGAGCCGGCCAGTGTAGAGGCAGCCTCCTCAGCTGCCCTTACCACCTGCACACACATTAACAGAGCTGGAGTGAACGGCCTGCACCTCATTAATTTATACATCCAGGTGTCAGGTTTGTTGGGTTGGGTCATCTCCATTTAGATGTAACCACGGTGCTCTGTTTCCACAGGTGCAGGTGTTGGATTTACAAAGGGATTAAAGAGACCAATCAGCTTATTTGTCTCTTAATGAGGTTGTTACAAAGAAACGTCACCTGGCCAGCTTTATTTCTCAGAAACAATGCGGCCACATGTGAGTGATATAATAAGGTGAACCTATTTCTGCCTCCTTGGATACAAAGAAGTTAAAACATACTAGAAAAATATGTACATAACATGCATTTCATACATTATTATTAATATTGAATTTTTAATATAACTAATAATATTCTTATCTATTTTAATCCAACATTAGGTGAAGGTTGGAACATGTTTTGAGTTTTTTTGAGAGGGTTCATTCTAACCTCCTTATGAGAGTCTTTGTGAGCTTCTAGCGTCTTCATGATGGTGAGTTCTGCATAGTTCTTGAAGCGGGCTGGTTGGTTCCTCAGGATCTCCTTCAGAACCCGTAAAGCCAGCGCTCGGATGGTGTGCTAAATAAAAACACAGCATGCATACTATTAAGACAAATCCAGACAGAAAAAGCACACCATGCTGAATGTGGATAGATATAACATGAGTAATGGAATGCTGACATCTTTGTCCCCGAGTGTCTCCAGCAGCAGCAGCAGGATGGTTTTAAAATGTTCGTCCCACACGGCCAGGCTGTCCTCACGTGCAATCTTCAGCAGCTCGATCAGGGCCGCCTTCCTCTCCTCCACTCGCTCGTTGTGATTCGACAACTCCTTCAGAAGGTCTGCCACCAGGTCTGAAGGATCCAGAACAACTCAAGTCAGAGCAGAGGACAGTCTGAAGGAACCAGCTACTTTATCCTCCTAACTGAACTGCAGTAATTTAAAGGTCTTTTTTGGCTGTTATACATAAACCATATCAGATAGACTTGGAGATCATATTTCACCTCAAAATCCAAATAGATGTCACAAAATAAAGGTCCTTATGCATTTTTTTAAACCATGAACTGTGAACCATGACCCTAATTTATCACTATGAACTAGCAATGTGTGAGTTAGTCTATTAGTTTTAATTAGTTGTTAGAACTGTGTTTTAAGTGACTCACAATTGCATGTGATGTAAACAATAAAGTTCTGTTAGTTCTAAAGCAAAGCAGTGGTAAGATTATCAGCCAGAATCATGTGAGCATGTAGTGCAGGTGACCAGTAACATTGCTAACACCTGTTATCACATATTAGCAATGTCACTTTGGCATTTAAGATAAGTTGACATCACATGGGAGACAGTGAGATGGACGATGAGGGGAGTGAATGAAGAAAAATGATACAGTCTTGTTGAACAGTGCAGGTAGTTACCAGGAGTAAAGCCCTTGGGCAGCACCATCTTGTTCTCACCACAGTCTTGACGACGGCCTGTAGGAAAGAAGGGACGGGAGGGGGAGCACAACAGGGAATGTGATGACACACAGACTCTGCACACTGTACACTAAACCTTTCCCTGCATACTGCACCTTTCCCTGCACGCACACCTTTCCCTGCATGCACCTTTTCTTATGGTGTAGCGTTTTTATTGTCTTACTGTTTTTGTCACTGGGCAAAAAAACTGTTTAATTTATATACTTTATATCTGTAATAAAAACAAATTAAGTTAAGTAAGTTAATTAACTGCTTAACGAACATTTTGAGTACATTTGATTTATTTTGTACCTCTAATCAGATTGTTTTTTACAACTTGGACTTGTTTCTCTCTTGCTATTGTTTTCTACTTTTGATCTGTTTACTTGTATGTTTTTTCTGACACAATCACAGACAATGGGAGCAGTGTGGAGTACAGATGATGAACACAATGAGAGTGGAGGTACAGGCTGTGATCAGAGCGTCGACTCACAGTCACGGAACTGCTCCACATCGTCATCAAAGACGGCCTCCTTCAGGGCGCTTTTATCATAGGCTGTAATTGTGTCTCCATAGCCGTAGGGGGCGAACTCACGGGCCCGAGGCACAGCGAACGACCGCGGTGACGGCGTGTTAAGCAAAGACGTCTTGTTATCCAAAGCGGTTCGACCTCCTTCCATTACATCCAACCCCAGTCTAGCATCAGAGCCAGGAGACGCCCCTTCCCTTCCAACCTGAGAGGGAACAAAATTTACCCTGTTGAGTTTCGTAAATGCATGTTTCTGTTCTTAGTTTGTCAATGCTGCTGTCGCTTCCCAGATTTAAAGCAAAGACTCACAGCATCGTCCTTCTTGCCATCACGTCTGATTGGCTCGTTCAGGTCCTCTTGGCTGCGATAACTAAAGCTTTGGATGGCCTCTGAGACGCCACGCAGTGAGCTAAAGATCTCATCAGAGTTCAGGTTCTCTGTGTCATACTCCAGCATACTAAGAAGAGGAAGAGAGCGAGTTAAGTGCTGAGATACCATACATCACAACACTCACATCACAAAGAACAGCAACACACACATACATGAACTCCTGTATCAAAGGCCTGTTTTTTAATGCCAAAAGCCATGCTCATGGTTAAAAGAGGAACCATGCCAAAAGCTCTTACATTTACAATGTCTGCTTAGTGAACTAAATTTCCATTTAATTGCTCTTTAATTTTACATTTTTACCAACAACCATTACTTTTAGGAGCAAATCCTTAAGGAAAATTCTGTTTGATTCTGTAAATATTTGTGACATCAACATTTCTGTGATGTAACAAGATACAAGCCCCTTTCATGTCCCTGGAAGTGGGTGGGAAACGAAGCACCGGTCCCGCCCCTCCTCGCCGTGATAGGCTAGCGGCTGAGTTATTACCTTGGTGAGAGTGCGCAGCGGAAGGCCCTGAGGGAGGGGCCAGCAGGAATAGAGGAGTGAGATGGAGGAAGAGGAGGAGGAGGAGGAGGAGGGGGAGGGGGGTGCTTTAAGAGCCCATCGACACTCCAACCCCATAACCGACTGTGCCCACAGAGCGGCCGGAGAGGTGGAGAGGAAGAGAGAGAAGAAAAGAGTGCTCCAGTCCAGGTGTTGTGGTTAGCAGCATGAGTTAACAAGTTAATGGACCAGAAACCCCTAAATGGTTATAGTTTGCTGAAGTCTCTACAGGTGATTCTTGGCAATGGTCTATACATAAAGTTGAATGGCACGAGGTACATGCAAGTATATCAATTGCTGATATACTTGCATGGCTAAAAAGTGAGCAGAACCACTTTACATTATCTACGTGCAATTTTACAAAATACTTTTACATTGTAGAATGTCGTAAAATTACAATGTAAATGTAAAATTACAATGTAAATTTACATGTAATTTTACATGCGAGTTTAGCTCACAATTTATAGTTTTATATTACTAAATCTGAGCCTTTTATTTTGAGTGTTCATTGTGAACATTCATTTGTTAAGATTAATTGTACACTTTGGTTTGGATCCAGATGCACAGAGAAAATAAATAAGAATGAAACATTTATGAAATAAAATACATACATTTGTAGGATTTTTTTCATTATACAACAGTTGTTGTCAAGTTTGTCAAAATAACTATTTAGTGATATATACTGTACCTTTGCTATGATATTAAACTGATAAAAAAATTCTACTCATACCATATACTAGATTTTTCTTAAACACATAAAAAACATTTTAAGGGTTTCAGGTTTTAAAGGGAGGAAAACATGACAAGCAGACGCTGCCGCTCTGAAGTACAGTACACACATCAGTAAATTAAAGTGTTAACAAAGGGTGACAGTGCTGTAGTGAGTTCATGCAATATTGTGGTGGTGTCACGGAAGCAGAGAAGGGGGCATGTTACCTGGGTGACAGCCCACCATGGGAGCAGTTAGTGGGCGAGGTGAGAGGGCTGGCCCTGCTGGTGGGGTGCCGGGGTGCGGTGCGACCCATCGTATTGCTTGGAGAACTCTGTGCAGGAGACATAGAAGAAATGGTTAAACTCTACAAAACTCTCCAAAAGAGTCAGACAAGCCTGTAAAATATATATAGGCAGCAGATGGTTTAGTTTTGCACTCCATTTGGTGCAGAAACACTTTTTTTGGTGCAGTGTACCTTCTTACACTGTAAACATTTACATCTAAATATCGTGTCTTTTGTGTTTACAGCTATAGGTTACACATATACAAACACACTTGTAATAAACATCTTTTGTCCCTTATAGAGCAGAAAATGAAGATGCACAGAGATCATACCACACTGCTGGTGTTACTGGAGTTCTTCAGATGGTTGTGCAGGAGTTTGGTGGCTCCATCCTGAAATGTTTTCGGCAAGGCGCCCAGCAGCATGGTGAACTCTGGTGTGTTCAGCTCAAAGAGGGAGATCAGCACAACCTGAGCAGCCTGCAGATCACAGCACAGTGAAACCACAGCACAAACACGGCAACGAGAGGCAGCGCACTTCAAACATGCCGAGAAATGCCGGAGGTTAACTTAAAGATAGATGCGGCATAAGAAATCGTGACTGCTGTGCTCCTGTGAACAGAAGACAACCTGATCTGACAGAGTTTGCACTGCGTCAGAGAACGCTGGCAATCTAATGATTTCAATAGCGATGGTGCGTCACATGGACGTTAAGGAAAGACGCAAGGTTTGTAAAAATAACGCTCTGTCATGTGAAGAAAGAGAGAAGAACTTGAGAAAGTTTAAACATTTGTGGCAACACACTCTGACAGGCATCTGTTAGCCAACAAGAAATTTAGAGAAGGGATCCATTTGCGTATTCGCAAATTTAATTGGCTGCACTCCTGCTTGGTTTCTTATTGCATTTACTGTATTTTACTAGTTATTGTATTTACTGTATTTTACTGCTTACTGTATTTAGTTTTACTATGTAAAATTATGAAGTACATAGAGAGCTCGACTGTCCATAATTTAGTTTTATGTTAAACACATGCAAGAATGCTGCTTCACTCATTGTTATTCTGTCAAAAGATACAAACAAAAAAATAAAAGCAGTGGAGCGTTAACAGCAGGATATGAAAAGAGAACTGACACACAAAAGATATGAACACTCATTGATAATGTAATTATTCGCAGTTTCATCAGTTCTCTTTAGCCTTTAGAAAAAACGATCAAAACTGCAGGTTAAAAGATTGTGTTTGGCAGTCACTTCACAAGGCATTGAGGCAGATTAGAGTGAGGAGAGGCACACGGTTAGCTGCAGAGATGACGTGCTTGTTGTCAGTTAGGCCGCTGAATTGGCGCTACCTGCTTACACCTCTCCTCCAGGTGACCTTCTCCAGGCAGTAGGGCTGTAGTGCTGGGCCTGCCTGACAACTCCTCACACGCCCAGTTATGAAGAGTCTGGGCCATCGTATTATAGCAACAGGATTTGACAGGATAACAGATAATACAAGACAGACTGGTGACCACTTATGGTCCACCACCTTTCACTGTAATTTACTGATCTTTAACTACTAAACCTTGATTTAGAAAGATAATACAAACAATCTTGCCACTGGCTGTACACATAAAAACAGTGCTTAATCCATGTCCTTTACAATGAGCCCAACCACAACACTGATTTGTGCTTCTCTGGAGACGTACCTTTCGAACATCAGAACTCTTGGGTTCAGTGGTCCAGGTGATGATGCGGGAAACTGCTAATCTTGTCTCACTCGAGTTCCCAAAATCTGCTGGGTCCATCTGCCGTGCCAGGGACTCAATGTACTTCAGAATGGCTACCTTCACCTGTATTGTAATATCAACAAAAACTATATTAACTGACTCAGAAGATGGCGAATTATATAAGCAGTTATGCTAGGAGTCATCATACCTTGAGATTGGGGGTTTGGGTCTGATCGACAATAAATCTCATCAGGATATTAAACTGCTGGTCAAAGGGGAAAGATTCCCTGAGACAGACAAAAGACACAAGACATTAATCTGGTGTCCAAGATAAGCTTCAAAGCCTGAAAGAATATTATGCAGTAGAGGTTCCTTGACCAGAACTATGACTAGAGACTAACCGTGTGATGTCCAGAGCCTTTTGGACCTTAGCTTGGACCGAGCCCAACAGATCAGCTCCCATTTTCTTCAGCAGCTGAGTGAGAAGAACAAAGAGCCAGTCCTGGAGATCTTCTCTGTGCACAGTGATGAAGTCCACCAGAGTCTCCAAGAACATGCTAAACACCTGGAAGCAAAACATCAATGCTTCATCATTCACACTGAGTGCACACGTAATCACAGAACATGTGTTTGAAAACTACAGGTATATGTAGGTAATGGTTGCCCATGCAAAATTTGCTGCCACAATACTAAGATTTTAGGTTTTAGAACATTCTGGGTTACTGGTTCTGGCCCAAGTCAAATCTTTTTGCTAGTTCCTATGTGTGGTGAGCCCCTCTTTCAATGTAAACCTAGAGGTTTTTGCCTGTTGTATCATCCACCATAAAAACTGTACGTTGAATTGCGTAGAAAACATAATGTCACACCTCTGCTCAACAAACTACACAATTTAAGGTATCATTCATGTCCATAGCACAACTTCTGTTAGACACATGAGTTTAAACCGGGTTAGGGGTTTAGAACAAACCCTAAGTAACTAACCCTAGTGTGGGCAAGGTGATGCTTGCCTTAGCAAACAGCAAAGAATACAACTTAATAGTTGACATATCTGTAAAGTCCACTTACTCTCTATAGTTAAAATCCACACCAAGGCAGACCATGCAAACAACAGAAAAACACATTCTGTTAGTACAAACACATGCCTTCAAACAGTCCTGAACAGATACACTGTTTGCTAGATGAACATGTTACATCAAACAGAACAACAATGCATAATCATTTTACAAAATCAAGCATTTTTAAGTAATCCTTTATAAAAAATACAGAAAGTCTTCCATCAATCCAGCCATTGTTAAGTCCACTAGGTGAAGTTTGATCAAAGCAGCTGTGGGGAACACATGTCCTCATGCAGGTTACCTTGCTGTGAGGATCAGCAAACATTCTGGTGAAGATCTCACACAGTCTCTTAAGTTCCACTCGGCTGAAACACAACAAATGTAAAAAAAGACTGAAACAAAGAGACAAGCCTGAATACGAAAGGTCTATTTACAGGTACAAATTTCACTTGCTTTAATGCAACGTGAAACCTTACGCCTTGAAGTCAAAAAGGTTAAGATCTATTGCTCCAAAGACCTCACCTGAGAATGCGCTGGCTCTTCAGCAGGTTCTGCAAACCCAGAAGGCCCTCCTTCCTCTCCGACCAGTTGGAGCTGGCGCAATGGTTCAGTACCTCGGCTACGTCCTCCGTCTGGCGCAGGTAATGGGGGATGCCTCCGTTACGGGAGCTGTAGGAACGCTCCGAGCAGGCGCTGGACGCGTCACTGTTGGCATCATCATCAGACTCGTACCTCCTTCTCAAAGGCTTGCGCTGAGGAGAACACAAAGCAGATTAGCAGACTGAACAGAAAGTTTACCAAGCCATCAGAAGACCAACAAGATAAATGACTCTTTATGGTGCATTACTCAAATCAAACACAAGTATGCTGTTAAAATGAGAAAGCCATGCAGTGTTAAAAAAATTATGATTTAGGTTGTTATCACTGATTATTGGAAAAAGTTTGAGTGATTAGAACAACATCACTTAAAAACCAGTGTGACTTGAGGCCACAAAAGTTGATTTTCTACTCTGAACATGACCCTGGGACTTTGGAATGTTTTTCCAATCTCAGCACCGGAGTGTGGCGAAAAAACAGTTCAGATACTTGGTGTGACAGTCTTGAATAATTCAAACTGGTCGCAGACCATTTCCTGCAGTTGGCAATGCATTAAAAACTGTGTGAGTTGCTGTCATTATTACAGTACAGTTGGCACAGAAGAGTGAAGAGCGTTTCACGCTTGGCTAATTACATCTGCTTATGTAGGAAAGGGGATGTGTCTCGCTAATGCATAACATCTGTCTGTCTCTCTGACTTAATCCTACTCTTATGTCACATGTGAATTAATGACAGTATAAGTCAACAACACTGGGTGATAATATGTAAATGAGATAAATAAGAAATTGATAAACAGCTAAATAAATTAAATGTATCTTAATCTGTGGTGCTTGTGCAGAAAATTATGAGTCTGTGTAGATGAGATGGTCGGCGACCAACTTAATAAATAAAGTGCAAGTGTTTGTGCCCAAAAAACTCTCTTAGCTTTGCAGTCCACAATGGCACAAGTCATTCTGATTAGTGAACAAAAGTGGAAGTACAAACAGAATATGAACAGAAGCACTACCTTATTCCTGGAGTCTCCTAACAGCTGAAGACAACCAAAAGAGGAAGAGCAAAGAGATGCAGACATTTCAACGAGAGCAGATGTTGCACAAGACACAATCAGACAACTGTACCCTCATAATACAAGCCTGTTCTTTCAGCCTTCAAAAAACTGAAGAATATTTTAGATTAAAACTGAAGTAAATGTATAAGAGACAAGGTATATATTTAGGTTATCATTCTGAATCACTTTTTTACCATCACACTTTATTTCAAAAGTCCTGTGGTGTGAAATATGAATTTAATATTTCTTATGTTATCTGGAGTAGCTGAGTTTGACTGACTGATTGCTACATTCTGCGGTCAAATATACTCGTAAAAATCAAGGTTCTTTAAAGTTTCCTCACAGCGATGCCACAGAAGAACTACTTTTGGTTCCTCAAAGAACCATTCAGTCACATGTTCTTAAAAAACAGTTCTGTATTATGCTTTTTATAGTTTTGTGAACCTTTTGTGAAATAGAAATGTTCTATGCATGGTAAAGGTTTTTATGGAACCATACAGCCAAAAACGGTTCTTCTATGGCATTATAAAGCACCTATTTTGGTTTAAGAGTGTATTGTTGTACAATGACAGCTAAACTGTGTAATTTACCATTCCCTAGGCTACCGATCACAGCATTAGAGGCATCAGACTTGTTATCCTACATCAGATAATAGGAATGAGCAATATTTCAGTTCAACACTATTGATGAGTCAGTATTCTTACCAAAGCATCAGCCACGGCTGCCTCCACCTCCGTCCCAGTGTTCAGCACCCTCATGGCATTGACTGAGGCAGAAATACGAGCCTGATGGATCAGACCATACCGATCTGTGGGGTTTAAACACATGGTGAGATAGTGGGGAAGGTCGAAGGTCAGTTAAAACATACTTACCTTCTATGACATCATGCTAAAGTCGGGGTACAAGCGTACTGTATAAGACTAATATGCTAATTTTTTTCAAAAAGAAAAACTTAAGGATGACATATAGAGAGTACAAGAATCAATGACAGCTCAATCAAGACACAATCCCAAAAAATACACCAGCACAGACTAGAAGAATCATGATTTCCTAAAACCAAAGATGGAAGAGTGTAAAGATGATAAAGCGAATTGAACGAAAGAAAGGTGATGACAAAATGAAATCATACTGCCGTTAAGATGATGCGTGTACGTTTTTGTATCTTAAGGAGAAGCAACAGTTTGGGGCTGGACTATTGGTTTTTGCAACCAATGAAAGAGCATTTAATAAACCTATTTTTGTAATTTTATTTGGTGACACTAGTGCCGCAGAAACGTACACATTTCATCTTTAACTGACAATAAAAGCCTGCTTGGATGATCAAATGCCAATTTTTAAATAAATTATGCACCCTGAACTCAAAACAATAATCTTGAACAATTAAAAAAAAAACCCTACATGATGCTCATAGCTAAAAATGTAAAGCAACTAGACTGCGTTCTTTTAAAATTCATTACCAACAACTCAAACTGATTTTAAAATAAATGGATATGGGCAATGTATGAAATCTAAAATATGAACCAAAATCAAAAGCACAAAAATCAAAATGCAATAAAAACAATATAATCTCAACAAGGATGAATGATGCTTTTATAAAAAAATGGCGACAAAAGCATAAAACGTCACACTTCAGATAGACAAGGACATTTGCCTTGAACCGTAAACTTTAGTCACAGATCTAACGGTGATGTGAAGTGTGAGGATTTTAGCTTGATCTGGCACCCCGGTGGGTTGCCATTGCCATTCTCAAAAAGTAATGTATGAATGAATGCATGCTGGTGGTCGGCCGATCTGAAGGGCCAGGGTTGGGGTCATGCAGGTCACCTGACTGGCCCACGGGTTCGGCCGTGGACAATGCGCTGGTGGAGCGAGAGTGGCGTCGGGAGGCTGCAAGGAGGACAGGAAGAGGGGTTGCACCCCAGGGAAGGTTAGTGCTGTACTACAAACACAGAGCACCATCCGCGGCAGTAACACGAAACATCCAACATGCCACAGTTAACTAATCAACTCCATATCAACAAGTGAGAAACATGCCATAGACTGATACAGATGACCAAACACTAATACTTGCTCCCTGCTGTAGCAGAGACAACATTCACAAGCAGAGGAAGCAGATGATACACCAGGAATATGCAATGAGCTCTGCATTGCAGTATCTTGCTGCTCTTTTATCCTCTTTGCGATGTTATTTTTAAGATCAGACCAGCTGAGTTTTTATAAAGTAATTATTTTATTCAGAAAGTTGTTTTTATGGGGACACCAATACAACAAACACGTGATGTGATTATACAAGTTACATTCCAAAACACACCAAACAGCAGCACAAAATATTTAAGTCCTTCCATGTTTTTATTCTACATAAACTAAAATTTGGAGGCTGATATTAAAATATTTGTTGGCTTTTATTAAACATGCCTTCCTAGCTGAACTTCAGTCATTCCTTGAAAGAAATTGAAAGTATCCACAAAGACTCCAACTATTTACCAATCCAACTATGGAAAGGTCCTGGCCCATGAATATTAATTAGGTTATGGAATGGACAAACGAATGACCTAGCAACATCATAATCTAATTAATATTCATGAGCAAAGTCATTGCTATGTGATCAACTATTGAACTATTGAACTGATTAGTGCATGCATATTACAGGGCAAGCAAAAGACAGTACATCAATCGTTTTTGGAAAAAAGATCTGTAGACCGAGGCCCAATAGAACTGGAGGGAAAGATTTTTGGGTTGGATTTGGGAGGGATAGGTTGTTGCTGATTGGGCTCCATCAGCCACTAACGCGCTCTACTCACCAAGAGGAGTAAAGCCCCGAGCGGGGCTGGTGTCGCGGCTGCTCTCGCGACTGGTGTCACGGCTGCACCCCTGACTCATGCTGGGGCGGGGGATGCGACTGCTCCGGGCTAGCGTGCGATAGGGAGAAGTGGCAGGAAGAAGAGCTTTACCACACATCCTGGCTGTTAGAACACATGTTAGGGCATTAGTAAGGCCATGGGATCAGAGAAAGACAAGAGTGAGTGTAGAGGGAGGCGGGGCTTATTTGGGTGGGGTTGGTTGCTCACGGGGTCCTTCTGTTCCAGAAAGGTTAAACATTGAAAGCAAAAAGCTTAAAGCTGAACATTTTGAATTCGATTTAGACAACATTCAGGTAGTTTCTGAACAGGCAGCGTTATAATTACAGTAATTTACACCACAAAAGTACTTGTATACAGATTGAAGAAGTGCATAATATATCATATCATGAACAAGATGAATTGTTATCAACGCATGAGTCAAACTCACGTAAAATTTTGACAATTTCTGATGTGTTTTTTCCATAAAAATTAGAAGCGGAAGTAAATCATACAACACTATTCCATCTTGTGAACCACATGACTGGAGTATCTGACAGAAGACGGATCACATGTGCACCAGTGTCTTTAATCTCATTGGTAGCCAGTGTATCAATGTCACTGCTCACTTGTATAAAGTTAAACTTTCTCATGAGGTGATCAAGCAAGCTGCCAAGATTGACAGCAAATGATTTCCAGGAACTGCAAACTGCTGTCAGTATGAACTCCCTTTTAAATAGATTTTCAAAGATCATGACTATGACTGGAGTCATTTGTGACTGTAATCTTTATAAACATACAATATATTCAAGTATAAAGAAAGAAGTGTATTAATTTTAAGTAATTAATGTAAGCAATTTCTTTCTTTTGTGAAGAAAATTACTTAATGCACCCTTAAAAAAAAGGAACAACACACATAAAGACTTTTGAGCATAACAAACTTTTGAGGGTTTCAATAATGTTCTCATGTAACGGGTTCTTTATATACATTGAACCGCCAGTTTTACAGACAAATAACCTACTGTTGAATGTCATGAGCTCATGTAGTTGGCATGTGATTTATTGGTCAGATCTTAAAAAGGCAGCTTTATAAGACACGCACAAATGAAACCATTCCTCACAGTAGACTGACAAAACACACAGGCCTCAAAGCTGATGAGATATGGAAGCAGAAAGTTAACCAGCCCTGTCATCGCTCAACAACAGGTGAATCAATCACATATAGAAGACAGAGTCATAAAGCATCAGCATTTTAAATGAATGCTGAAGCTCCTTTAACATAGCCAGACGCCTCGTCTTTCTGGTGAATGTAATGGGATTTGTAGTAAACAATGATTCAGCATGTGAAACGGTAGTTTTTTCTTCTAACAATGTTATAGGAAGTTTTCCTTCTACTTATAAGGTAAAGTCAAGCTTTTGCATCTTGAATCATCATCTGATATCATGAACAGTAAAACTAGGGACCTGAATTAAAGGAGCAGTGAAGGATTTGTGAGAAACGCTGTTGAAATTTGAAATTGACATCCAAACAAACACACCCCTTTATTGCTCCACCCTCAAAATAATGAACAAGCTATACAATATTGAGCTATACAATGAATAACAGCTGGCGCACACGTTCCCCCTACTGCTGATTGCCTAAGAGTTTGTTATGGTGTTGGGACTGGTCTGATCTGATCTGTTCTCCTATTTACACAGCAAGGGGTACAACTGCAAACAATATTGTTTTTAACACAAACACATCTAGCAAATATTCAGAAAAATAGTTTCTCAGAAATCGCTTACTGCACCAAGAAAGTAAACAGGATCAGTTTCTGACTTTAAGTTGACTTTAAGCATGCATGGCATTGTTTTTGTAACCTTACAGTGAGGTTCAACTTAAAATCTCACAGTATAGCTCCAACCTATTCTAAGAAACCAATTGAGGTTTACTTTGATAATCCTGTTGTTTTACGAAGTGAAACGAGTCTAGGTTTAAGATGTGAGTGTGTCAGCCCCACCTAGGCCCAGTCTGCTGGGGCTGGTCTCACGGCTGCAGCCCTGACTTCTGGGGATCCTGGAATACTTGTCTGAGGGGGTTGTTGGGGCGGTGGTCCTGGGGATTCTGCCGTATGTGTGTCCCAACAGCTTCCCTGGTGAGCTGGATCTGCTGCCAGCTGCAAAAAAACATAAGACAGTGACTACGAGAGAGTTGGTGAGCGATCAACTACCACAGACTGCTCACTTTATGGTTTCATAAAGAACCTTTAACATCTGTAGGACCTCTTTGTTGGAAAGGTTCTTTAGACTACAAAAAGGTAAGGAAGAAATGGTTCTTTTCAGAACCTTTGACTAAATAGTTCTTGTGGAACCTAAAATGGTTCTTCTATAGCTTTCCTGTGAAGTACTTTTATTTTTAAAAGTGTGTGCTGCTAACAAGTAGTTCAGTAGACTTAGGCAGAATTTACTTATAAAAATCCAAGTTTTGAAAAGCTTTGAGTGGACAATTGTCAATGTTCTGAGTAATTAACTTAACACCTTAAGAAACTGTAAAACCAGGGAAATAAAATAAAACAAGATAAAAGAATAACAATGTAATTAAGACATTGCATGAAAGAGTAATAGCCCAACCATGGAACACATTTCTATAAATGTTAACTGTACGTTTTCCAGAATTCACTTTATGTCCATTTGACAAGCAAAAGCTCACATTTCAGAGAAATCACTGGACAGTGTACAGCAGAATATTAAAGAGACAGATGGAGAGTTCAGCTTTGATGAAATACAAACAAACACATGACAAACAGAGTGAGATTGAGAGCCTGGATCCAGGGTCTACTTCAGCTGTAGGGGGAACAATCTTCTGCACAGGCACAGTAACATGACAATATTCAGGTGACACATGTGCAAACATTTATAGACACACGGCAACAACAAATAACTGATACTAATAATGGCAGACCTGGTTTTCTATTTAAACAAATAAACTTATGTTTTTGTTCTAAAAAAGCAGGACATGCGACATAACGGTAGACTCATGCATGGTTCTTCTTGACGGGATGGTGGTGGGGCATTAAAGGAGCTTTGTTCTGATGAACGGGGTTCTTACCACTAGTAGTGTTAGCTGATCTGGATCCTTGTGTATGGAGGCCAGGCAACGGACAGATGAAAAGTAGCCAGTTACAAAAGACGCTTGATGTGACACATGGTTACCCAGCATGCACCAGGCAAGATGTTGCTTATACGTGCTTTAGCAACTTAAGTCTACACACATAATCCAAGAGTGGCTTCAAGTCTGAAATGATGCAATAATCTTCATGTTCAGCAAGATGCCAAACTGGGTTGTGAAAACGAAAAACGAAGTTAACAGACAAAAAGGAAGATGAGAGTGGTGGTAGGCAATGGTTAAGGCTCTGAGCTGCTGACATAAAGGTTGAAGGTTTGATATTAAATGATCAAGGGAGTGATCTCATGAAAACATTGAAATTAAAAGGATAACTCAACCAAAAATGAAAACTCTTCCATCATTTACTCATCCTCATGTCACACAAAAGATACTCTGAAATACGTTGGTAACCAAACAACAGTGGCACCCATTACTTCCATTATATTGACAAAATCACTGAGACATTTCTCAAAATATCATCTTTGTGTTCCACAGAAGTTTGTTATTCCAGACTGGTTTGGAATGACATGAGGGTGAGTAAATGATGGAAAAATTTTCATTTTTGGAATGAATTGTTCATCCCTTTAACCCCAGAATGAATAAAAATATGTAGCATGAACAACTTTTTACAAGCCTCTCTTAGAATCTTTAAGAAAAGTTCTAAAACATTAGTGCAACGTGTTGAGATTTTCTGTGACTGACAATATTTTCAAAGGTGATTCTTGACAGATTCTCATTATTGTAATGTTTTTATTCAACAAACACAACCTTAATGTATAAATACTTCACAATAAATGAGCATAAAGCCCGGGACACACCAATCCGATGGTTGGCCGTTTTTGGGTGTTGGCCAAACTAGTTTTTTTTTTGCACCATTGGCTCTAGCTGGACCTCTGCTGGTGAGTGAGAGTTATTTCATCACGCAGGCGCAGTACATGTGCTAGTTCGCTTTAATTTTTGCGGTGTGTTTAAGTGCAACCTTTGTGCCCCAACATGGTCAATGTGAGGCAACACCACAGTTGGCATTCATTGCCTCTAGTTCTGTGACGTTAATCTGGTGTGTCCCTAGCTTAAGGCCAAAATCAAGAAATACAAAATGCTTTCCCTGCAAATGCAAAAGGGCCATGTTGACTATCCTGCACAGATACTTACGCTGGGACTGAGACACCACTTTAGCTCTGCTTCGACCGCGGCTGTCCGTCACAGAGCTGCTGGTGCTGGCCGTGCTACCTGAGCTCTGCCGCCTGGTGCGCACACGGCCTGCAGGGAACAGACAGAGAGTGAGATGAAGGGATGCAGAACACTTGAGAAATAATTAACTGATGTATTGAAAGATTATTTAACATCAACAACAATTAAAAAACAGAGATACTGAGGACAAACATAACAGAAGGAACTTCCTTCTGATAACAAACATTTACTGACTGAAATGGATTTAATGACATCCTGCGTGACAATTTAGTTAAATAAAAGTGACAAAATGATTTTAGCTTTTAAACAAAAGTAGCTTGAAATGGCTTGATCATATTTATCAAATCATATTTACTAAATCCTGTCGGTAAAAACTGATTAGGACTGTCTGACACACAGCTGGTGTCTTCAAAATGAAACTGCAAAACAGTAATTTTGGACATTTTGTTTGAAAACCACAGACAGTGCAGCGCACATGATAAAATTATCACAGAACAGTGATGTGGCGACCTGATGTTTTATGGCTGTGTGAACGCCCCTTTAGAACAAGCCATAAACTAAACCAATACCACAACCGGTTAAATTACATATAATTACAAAACCGATTCAGCTGGCTAAAGTTACATTTCTAATCAAGTCAGAGAGAGAGATCTGGCTGCTGTTGCATCTATATATTAAGACCAACCAATAAGCACATTGGGTATAATATCACAAACTAATGTTATGATTAACTGTAAGAGCAGAAGGGGGGATATATCATGCAAACAGGTCATGCAGACCACTAACAGCAGCTGTACCAGTGTTAATCCACAGAAGTGACAAAGAACACACTGTAAAACCCATCCTATAGGACAGATACATCTACTCAACACACATATACACAAACATCTTACCATCTATTTTACCAGGCGCACCGTCTTTACAGGCAAAAACACAAAACAGAAGCAGAGGTGTGCAGGGTGGAGAGGAGAAGCATAAGAAGCAGAAGTTAGAGTCAGTTAAGCCTATGGAAGACAGGGATCTGCTGAAAAACAGGCCTTGCATGGAAGCACACAGAAGTGTGACTGCGGGAAATAAAATCTCTTTGATCAGTTATGAGGAATTATGGGATTAGAAAGCGGAACAGAGAGAACATTACACAGAGTACTAGAGCAGTTAGTGGCGATCATTGGGTGTGAGTTCTGCTTGCTGCATAAGACAAAAAGTTAATGGTACCTAGCTAACAATTTAGGTTTTAAGAACATTTCCCTAACGTTTCCATTAGGTAACAAAAATGTTAAAAATGTTATTTTTCATGTTCCAAGAATGTTCGAAACATCCAGTTTTCACTTGGTCATAAGGACGTTATTTAAACTGTTTTAATTCTGTAACATATTTAAGTGTTTTTTTAGTGGTATAAAGACTGTAACTCATGGCCTTTGAGACATTATAGCATTATTAAAAAATGGCAGCAACAGCAATATGATAAAGACACCAATCTTCAATTAATGCATTATTTTATCAATGAAATAATCAGAACAAACTATTCTCCCAATCAATAATATTGTTGTTTATATATTTACGGTTGCCAAGCAACACAGCAATTTGGTACATTCATATAGAACGTGTGCTCACAGGGTCTGAAGATTGCCAGTCCAATTTTTGCAATATTGCTTCTATTGCTTCTGTTTCAAATACAGATGATCCCATCACAATTTGGAGATGTTAACTATCCATTTAAACATTTTTGTACTCTCTTCTAAAATAACTAAAGTAAACTTTAAAAACCCTTCAGGGATAATAAATGGCAGGACTTCCGTGACACACTCGTCATTTGTTCCTCATCAGAGAGCAGCTTAATAGCATCTATAGTGCCCATCAGTTTTATTAATGGGCTGCTTCAGCCATAAAAGCCACTGATTTTTATGAGTATTTTATTAAAAATCCTAATTAAAGATGAGAGAGAAGACGGATAGCATGTGATGGTGTCTCACCCAGAGAGGCATAGGAGCCTGGAGGCAGAGCTGCAGCAGAACTGAAGGGAGATGATGAGGGGGCTGTAGACATGCGGGATTTGGCACTGGCAGCAGCATTTACGTCGACGTCGCTACGGGAACGCTGGAGGGTGACGGGTGTGGAGGACACTCTAGAGCCAATCACCTTACCTGAAAATACAAGTACACAGTCCAATTACAAACACGGCAAAAGGTTGCATTACTTTGTATGCATGTATTACATATGGAACGTGCTCCTGTGCAAGAGTGCATCAAACTTACTTCTTGTAACGGGGGTTCCAATGACCGTCTTCACGGATAGTGGTCGACTGTAGGAAGAAAATGATAGGTAGGCAGAAACAGATGGTACATTCAGAGTGAACAGTAAGGCAGGGAGGTCATTTCAAACCAAAAGCCTATTAAATGCTGTCAAAGAAGGTTTAAAGAACACAAAGAACTTGGCATGAACGTTGAAGTTAGGACATAATTGCAGTAATGAGCTTCTCTTCATCTTGTTGGCGACAGCGTGAGATTAGTTTGAATGATAAAATAAGGTGACGGTTACTATAACGACAAGACAACACAGAGAAAAGAAACACTCAATAAAGTTGATGCCAGTATTTATGCTTTCACTTGAAAATGGCTTAAGAAGAGGTTTGTTTTGCTACTGAATTTTAATCAGAAATGCTATTAAAACATCTGTCTCAATGCTTCCACAGTTATGAGTTTCAAAAGAAACAGGGACTTAATAAACTTAGCGACCAAATTATTAAAATCATCACCATATTTATGTTGTCTTACTTTAAAATACAGGTGAAGGTAACATTTACAATGTAACATCAACTAAAATAATTACATAAATATTTGCTTTTATGTCACAAAGGCTTAGGAGCCATGAACTTAACTTTAAAACCACACGTTAATATGCTTTCTGGTCCAGACTAGCTTAGACAGCTTTTGTAACCAGGACTGTCATGTTTGGTGCTTTTGTGTACAGAAACTTTTAGCAGACTGTGATCATTAGAGCTGTCACTCATCACCCTAATGCAAATACAAGATGATCTCACTGAACAACACAGAGAGAATTTAGCAGATGCTGCAGTCTAATAACTGAAGATGAGCTCACTGATACAAATACAGATGGACACCCCAGCTAACTGGTAATGTTTTTAGAACGCTGGCTAACATTCTCTAAAAGTTCTCTTAAGCTTATCAAAAACATTTTTGCAGTTTTAACGTTAAAATGAATTTTTTAACATTATATATCATATCAAAATGTTATTTTTAAGTAGTTAATGTTTTAAAAACATTACAGAATTAAACATTGTTTGAGTAATAATTTTGTAACCAAGCAAAAACATTAATACATCTACAAAACATTTTGAACATTCCTAGAACTTTTAAAATAACATTTAAACATTTTTGTTAATTAATGGAAACGTTAGGGAAAGAGTCTTACAACCTAAAATTGAAAACTGTTAGCAAACAGAACCATCAATAAACGTGCATGTTTTTTACGCCTGAGCTGGCAAAACTATTTCAGCAGGACTTGTTAAGCATACCAACATCCAAAACACAAGGTGCAGTTCTTAAACTATAAACATCACAGTACACTAAACTATAAACACCTGCTTTATAGTTACATGGTGTAAAGAGACATTTGGGTATATAGAAATGAGATTATTTACTTCTGTAATTTAAAATGGAAATGAAATGTGTGCATGTCTCACTTGAGGCTCTCTTGAGAACTGGAGGAGGAGCGGTCAGACTGCGGGAGAGACACTATGCTGTCAGAACTCTTCAGATGAGACTGGAGGGCCTTCTGATAGGTCGACTCCAACGCCTGAAACAGATGCTCCGCCTCCCGACTGTAATGGCCATGGAATCCCCAGTAACACCTACAGAAGATAAACAGCTCTTAAAAGGACTAACAGATATCTTGTTAAAAAGCAGACACAGAAGAAGTATTACCAAGTATTATCAGATACCAGTGGATTAAACGAGACCGATCAAAATCAATAGAAATTGTTAATGCATAATTATCAAAACAACTATAAACAAATATCTAATTAAAGTGCTGTTCAGACCAGGTTTAACCAAAAAAATGCAAAACAGACTCACTTTCTGGCCACAGATCTGGCCTCCGAGTCAGCATCATGGATTCCCTTCCTGATGGTCTCGGTGAGAACCGCCACATGTCTGGGGTAGTAGGGAAACATGTTAAATACAGTCAGTCTTCAGAGGAAACAGTGAATACACTCACACTCCTTTGAAACTTTCTGAACCTGGCGCCAGACCCTTTTCCCTGTTCTCTAAAGGCGGCACAGTGGGAAAGAAAGGAGAGGGGGAATCCAGCTCTCCTTATAAAAGAGCTCTTGGAACTATTGCCATGGAAACGGCTAGGACGCATGGTTGCCACACATCCCTGGCTCATCAATTCAACAAGCGAAAAGAATCATCAGTTGCCCGCTCAGCCGAGCTCTGATAAGTAACACACGTTTTCACCAGTTAAATGTCACAAAAACAGGATGGGGAGGGGGTGATGGTTTGGCCACAGGAGGAAGAAACACATTCATTAACAAAATAAGTTCCAGGAGATACATCTTGGGCAAAAACTTTTCACGACACGTACAACCAATAACGGCATTTTTGTCCCCGCTATGGCATCAGTCATTTTTCACTGCCTGTACTCACCTCTCTAGAGTGTGCATCTGCCATTCTTGAAGTAAGAGGTCTAAAAACTCATAACATCGTCTAAAACACACAAAAGCGAGAAAGTATTTAGTAGTAGAAACTCTTTTTGGGTGTTTGTAGAAAACAGCCACACTGTATCATCACAACCGGATCAACCAGTAACAAGAAATTGGGGCAGGGTTACACGTTTGCCTGAATAGCCTTATTTTTGTGATTCTGTTTTGTGCTGCTAGTTTTACAGGCATTATACACCTCACCATTTTTCAGACAGATTTTCAGACAGATCATGGAGGGAGGCTGAATTTACCTGCGAACAGCCACAGATTTGGAAGTGCAGTTGCTGGTAATAATCGGGATAAGGCGAGGGAAGTGTGTGTGCTGAAAATAAATATGAACGTTGAGGCTTAAGTTACATTTAGAATTACTTTTACATGTGCAAATGCGAGTTAAACAGTTAATATAAAAGCATATATAAAGATATATATTATACTTATATATATATATATATATAAGTATAAATATATAAGTACAATAGTAATAAAGAAGACTGCGGTGGCAGCTGTCAGTGTGTGTGTCTTCATCAAACTCACTCGGAGGATAAGGCGGATGGCCGCCACTCCCGATGTGGCCATGATTTTGGCGCTGTTGGGCACCAAGTTGAGCAACGTTGGCATGATGCTTTCAGCCCCATGATCAAATTTATTCCCCAGCAATGAAGACAGATGCCTGAGAGAGAGCAAAACCCACTGAATCAAAAAGACACATGATGAGACGAGAAAAAAGATGGGCTGACTTCCAGATGGAAATGTATCATGTTTGCCTGACATTAAACCATGGAATGCATCTAGATATCCATCATGTGGCTGCACTTTACCAGAAGAGCTGTCCTGCACGGTCCACTCAGCTCGGTTCCACTTCATTAGAAACACATTAGGATCCAGAATAATTAAAGACTGCCTCTGAGCCATGTTCAATCACAGGGACCCACATCACAACTCCATTTGCAGTTTCAAAAATTGCTTGTTTTAAAGTTGTAAGCCAATCAGATACGTGATAGAACATGTCAATGAGTGTGTGGATTTGTGACAAATTACAGTGCTGTTTGAAGTACGTCCTTGATTAATGAACATCTAAATGTTTTTTGGTAGTGAAAATCATACCTACCAACTAATACCTTGGCCTCTTCTGTCAGAGGTCTGTCACACTCATTAAGAACCAAAGATTCCTCAGACTAAATGATATTGGGCCAGTTCACACTGAATGCTGGGAGACTATACTGAATAAACAGACACATGACAAAGCCAAAAGGGCAGAGAAGAGTGGCTCCATACCCTAATGTGATGCAGGCCTCTCGAACCACTTGGGACCGAAGATCTTTAGCCGAAAGCTTAAAGGCACCTTCTAAAAGCCGGAGATGTTGAAGGAAACCCTCATGTTCAGTTGCACCAGCCAGAAGCAATGATCGCACCTTCTTCAGCTGAAGACAAGATATAAGATGTTGTCCAGTGCTGCTTCAAAGACACATTTTTCAAGCAGCAGTAAATGTGAGCAGTAAAACTCACAGCAGTGACTCGATGCTCCCAGTCTTGTTTGTCATCTGACAGAACTTCACGGATCTTAGTCAAGGAATCCTCTAACTCTTTACTGGAATATATCTGAAAATGGAGAACATGTTGCTTAATTTGTGTGTTTAAAACAGAATACAAACAGGTAACATCCATTGATCTTTATAATATCCATGCAAGATGACAGTCGTGCAGCGTTTGAAGCTGTTTGCAGGTGTGCATTACCTGCACTGAAGGAACGTCTTCAAAAGCTTTGATGAAATCCTCCTCATCCACGGCTCCTGCACTGACTCCATCCTTTCCTTAAAGCCACAATCACAAAATTATATTTCACTTAGTGTTTTATTATATTTTAGTATGCCTTATTACAACTTTTTATTTGTCTGTCTACTAATGGAATTTCTATTCCCCTCCACTGTTTTCTTGGTATCTCTTAGGGTTGCATAAGGTTTTAGAGAACATTTGGAGAAATCTTCTTAAAAATCATAAATTGACTTGTTTGGTGCAGTATTTATGAACTTCTAAAACAGGAGTCTCCAATCCATGTTTCTGGAGGTCCATAATCTTGCACAGTCTAACTCCAACCTACTCCAAGAAAACTGTCTGGATTTTTCTAGCTCTGAAAGACCTTTATTAGTCGCTTCAGGTGTGCTTAATTAGGGTTGGAGCTAAACTCTGCAGGTCTGTGGACCATGTTGGAGACCTCAGATCTATAATGTTTACTCTGATGAGCCATTGTGCAGCAGATGTGGTCTTACCTGCAGCCTTGGATGCAGAGGCAGAACTTGGCCGTCTCATTGAGCCCATGCTGACTCCTCTTTTGCTGTTAGAGAAGCCCTTAGATGAAGAAGAGGAGGAGGACCTGCCCCCATCCACAGAGTCCTCGTCATCAAAGTTCTTATCTGTAGAGGACACAAGGAACATCCATCAACGTCTCATCAAACAACATCACCACTGACCCAACTGTGATGGGAGTCAAGAAAACAGGTCAGCTGTGGACAACATCAGTAATCTGTTCAGAAACTACAGCATGACCCTGACACAAGATTAGATTAGATTCCCTGGTGTTTCCCAGCGTTGGTCAACTTTTGTAAGAGGGACAGATTCTTGTTATAAAGTAGCTAACAAGATGAATATACTAGAAAAAAATTAAAACAGGACTTACTGAGATGTTGACAAAGCTATTTTTATATAACAAAAAGACCCTTACAGACAAGGGGCCAACCTAGCATGCAGCACTCTCTAGACCACTCACTAAACCACTCACCACCAGCAGCCATTTTGGACAGGTTGTTCAATGGCAATTCAAAATGCATCTCAAGTGAAACTCATAGCCGGAATTATGTTCCCAAAGCGAGCGGAAGTTTAAACATTCCAGCCGTCTGGGAGGAAGGGGATGGCAGTCCAATCTTTCTGAACAGGAAGGATGCAAGATGAGTCTATTCTTCTGCTTGGGTATTATGTGGCACTAGGACTGTCACTGTGAAATACTTCATTTCTTTAGTCATACAAATAATTTTTGTTATTTTTGGTTATACATATTCGCAAATTTATTTACATCAATAAAACATTCAAAAAAAAAAGGCAGTTCAGGCGATCCTTTCAAGAAACTTCTTTTTGCTGTTGAAAAGTCTCTTCACATCCTGACACAAATCGCAAAGTAAAGTGGTCTAAATATTATAAAATTGATATAAATATATATCTTCTGTGGTGCACCAACGTTGCCTTACCATACCTTTAAAGGCTTTACAGACAAATAATGCACATGATAAATGACAAGACACTGAACAACACAGAAGACCCTGTTTGACTGCAGCACAGAGTCGTCTTTTGTATGCCATCCCTTATAGTTCCCTGCTATAGATGTTCCAAGATATTTTTAATCTCATGCTTTGAATATTTCTTTACCTCTTTTTCTCCGTCTGTCTTTATGCCAAGCAGAGAAATATCCTGACACAAAGTTTATATGATTTTAATTTAATTTTTGCATTTAACCTATCTGTATTGCTGTCAAATTGCTACAACCTAATCGACAGAGCGAATAACTTCTGATTTGCATGTTAATATTCACATCATAATGTTTTGATGAAGTAAAATAAGAAATCATAGTTTAACTTATAAAACTCGAGCCACAATGATTTTTCAGGCATTTATAATCCTTCAGAATGCTGGAGAATCACTGCATTTAAATTTTAAAGAGCTGAAACCTGAGCACGGCACTAAATCTGTGCTTCTTTATCAAGCCCCTGTTGCACTATAATAAAACCATGACAAAATGCATTTCAGATTTTTCATGTGTTTCTTCCTTATCCAAATCCCTTCCGGATTTGGTAATTATGAATAGAATATCCCACGTCCTTCTCAGAATATATTTAAAATTAGCATATGCTTCTTTCCACATTACAATTCCCAACGAGCCAAAAGATTCAAAGAACACTCTTCTTGTCTTCCATTGGCTGAACAAACTGATAGCCCTGCCTCAAACTCAAGATATTGGTTGCCAATGTTGCCATGGCAGGATAGCAAAAAGTATGTTAACAATGAAAAAAAATGACAATCATTGAGAACCTCAATGCAATGGAGAACTTGTGCACAGTCCACAAAGGTTACATAACTGCTATAACAAAAAAACGATTGTGTCAAATGTACTGGCCATGACACTCCCACGGACATAATCGGCGTTATGATTGTTCAGATCACCTGTCAATCAAACTCCTGCTGAAGGGTCAACTAAACATGCTGGAATGTCTGCTGTGAGGTATGCTGACTGCTGAAAAATACAGCCCTGCGTCAGCCGTGGGTGTTTGGGACAACAGCAGATCAGACCAGTGGCAGACAGTTAACACTGTGTGTGTGTAAAACATCCGAAAACAACTGATATTTCTACAAAGGGGGTCTTTCATAAGACAGCATGGGGGTAGTTAGCCATTTACAGTCATAAGCAAAAAAACGACACAAAAGTCTCATTCATAATCCTTCGATATGAACTTATCAGCTGTAGCTACAGCTTGAACAGTAAATACAATCTCTCATTTGGCTTAATGATAACAGTTTGTTTTAATTTGAGGTATAATAATAACAGGCCTCCATCGACTCACATAGACAACTGTGGTTGTAAAAACGGAATGTAGTGCTCACATGCTACTTGGCTATGGTTATTATTAGCCATTTTTGGAGCATAGGTCCCCATTTACTTTCAGAGTAACACAAAGTTTGGAACGACGTGAAGATTAAACAACATTTTTGGGTGAACTATCCCTTTAAAAGTGTTAGCTTTCCTTTGACTATTGCCAAATTTCCCCCGAGGAACAAAAGGAGTACATCAGTGTTTCTCAACAACAGTTCTGCACCGAACAAAGATAGAGCCCAAGAGGCGCACGTCAATAAGACGACAGATGGTATCAATTAAAACGTATTTATATAGCAGGGCGGTGGTGAGATGGTGATAATATTTACTCTCATTACTTTCACACACAGACGCAGAACGTGAGCAGCGTTCTCGCAAGGTGACAAAACTCTGGACTGACCTTAATCTTCCTGACACTGAGATTTCATGTGGAGTTTAAGAGATGTGGAGGGTTTAATCTTTTCTGCATGACCAGACAAATGTGAACAATTTCTGCACAACACTGACAATTGCTTCTCCTACATGGATTTTTTACATGGGACTGAAGGGAGAGTGTGTTTATATGTGCAGCAAAAACACTGATGAAGACCTAAATATTAAAATCTGCATATACAAAAAAGCTAGTACATTATATTTATAGCTTTTTTCTTTATAGTGAAAAAAAGGTTGTTTATACCAACAAAAGGAAAGAAATTGGAGAAATAGTCCATGCATGCCAATCAGGTTTTGCTTAAATCACTTATGACACTTACACAATAAAATAACACTCTAAAACGTTCACATTACCTTATAAATTGATTAACTGGTGTACAGATTGTGTTAAGGAACTTTGTTTTAATCCTACAGCAATTGATCTGTTTACCCCACAAATATGGAAGACACTCACACCTGTGAATACACCTGACAAAACAATCCCCTCCCTATTGGTCCACAGTACCTGTCATTGTGTCACACGATAACTTCCTGTAGCTGCTGATTGGACAGAGAGGATGACACAGCATAACAAGTCAGAGTGACTTTGAGAATGTCAGCACAAAAGCTGAGAACCCAGCCGACATGTTTACATAACAGTGCTGTAGGACATGAACTCTTCTCCTGTCACATCGACCTCATGCATTAATCTCACACGAAAACTGTTCTGTCAACGCCGAGTACATTATCCAGAGAGGCACGGCTTACAGTTGCTCATCCTTTGGGTGTATAATGTATTTAAAGTATACTTGCAAGTCTTCCAGAGTTTTAAATCTGAATTCCTGTTTTCGTTTGCCCTCCACCTCTCTGATCACTGACTGCAGTGTGTTCCAATACAACACTACTGCGCTAAAGCCTGGTGCACACTGTACTTTTTGAGCTGATCCTCAAACTGTTGCATCACTGTGAATTCCATGGGGAAGAAAACATGCTGCCACTTGGGATCGAAATACACAAAGGATGGGATATTCATGGACTTTTTTCCAACATAACTACTATATTTAGGCCAACATGAAATTAAAATGAACCCAGTTTTCATTTTTTGTGCATTATTCATCAGCATGTTATTTCAAAGAAAACAACTGATCTTTGATTAAAATGTGATAACTTTCTCTGCCACTGAAACACTTTCAATTTTTGATGATATTATCTGGGCCTCATGGGCAGGGAGAATAATTTTAACAAATAGTTAACTAGTGACTTTGGCAGATGTTACAGGTAATGCAGCCTCTCTTTTAACCTGACAGGCATCCTTAAAACACAACACTCATGCCAGAAGACAGCAAGACATTTTTAAGTATGTGTCTTTAACCTTACAATTAAAAAAAATAAGACAAACAAAATTCCCAAAAATTTCCCAAAATTCCTTCATCACTCCGTTTTCATCTGTGGAGTCTTCGAGAAGTCAAAATGAACAACATGTTCATCCCTCATACAATTTTGTGAAAGCAATGCGAAACCAAAAGAAACGACACATATTACAACTGGCTGCTGTAACACATCAATTTTGACAATGATGTTGTGTGCAACAATCAGTATTCCATTTGTACGTATTTATGTTTTTAATAATCCATTAGAAACTGAAAGACTTGTTTTATTTTTCCAAAGTTACATAACATATAGCTTAACATTCGTATGGTAAACGTGAATGTTGATGCACTGCTGCTGCATGACAAACGGGCTTAGAATTCAAGCAAAAAAACGCAGAAAACAGCGAATCAAAAAACATTTGCGTTTTAAAATAGTGCCGACAGGTGAACATGTAGTCCCCTGTACAGACAGCTGCAGGTTTAATACCAGCAGAAGCCAGCACTACCTTCATTTGTCCCTGACATTACAAGTGCCATTCCATTGCTTACCTTCTCCGGTTGTCATAGAGCGAGCGTCTCTTCAGTTCACATAGAGAGACTGCACACACATCCAAGCTGTAGTTTTTTTCAAGCACTTTCTCTCTCTCTCTCTCTCTCTCTCTCTCTCTCTCTCTCTCTCTCTCTCTCTCTCTCTCTCGGGTCTCCGCCTCTCCCTCCCTTTCCCTTCCTGCTGCTCTGGTCTTGTGACTGCACCCAAAACAAAAGCCACCCAACTCTTTTAAATAAAGGATTTAGAAAGCATTTCTCGCCACACAGACAGAACGCAGTAGACATGCCTTTGATCTGTGCATCTGTTTGGTTGCAGCTTACTTTTCCCCCTCAACAAAGATTTTTGTGACAAATGGACTGGAGAATCTTCTTTGCACCCAGTCAACATCTTGGCACAGGAAAGACAGTCCGGATAGGCTGGCCCTCACACAACAGATTTACACTAAATATAAACAGTGGAAATGACAGAAATTTCCTGTAATATAACGCTATTAATATTTTTGCAGGGACAGCACAGCAAAAATCAGTGTTATAATATCGTCTCCTCTGCCAGTTTAATACGCAGAGACAACTGTAAGCAAGCCATTCGTATGTCCATTTCACTGAAGTGTCTAAACACTGTTTCTGTGACACAGTCAAAGCATTGTTCAGTTTGTTTGTGCATCCTGACTAGCCTGACATGGCAACATTATCTCTAACAACTGCATGGGGCAGGATTATCTGTTTGCTGACCAATGACAGATGAGGAAGTGTCAGAGGAACCTGTCATTATTTTTGACACCCCACTAGGGTTTGGTGCCCCTAGGTTTAGTGAAAATCCATCAACAAACTTGGGCCACAGACGCTGGATTCCAGCTATCTACTGAAATGCGAAATGAGTCTAAATTCTGCAGTATTTTGTGCACTGGGCAGCATAAAAGAGCAGGAGAATTATTCTGACCTCCCATTTTCAAACAAACATGCTTCATAGTTCAGTCAGTTTCAGAGGCTGCTATCTAGCAACTCTTGCCAAATCCCACTGCCAAGGACCCTGAGGGGTAGCTATTGTAAAGCCTGATTAAAAATGACTTTTGGCCTATCCTACCGCTATTGAGAATCAATATAGTACTTGAATGCCAATAGGGCTGTAACTGCGACACACTTTATATTTTCCCCCATATTCATTATACTGGTTAATTAATATACTGCACCTACCTGAACCAGAGGAGAGAATCATGTTCCCAGATCTTTGGACATCATCAAATCTGCTGAAAATTACATTTAACCTGTATGGAGATATAAAGAAACAAAAGAACACATTAAACCACAGGGAGCAGGATTAAACTACTGAATGCTGTAGTAGATAATCTAACAAACATTAAAGGTTACGCAAGTAAGCAAATCTTCAGAACAGTAACTCTCAGAAGTGTGTTCAGGCATGACCCTCTGTGTATATATATTACAATCCACAGAAACAGGTGGTGTAAAAATAACAGGAAAACGTTTGAAAGAACATAGTACAAGTCCAACAAATGGAAATATCTGTCATTCGGTTACTCGCATATCGCACAAGTAAACTCCTGAATACTTTACTGTTTAACATTCACTTGCCTGGAATTTCTGGCACCTGTCAGAACTATGAACACAATGACATCATGATCCAACCCACAGAGCAGCACATCTGTGATTGGATGGGCTGATACCTAAACTTCTTTCTTCTTCCTGTTTGTAGTTTCATTAATCCAAATGATAGTGACAATAGTCTATCTGTTCTTTGTGAGTAAATAGTTTTAAAGGGACCTCTACGAAAGAGACAAAAATGGATTTAATATGCAAAAATATTGTGACTTTTAAAGACTTTTGATAGAAACCAAGCAGCAAAAACAACTTATTTGTTTTAGCGCGTTTTAGCATGAGGGATTGAACGAAATTTTAAAAAAAATATATGACTCCTTTACTACAACTAAAATGTTGGACTTCTTAAAAAAACTCTTTTACTAAAACTGGAATCTAAACTCATTCAAGACCAGCATTGATGAAGCTGCATGTGTGAATCAGAAGTCTGCAGTGTGGCACCCTGAAATTCCTTCAACTTTTTTGAGTTTTTACAGAGCAGAAGATGCTTTCTTCCTATGAAACCCCCTGAGAACCCCTCGCCCCTGTCAGAACGGATCTCAGAAGATTATCAGTTAGTCAGAAGCAGATCCCGGAAGCTCTGAGCATCAAAGCTGACTCAGCTGCATGTTCAGAGCTTCCTGCGAGAGGGGATTCTGGTATCTGGACGGGTGGCTACATCTCTGACTTTCAAAAAAGAAAATATAATTTTAGCTTTCAAAGCTGCAATCCATAAAAAATGAACAAAAAACAGTTAATGAGTAAGAACAAGACAGAAAAGCGTACTAGGACATACATATTCTCATCATAATTACTCTGTAGTTCTTACCAATGATATAAAACTAGGGAACATGGTGAATATTACAAATTTTACACACACACACGCATATACACATAACAACTGACACATTGCCTTTGTTGACATATATAGCACAGTCACTGCATTGAGAGGTTAAGCCTTGTAATATAAATGCTAAATAGGGATGCTGTTTCATGCTGTTACGATCAAGCATTTAAAATGAAATGAGGACTTCCCTTGCTGACATCCACTGAAAATGCAAAACATTAAATCCTACAAGCTCATCGTCACTTCAGCAAATACCGCAACAGAATTTTGAATTGCAAATGAGACGGGATGTCTGTTTGAATAAAGTTAAAGTGTCTTTACAGTCGCTGAACTTGTATGAACTTCAGTGCTCAACTGAGATTTGAGTCTTTTGAGTTCTTCCATGTAAACTGAATGTGCCTTCAATTAGACTCAGCAGATTCAATTCTGTAGTGTGATTCAGAGTGTGTTTGAGACTCAAAACAGACATTAAACATTAGGGCAATTATAAACCTTGTTGTGCACATTAGATCTAAGATAAACATGGGCTTTGGTGAGAAAATGGCTGACCCGTATGGAGACAACAGGGTTCTGTCTTTCATAGATCTCTCTAAGGGCCATTTTAATTATGTGGCAGTTATTCTTAGTAACAGGATAAGATCTAGACCCAAAGAATGTAGACACAGATGAGCATGAAGCTAACCGAGATGCTGACACTGAAATTATAATAATTTAATTTATCTAATCTAATAAGTGCAGCTCTTTAAATGACAATGAATTGCAATTGGCTTTGAATATTTTAGCACTGCCAAAAAATTGCAATAATATAATTTGTTAAAAAATTCAAAGACAAAGCTGTGGTCTAATGGTTAGCACACATGTTGAGCCATGTACATTCTATTGTGAAGATTTAAAGACTTTAAAGATTTAGCATCTCTTTCGCTGATTTCATTTACATTGGGTGTGGACAGGCACATCTCCTAACAGTGGAGCGTTAACAGCCCTGTTATGGGTATAAATGGCTCTGCTGAGTTTCTGACAACATCCAACATGTTTAATATTATCATTCGTAGTTCCTGGCAGTGAGCAATGAACCTCTTTTCATACTGGAACACTCTGGAGAACATCAGACAATCTGTTCTGAACATCAGATATGAGAAACCTACAAAAGACTGTCCATTTTTAACAAACCCATCATAAGTGAAAAGGTTCCTTAAGTTCATAAATAGGATACTAAAGACTCCTATAAGCACTGCCTAGAGGATCTCCAAAGGTTCCCACCAGTGTGGCATCTGAGGAACCCCAGACTGGTGCCTGAAGTATGCTTTCATTTTGAAAGAGGAGTGACCATCCCTTAAGCGAGTTGAAACCAATGTCATTTTCCACAGACATGTTCTAATTGAGCCTGCCCTCAAAGTCTTAAAAACTAAAACCACTGAGCGGATCAGAGAAACAGATGGCTTAACATTCCCTGAAGACATCCCCATATCCCATTAAAGGGGGAGGGGCATCTAACAGATGTTACAACCAAATTCTGCCCACAAGCAAACGCTGGTAGCTTTTCTTCCTAATCATCTTCAGCTAATACAGAGAAACCCTGAGCTATCAAAAACAACTGCTGTGACCCCACAAGCATACCAAGGATGTTGTGGAGTTGTATGAGTGGAAGCTCTCACTTGCAGACTCAAACCTACAGAATAACAGCTGAAACTGCTCTTATGAAAGCCAGTGTTGTGACTGCTGACTGTAGGCAGGTTAAATCTGAATCCTGCAGGCAGTGTGACATATACACATAACATTAGCTGACAAAACCAAATCAGCCTTAAGTTACAGGGCAGATGCCGATTGTGGTCTAGAGGGAAATGAAGACCTAATGGCCTGTATGAATAGCTACTTTTCCCTGTTAAGCAAATGTCATGACTATTAGAGGCTTATTCATAAACTTGTCAGCTGTGTCTGCTTAGAAACACAGGAAACATGCGAGAGCCCAGGGAACACTCTCAGAACGTTGGCTAACATCCTCTAAAAGTTCATCTTTTCTAACTTTATCAAAAAAGTTTTTGCAGTAATGTTAGTAGAATGTTTTTTAAACTTTATACCATCTATCAAAAACGTTATTCTGAACTTGTTAGTGGAATGTTGTACAAACCGTACAAAATAAAAAGGTCTGACTAACGTTTTAATAACCAAGAAACATCTAAGAAAGTGCATATTAAACATTCTATAACATTCAAAGCAACATTTTTAACATTTTTGTTACTTAATGGAAATGTTACAACCTAAAATTGTTAGCAGTGAGTGGGACAGACAATAAAAGCTCTTACCGTGATTGTGGCAGTCCTTTTTTGCTCAGGTCAATCCTGACTCTCTCCCCCACATGTCTGTATATTTCTACTAGACAGTTCATCGCTGCATCCCGAACCTGTGCAAACAATCAGACAACAACATCATTTTAAGGTCTCCTTGGTTCCAAGGTGTCCACACACCTATAAAGTGTATAACTTGAAAGCACTGTAAGTTATTTTGGATAAAAGTGTCTTTCAAAAGCATAAATTTAAATGTGAAAATTGCAATAAATACTGTAGGTTCCCTTTTAAAACTCTTGATTTTCCTCTGGACATTTCTTAAATGCAAAGCAATTACAATTATACTTGACATAGTAGTTAAACATAGTATAGTAAAAACTATACTATGTTTTCTGTTAATTAATCTATCTGATGTGTTGTTTAGTACATCTGTTAATAATATTTATCTATTGTTTTTAACTTAAACACATTTGTTATGTTTCTAATGATTCCAGATAAGAAGTCACCACCAGAGGTCACCAAAGCTTTGCACAGGCTAACGTTGCTGTGTTAATCCTGACCATTGTTCTGTATGAAAGTCATGTCATGCAGTTCATAACAAACGTCTGAGTACCTGACTCGTGGGGTCTCCAAGTAGATTACATATATGTGGTACAATTTTACTAAGAGTTAAGCCTTGGGCACCATATCTGAAAAACACAAGAGATCCAACATGGGGGATAAGGAGGGCAGAAGGAGGGGCATAAATGCATTGTGGGGGGTTTCAAAGTCGTAGCCAAGTCTGACTTTAAAGGCTTAACTAAATAAAATGTGTAGCTCCATTTTAACCACTAATGTCTACAGAAAATGCAATTACCAGCTGAAATTGTAAATGTAAACTTAAATTTCCATATAAATGACATGTATGGACTTACGTGTTTAGAGTGGCTATCAGGCAGAAACACACCCCCTCTCTGGTCCTGTTGTTTTTGTGTTTGAACCCCCCCAGCATTCTGTCCCAAATGTACTGCAAAAACAATCCACATCAGCACAATTAGATGATATTTAATCTTATTAAGAGATCTCCCATCAGCCTTTGTGTGGAGTGAAAGGTTCTATTCATTAACTAAATGAAATCGTTGTTTAAAACACCCTAACGGGTAACGTCTGGTGGGTGTGGTATGGGTTGTTCAAACCTCACATAAGAAATACTGTTTCATTAAGCTGTGAGGAATACACACACAAATAATTCCCTGTGTTTAAAAAGGATGGAATTATGATATATACATAATACAAACACTGTCTACTTTATACTTGACTGACTGAAGGTTTAAGGCCATAATGGCCTTGTGTCATGAAAGAACATCAGAATTGTATTGGCTAATAAAAAATCAGGTTGCTAGTGAAAACTCTGGCATTGATGTTTAAACAGATACAACAAGGCCACCTGAGGAGAAGCTGCCTGGTCCATGATCTTCAGCAGCAGGGTTTGGTCTTGGTCTCTAACTTGATCTTTGGCATCACCTAAACGATCTATCATACTGGGCAAAACTAAGGAGAGAAAGAGAACAATGAACAAATCAGAGCACAGACAGACATCCTGTCAATGAGACCACCTGGTTTAGGAACTAAAATCTGACTGAGAAATTATTATAAGTGAGTTAGATTGTAAAGTATCAATAAAAACAAAAGTAATCCTACCTGTACCAACTTGGGGCCGAAATCGGTCCTGTAATCTTGTCACTAAGGCAGATAGTAGGTCTATTCCCAGCAAAGCCAACTGAAAACAAAGAAAAAATTAAATAGCATTTACTAAAATACACTAAAATGTTTAAATTACACATTTAATTGATCAATTTAATTCTATTGCCACAGATTATTAGAGAAAATTTGCATACTGGACTCCAAATACTAATAGCAGCAAGTATATCACAGTCAAAATGTAATGCAAGGGATTGTGGGTAATCCATAGATTCTCATTTACTTTCCATTTTCTCTGCATTTTGCATGACTGCAGAATCAACAGAAATCACATATGGTTCTACCAAACATACTTGTTTGCACGGCTCAATCAATGAAATAATTCTGGTTTGTAATTCCAACCATCACTGAGAAAACCAACACAAACTGAAGGTACTGTCACTGCTCCACCACACCAGTTAACTTTCCTTGTCATGGGGTGAAGGCCTACTCAATGAACGTGTAGTGAGAGTGGGCCTGCTAACACCATAACCAACACAATCGCATCACCTGGCTTTTAAAGTCAGAGCATGGTGCAATTTTTGGAAACCATCTAGATTGTTCAAAAATAGAAACACAAATGAACGGACAACCTGCAAAATATAGTTTTCATATTGTTCTCATTTAATTTAATATATATTTGCTTTGTATAGCATAAAATATAAGATGTATTTTATAGAAGCATTTAAGCTGCTGGGTTTGGCTGGATAACCAAATCATGATCCTTTGTTCTCACCCAAAAATAAATGACTATAATTATGCGGGCGACACCCAACTAAAGTAAAGCACTTAGATAAATCCCATCAGCTGAGGAGGACATTAAATGCCTTTGAGGAGGTGTAATAAAGGTTCCTTCTTTGCAAGTCATATCATGAGACACCAGCTGATTTCTTTGTAATCCTCCTTTTGGGATACACAATCTCTGATAGAGGTAACACATTTAGACACTTTTATTGGGATGACACATCAGCATGATCCAAACAGTAACTCTGCAACACGTGAGGAAATTTTCAGACCATGAATATTTCTTATCGATCACAAAACTGTATTTCACATTATTTTTATTACAAGTTATATATTGTCTGTGACCAACAAGTCATTAAGAGACAGTAAATGACACCAGATACAAAAACATGAAAGCATGGCGTGACTTTGTTCCTCATATTTTTATTTTGGTGGAACAGGGTGAACGGAATATTCCACATACGTGTTGCCAGAAGAAGTTCTGGAGGAAAAACATTGACTGCTGATTAATTCTTCTCTAAAGTAAAAGTTCTTAAAAGACATGCCTGTTGAGACAGCAGCTTTTTTTAGAAGATGATTCACATGTTTTAATTTGGATCCTGCACATCACTTACATCAGCCTGAATTAGATGATCATTCTTGCAATTTAATTCAAAACATGCCCCATGCTGCAATTCTTAATGAAAGTTACCAGACAGCTGTCTGCTTTATTTACTTGCAAAAGATTTTTTTTTTCTCATCATGGTAAGTAGGAAGCTGTGTGTGTAGTGCGTGTCTTTCTGCTTGATGGTAAATTTTTAGGCAAACGAATCTGCTAGTTATAAAGACCTGGCCACACCCACCTTTTCATAAGCACCTCCCACTCTCCACAGACTGACAGATGACAAGCCCGCCTCCACCCCCTCCCACCAGCAATCTCCTTCTTCAGACTGTCTTAGGCTGCCAGATTTAAACATACCCTTTCCAGCTATTTATATCTCTTCTTTCAACCAGAGTCAAAGAAAAGAGCCAAGGACTTTTGTTCTACTTTTGTTGCATCTTTTGTTTCATGTTTCGCTTGCTCCATACCTTCCTGTGTTTCCTTTTGAACGATACATTATCAGGGACAATAGGAAAAACACAAGAGAACGATCGAATTAAATACTAAAAATAATATCACGGCTCCACAGTTTCTGTCACACACGGTCAAACAAATGGTGGATAACAGGAGAGATGGGGTGTGCATCTGTCAAAACACTAACAAGACAGATCAGTTTCACAAAGGTGTACACAAGCCCCCAGTTTCGTCCCAGCAATCTGCATTGCCTTGTTAGCCACGGTGTTGGTTTATCGGACTAATCAGCAGACACCAACCGTACATTACTCGCTCTGATAACCATCCAGATTAATGAAGCTGGTAAAATAAGCTTGTCCCAGATCCTCACAGAAACAGCGTCCCCATTAGGCCTGTCCGGACCAGATGACTTTATCCAGGCCACAGGGTTGAAGCACTACTGAACATAGTGCTGAGACTAAATACAGAAAATAATGTGTCAACTCCTTTTTATTTAGGCTATGTGTGTTTTATTTAGACTCTTAAACCGACTCTAAAATGTATTAAGCTGTTTTTACTTTTACAGCAATGAAATCTCTGTGCTGTTGGCTGCTAGTAAGCATTCTCTACAGTTTTGTTTTTAGTTTTACTGTAGTTTTATTAATATTTGAAATTAGTTTATTCTTATGTTTTAAGAAAACAGAAATGTTTTAACAGTTTTAGTGAACTATAATAACCTTGGTTCCTATTCAACTGCGTTATCCAATCATATCAGGAGGTCATATCTTGAGCTTCGCCATCTTCATTCTCATTGTGTATAAATAAAGGGGTGTTTACAATGGCACTTTTCACATACGCAACCTGTTTACAGTTGCATGCCCTGACCGAACCAAAGGCTCCTGTCCACATTCTGGTTTTGCTTCCGGGCAGGCTGTGCTCTGCTGGTGCCAGCTTTGAGAACATTCCCTGTGGTTTTTTATGAGTCAAAGGGAGCAGCTGAGACAAGTGACTGTGCGATGAAGTGAACAGGCCCAGACATGGACAAAAGATATCAACAGGCCTGATCTGTTGTCCTGGGCCATTATTTTTATTATTATTATCATTCCTGCAACCACACTGTCACCAAGATAATGTAACAAACCCTGGATCAGTCTTGTAGTTTGGGAGGATTTCGACTTCAAAGGCTTTTAATTAGACACGCTGCTCTCAGGTCAGTGCTTAAGGGGGAAGAGATTCAAAATCAGCTATAAGACGAATGTTGCAACACAGCTGTTCCTGAGCAGTGAAGTGGCTCTCTGAGTCACTATCAAGGACAGCCTCAGGGACAACAGGAGAGCCAAGTGTGGTCTGAACAGAGTAAACGCTCGCAACAAAACAGAATAAATAAAAACACTCACGGGACTGCGGCATCACGCAAAAGAAGCACCGCTTTTCTCTGCTTTCTGCCTGAATTCCCTCTGCTGAAAGCTTGACATGAGACGTCTGCTTATCCTACACAAAATAAATGCCCCCGATGGCCTCCTACGTTGAATTCATTTACGATGCACTGTCATATTCCCTGAGGTGAGAGCGTGCTTACCTGTTCAAAGAGTTTTTGCTAGTGCTGGTGAACTCCGGTGAGATTGAGACATCCAGACTGACAGGTAAACTGAAGGCTGTAAACCATTAATCACTATACAATACACTGAAGCACTGCCAAAAATACATTCTTGTAATTAAAAGCAATATTTGACCCAAGAAGTGATTTTTAGGGGCATTATTACTGTACATTTTTCTCCTTACTCTGTAAAAACACTCATTTACATCAAATACTTTAACTGGGTCAAGTAATTTAAATAAATGGTCAGTCTGAACACTTACGGTCGATTCTTGTACAATCAAATCAACACAGACAAAAACCAAACAAGCCAGGCCTAAAACATATTTTCTTACTTTATTAGCCATTGGGCTAAGAAAAATAAATTAATTAATTAGTCATACCTCTATAGCAAATCATTTTTTCGTGTTTTGTTGTTTTTCTCACCGAATTTGGTTGGATTTCTCTGAAAACAAGATCTTGTGTTATTATGCTCAATGTCTTTTAGACATTTTTAATAGAAAACTAGACAATCATACTAATCAAATACTTAACACACAATGAATTGCTTGTTATAGTTTTCGTTTGCAAGTCGCTTTGGACAAAAGACAGAATGATTTACTTCTGAGGTAAACTCTTCCCCTGCCTCACATTATTCTTGAATTTACTACTCGGATTATTAAAAAAAACCTTGTTCCGATCCAAATAAAACACTTTCAGATAACCTATCCATGTTCTGGTCCAAAACTTTTATTCTGGACCAACACTAGCATTTCTAATGGACTGTCTTGACAATACAGCTGGGTGAAAGTCCATTCTGAATGCTCCCTCTAACAGCACATCAGGGGAGCTGTTAAGATCTTCTGAAAGCTCATGAGACCGATCACTGCAGGCACCATCACTATCAAAACAACATGCATAGACCACGAGGAGCTAAACATAAACTGGCCTGGATCAAAACAAAAATGAACGCAACAGATACCTAATGGGGCTTGTTTAGTGCTTCACACGAATGCACAAAAGATACACAAGAAACAACCAATCAAAAACCTTCAGAACATTAATAGCGTGAAATCAAACTCATTAAAATTGCCAATGAGAGCAAGACATCATTCAAAGCTATGCTGAGAATATAAAACACTGACGGCCTTTCTATGACCTGTGTGACTGCTACAAAACTACATTCATATTTAAACATGCGTGAACTCAAAAGAGATCATCACAGCTGCCCTGATCTTGACCCTCTCATTTAACATAAGAGAATGCACAGCACTACCTAGTGAGCTAACTACATAGGATGCAAGACACTCATAAGTGAACACTCATAAGGAACTCTTTATGTGTGCCATAAAAATAGCACCCACTGTGCCAAACAAAAAATATTTTTTCACTTAGCCTGTTGCAATGCATTGTGGGGTTACCTTCTTCACAAAGAACACGTGCAATGCCATCTCAGAATTTGGCCAGTTTGGAAGATTATCATGCTGCTTTTCTTTTGGATATGACTTCAGGGATTTGGCCTGAATGCTTTAATACGCTGCCCACCAAGACAATGTACCAGGGTTTGGAACAAAGCCACAATATCCTCACAGAGATCACTAAGACTGGCTGAGCTGCAGAACCGTCTGCGGGCTGTGTTAAATTCCAGCACGTATGACAGCACACTTGCTTTCCACAGTGAAATGCTAACGCAACCTCATGGCACATGTTAGGAATATAAATAATGCTGTGACATTTCACAAATTAACAAGTTCTGCTGTGCAGTAAACAGCTTGTTGTATCTTAATGATTGTGCCACTATAAACTTATAACCAATGCTAAAGGAAGTTTCATTTAGACCTATTAGTACACTAGTATTTACCAACTGAATGGAATCAATATATGCAATTACAATTTCCTCTGTCTCACAATAGTATGGTACATCAGTCCACACATAGTGAACATTTTCAGACTACACACATTTAGGAATGTCTTGGGCCGATGCCGGGGGCCGTCTTGACACAGTGATGGGAGGAATGTGGACAGTCTTTGCCAGCAAAACAGAACCCTGACGGAGGCAGAACAACCGTACAGCTGATATCCTAAAAGAGCATTTCCTCTGATTAAACACACGCATGCAGGTGCTGACCCGAGCCTGCATGAGCAGTGTTTGTGTGTACAAAGCAACTTTCTCTAATCCCCTCAGCTAGTGTCTGTCTGGTCCATACAGGTCACAGTGATGCTAAAACCAGCAAGAGTAAATAAACACCTGTCCAGAAACTGCTGGTTTCAGATTCACTCTCTAATTTTTAAGACTCCAGCAGAGGGGTTTAAAGAGAGAGAAAAAGAGAGAGGGGAGCTCAGTGGAAGTTTGTGGGTACAAGTAGCATATTTAATAGTAAAACATTAGTGACTTCCAAACTGGGCTGGATGATAAATCAAAACATCTCTGCTTAATTATAAATGTCTGCGACTATATCAAGAAAATTCAATGTATGAATCACCCATCCGTACAACCACATAAGCTTGTCGAATCTAAACAGTATTTATTGTGTATTCCTGCCACTTACATTTATAAATACTGTAGATGATTTTATCCAAAGTGACTAATGATTGTATTTATTTGAAGTATTTGAATTTAGCATCATCTGATTTGACATCAGCTGTGTCTGAAGTGTGATTTCTACAGCAAGTGAGAAGATGGTTGGTTTTTTTTACTGAAGGCGGATCCTTGGCCTGGATTTTACTGCCCCGGGTAAGCGGGAACAAAGCAGGAACCTCTGTACAATACAAAGCAGATCAGGTCCAAACAGCACTCACATACTAATGCAATAATCCATACTCAAAAACAAAAAAGGTGATTGTGATGATATAATCTCTATGTTTCTGTATGATGCCAGCTTTGACATAAAGTGAACTGCTAATATAAACAGCAGAGCTCAGCAGACAGTGTTGGTCAATGTGCAGAGTTAACAGACAAGTGTTGTGGTCACAGGTTTCTGAAGAGCAGCTGAATTAACAGGTCTTGACACCCCCACATCTAACTTCACCTCCCCAACATCCACATCAGCACCTCTGTGACCTCCTTTTCATCTCACGCTGGGGTAAGAGGACAGAAAGAGCTCTGCATACTATGAACAAAGAAACACGTTTTTCTCACAATCAGAGCTGCTGTACGACGGCTGAACTCTCTATATGGGAGTGAAGTTCAGCTCTGTTTCCTTCATAAGCCTGAATGAGCTGATAACACTGATAATCTCATTGTGATGTGGGTTATTTTCAACATACCGTGCTGTGATCCCAATATTATCGCCAAAACAGAGAAGGATTGTTGACTATCCTAACTATCGCAGACTGTGGCGTGAGGGTAGGTGCAGTGTGGCCACTCAGTGCTAACAAACTTCATTAGATGATTCTTCAAAAGGGAAGCACTGATAAAGCATGAAGGCAGAACGAGACATACAAAGTAGAGAAATACAGAATGAGAGAGAGAGACTTAAATGGCTAAAGAGCAAAAGAGAGAAATCCATCTCAATCAAGCATTTTATTCAGTATAACGCAGTACAGTTTCTTCATTGTCAAGACTACTGCTAAACGATGTTCATCACAATGACAGCTGCTATGTAACAATGTATGTGTGTGTGTGTATATATACTTTATTAGGCCACTTTATTAGATACACCTGTTCAATTGCTTGGTAACACAAATTGCTAATCAGCCAATCACATGGCAGCAAACTCAATGCATTTAGGCATCTAGATGTGGTGAAGATGACTTGCTCAAGTTCAAACCGAGCATCAGAATGGGAAAGAAAGGGGACTTAAGTGACTTTGAACGTGGAATGGTTGTTGGTGCCAGACGGGCTGGTCTGAGTATTTCAAAAACTGCTGATCTACTGGGATTTTCACGCACAACCATCTCTAGGGTTTACAGAGAATGGTCCGAAAAAGAGAAAATATCCAGTGAGCGGCAGTTGCGTGGACAAAAAGGCCTTGCTGATGTCAGAGGTCAGAGGAGAATGGGCAGACTGGTTAGAGAAGATAGAAAGGCAATAGTAACTCAAATAACTACTCGTTACAACCAAGGTATGCAAAATCTCTGAATGCACAACACGTCAAACCCTGAAGCAGATGGGCTACAGCAGCAGAAGACCACACTGGGTGCCGCTCCTGTCAGCTAAGAACAGGAAATGTAGGCTACAATTCGCACAGGCTCACCAAAATTGGACAATAGAAGATTGGAAAAATGTTGCCTGTTCTAATGAGTCTCGATTTCTGCTGCTGCATTCAGATGGTAGGGTCAGAATTTGGTGTAAAGAACATGAAAGCATGGATCCATCCTGCCTTGTCTCAATGGTTCAGGCTGGTGGTGGTGGTGTAATGGTGTGGGGGATATTTTCTTGGCACACTTTGGGCCCCTCAGTACCAATTGAGCATTGTTTAAATGCCACAGCCTATAGAGTATTGTTGCTGACCATGTCCATGTCTACAGTTATGACTACCCATCTTCTGACGGCTACTTCCAGCAGGATAACGCGCCATGTCACAAAGCTCAAATCATCTCAGACTGGTTTCTTGAACATGACAATGAGTTCACTTTACTCACATGGTCTTCACCGTCACCCAGTCACCAGATCTCAATTCAATAGAGCACCTTTGGTTATGATATATATATTTTATATTTATATTTTTATATATATATATATATATATATATATATATATATAAAAATATAAATATAAAATATATATATATCATAACCATATATATTTATACACACACACACACACACACACACGAACATAGTGATATATTATATACATAGTGTGTGTGTGTGTGTGTGTGTGTGTCAGGCTCAATACTTAGTACAACTATAATATTGCTAATCCAACAATAAAAATACAAACAGAGGGACAAAAAACTACAAAATAATCCAAAGTAATCCTGCAAACTTTAAAAGGCAGTAACTTCCAGTCCTTTAATTAGTAAGATGCCTTGCAGGTACTGAGCAATAATGTGTTCACACGTGTCATAAGAATGATAACAGCCACCCAAACCTTGTGCATAAAAAACTAACAGGCAAGACGTGAAGATTACACTATTATAAACAATTGAGGTGGGTAAAGAATGAAACCTGATCGTGTCTCAACAAGATCTGCAGTTCATGACTATATTTTTCAGTACAAAAACAAACAAAGACACATGATGAGCTATTATTATGTCTGTAGAGTACAGAAAGCACTCATTCAATAAGACCCACAAAAGCACAAAGCCCAGAACATGGGTTATATAAAAAGGAGCTTTATTTGCTCCAGTTTAGTTAGACCGTATATCTGTACACAAACCACAGGCTGCTGTTTTCATATGCAGGGAGTGGAACACAGCACTTCTAATGCAGTGAAAGTTTCTGATCTGTGTTTCGGTGTTGCAGACTGTAGCACTGCTGGTCTTCATCTTTCTGCTTTTTATTTTAATCTTCACATGAAGAACATCTCACAGAAGACTCTGGAATCTCCCTTGAGGTTTAAATTTGTAGTAAAAAACAATGAATGGGAAAAAAGTGGTCAACGCAAAGAAAAAAAACTTAACTTATATCTTCAGTATACCTTATACCTTCACTACCTTATTATTGTATACCTTCAGTAAAATATTTCATTAAACGTAACAGGACAGTACATGTAATGTTATGGTAAAATACTGTAGAATATTCTGAATTATCTCACAGAAAACCCCGGAAACTTCTGAATTATCTCACAGAAAACCCCGGAAACTTCTGAATTATCTCACAGAAAACCCCAGAAACTTCTGAATTACTGCACAGAAAACCCCAGAAACTTCTGAATTACTGCACAGAAAACCCCAGAAACTTCTGAATTACCTCATAGCTAATTTACATTGAAATGTGACAATGTCTGTTTTATTATTTCTTTTTACAGTGAATGTATGGCAATACATAAAGCACGCAATCAAATAAGCTAATTTACAGGTAAATATTAAAACATGAGTGTGAATCAAAGATGGTCTCTGTTTTGTCATACATGACAAGAACACTGGAGGAACCTAACACCTTGTGGGAGAACTGTGTGACCTTCCACAATGAATATTTAAGAGGTTAAAGGAGAAGAAGCATGGCCAACAGCTGGACAGAGAGAAAGAGGTGCCAACTAAATCATTCCTGTTCTCCAGTATCTTCAGTGTCTTAAGAGAGATGGATTACAGCAGCCGCTCACTGCATCCAATCCTGTCCCCTCCCCTCCTGCACTCTAGTATCCCATCATCCCCTGCGTTCACACCATCATGGCGCTCTCCTGCTGCCAACCTGGCTCCATAAACATCACATGCATTCGCACGTTTTTACAGCGAGGATGGAGGGATGAGAGTCAGGTGAGAAGAGAGAGAGGAGAAGCCAGCAAGGGATGAGAATAAGATGAAGAACAGAGGAATGAGAATTACAGAAGACTGAATAATGAAAAGCTGACAGAACAAACACAAGGGGCTTGAAAAAAAGAGTAAATACAGTACAGGTGCAGAGATGCTCAGCCTAGGAAGATGCTGGAATGTGTATCAGAGTACTGCTGATCTTCACAGATGATGATCCACTGGAAGCAGCCTTATTATCTTATTATAATAAAACACAAACATGTTCATAAAACTTCTAAAGTTTCTGACCCACTACCCCAGCTAACAGGGAATGTTCTCAGAACGTTGGCTAACTTTCTCTAAAGTTCTCTTAATGTTAAAGATGAAATCAAAAACATTATTCTTAAGTTGTTAGTGGAACATTTTAAAAATGTTACAAAATTAGAAGTATTTGAATAACATTCTTAAAACCAAGCAACAATCTTAGTACAACGTCTAAAAAAATGTAGTACTAAATGAGCTGTAGCCCTTCTACAATCACAAGCAAAACCTGGATTTTCCTCAATTCATTCTTGCACAAGCTATAGGGTTTGTGTGTACCTCACACCAAATATAAGATGACTTCACCAACTCAACATACCAGTGCACAGACTAAACAAACAGCACTAGAGGTTACGCAGCCTGCTTAACTTCGATCCTTTCTCAAGTAACACGAGCAAAACGACATACTGCTAATAAATTTTTAACTAGCATGGACATATTTTAAACATGAGTCCATGTCAGGCGTAAGTCACTTTCTGTTTACTAGCCTCTGACGTAGCCATTGATTCGCTGCGTAACTTAAAGCCAATGTGTGTTATCTGGTTCAATCTTAGAATAATTTATTGTGTCTCAGTTTATTTTGCAGAGACAACTATAAGACTCTTGATAAGTATAAACATTCAAAACATTGCTTTGTGTTTCTGAACCATCTAACATTGGTTGGTTTGGGGCAGGACTACCTGTCTGAAAATAATCTTGAAAATAATTTTGCAGTTGCAGTTGAGTGCCTTAAGTGGCAGAGAAATGACCCACATCAGCTTTAAAATCAACATAAAGAAGTGTTTGTAATTTTACTTGTGGAATTTGGGGTACTGTATGTTCTCCTGGTACACACATTAAGGAGGGTGTGCAGAAATCACGTTTATTACCCTGCAGTACATATTTGACTCGCTAATTTTACAAACTGGGCAGAGGCAAAACGTTTATGTTAAGAGAAATGAAAGACTGATTTACAGGCAACATCCAGAGGCTTAGTGCTTTTCTCATAAGTGCCAAAACAAACTCATCTAGATCCTGTGTGTTTTGTCCTGCAAACAGGCTAAACAAGTCCTCTAGACTGAAGGTCTTGAGTGCATTTACAGTCTAGATAAGCATCAGAGTAGTTGTGCAATTGTCAAACGTGTCAGCGCATGATTTGCACTTTGATGAGACACATAAGCCATGGTTATTTAGTATTAAGCTCTTCAATGCCACTATTGTAATGAAGACAACAGCCACACAACCATCAAATAACCACTTCTAATTTAGGTTACCAATCACTTAAAAGGATGATCAGAAATGGCTCCAACAGGACAAAAACTTTCACTTCATCTATTATAGCGGACAAAGCACACTGTGGTTAACTAAAAGGTATAACCCACACCTTTTGGGCAAGCCTAGTCATTGATTCTAGTTAACCACAACCACCACGATGGACCCCAAATCTGTCAGGCACTGAAAGGCTTCTAAAGAAACTTAGTGGGAAAGACTACAAAGTGAACAGCAAACTATCTTCTGTTACGGAGCTATGCCTCCCTCGAAGGGGCAACCTCGCCCGAGCCCTGCCCGAATACTTTCCACATGACTCCTCTCATCATTTGCTCTCACTGTCAAGGCTGGTGCCTGTCAATAAAATGTGGCGAGAGTTAAAATTTGGTCTCGGGCGGTTGCCTCCAGTGCTTCCTAATATTCAGCAAAACTGACATTGAAAATCACTTTAAAGATGGGAACAATAACATGTCAATAAAAATTCTGCACTCTTGATGGGAGGCTTAAATAGCTTTGCAAAGCAATATTCTAGCAATAAGGATCAAAGGCATCAATCTGTGTCTGTATAGCTTTATAGAGGACGCATATGTAAAACTTGTTTTATGATGCAAACTGCCAGTTTGTTGTCAGTACAGTATTTACAAAGCTATTTAAAGCTACGATCCATAACTTCTGGTTAAAAATGGTTAAAAATGAGCAAGTACCTAACAAATTAATGTTCAAAACCATCTCCTTACCCTGATACACAACAGTAAGCTTATAATTTGAGCTGTTGGGTCTGATTTCCCAGTAAATGTTGACTTTGACTTCAATTGACTTAGGTAAAGTAACCTGCAATTTCAAACAGAGATGGCAGTAGCAAGGCCAAAGTTACACATTGCAGCTTTAATTTAAATTTAAAACTCAATAAATGACCCCAGCAATTGAGCAGTGACCGTGATCAGTCGCTACATGTTGGTTTATGTAAGATCCCTCACAGAACTCTAATAAGGGTTCAAACAAGGTTGCTTATAAAATTTGCTTCCAATGTTATTCGGTCTAATGATCACATCATGTGTCTGCCAAACCCACAGCCTCATCTGACCCAACAACCTCTGCACTAAGCTAAATGCTTGATAGAAACTGTTACTCTATGTTTACAAGCAGCTGCTTAAGGAAGTGACATCATCGATGAGAAACATGTTGTGAGCTCCGAGTGAAATTCCTGTCAAAATAATACAACCCGACCGACAATAAAACAAAACCCCTACGCACATGGGCATCTCTGAGTCAACACTGTAAGGTCAAAGCTGAAGATTTCAAAGACAAACTATCTGGTAGTTGTTCCATAAAAGGACTTTTGGCATGATTCCCGTAAAACACTTTATCTCCAGTAATTGCTGCTGTTGGAGTTAGATTTCCTTGGAGATGAAACCAGTAATTGAGTATAATATCTCTAAGTCATCCTGTTTCTACCTGCCATCTTCTAAAATGTGTACTGCCTTAGACAGTAAGCAATGTAAGACACCAATGCCATAAATGAATATGTACCAAATAACAACTACATTAAGGTAATGTATAAGAATATTAATTCAACAACAGCTTCGGCTTTATTTCCATGATTCATTTACTCATTCTTAACCAGTATGACTAAAATAAAATAGGCATAAAATATACTGCATATTGAATATAGCATACAAGCTATAAACAAGTTTACATTCGGCAGCTTTACTGCCCCTGGTCACTGTATGATTTTACTGTATGAAAAACAACAGCTTGGCCAAACAAATCTTTTTGTTTTGTTGCATGAAAGAAAAAGAAGCCATATGGGTTTGTAACAACATGAGTGTGCGTAAATGACAGTTTTCATTTTGGTGTCTAACCCTTTAATCATCTTCTAAGGACATGGATGCGGAAGCCATTCTTTGCATTCATTTTGTAATGTGAACGGCAGTAAATGTTCCAATGACCTCAAAAGCCTTTTCTGTTTGTGCTGAGCACGCTCAAGGGGTCGTTTCAGGCCCTAAAATTGTATGCCAGACAATTGCCTGAAGGAGAATTTCAAAACAAAAGCCCTTTCTTTATGACCCATAAAACTCCACCCTGTGCCTCTATTGTCTGAAGCAGTCACCATCAAACATGCAGAACGATATAACTGAGAATCCAAATGGTAAAAAAAAAAAGCCAACACTTACCTTGAAGTTGCTGGAGTTTACCCAGGAGGTGGCGATCCCATCCACCATCTTATCCAGTGCCGTCTGGTCACTCTCCAGGTCGTGACATTTGTCTGCATCTGTGATGTAGTCAATGAGCTCTGGACCCATTTGCAACCTGCGGGCCACGTCCTTCTGCAGCACCTGTGTCAGACAGTACTCCATATTGGGCTCCATGGCCTACGATGTCCTGCCACCACTTGTGTGGCAGTGGGGAGAAAAACTAAATAAAAAAAATGTCCTTTAGGACGTTCAAAACAAGAACACGCTTATTATTATCCTGTGTTGGTGAATCCTATGGGTGCCACAGGCTGGCAAGAAGCTGAGCAGTGGGAATGTAAACTCAGGAATGCCAACAATGCACCATATGTGACCGGACAACAGCTGATGTGGATTGCGAATTCTCTTTTTTTCCTTTAGAAGAAGGGCAGCCAAACCACTAGCAGCGGCAGAATAGTTTTTGGTTGCGCCAGCAGCAGATATGGAGACTAAAACAGTAGAGAGAAGATCCAGCAGAACATTGCTTCATAATTCAGTGGTCCTACCTGCTCTGGATGAGAAAAGACAGATGTTAGCTGAGCACCATCTCTGGACCTCAAAGACCAATGTGGCCAGACCTACAGTTTTGTCAACTCAGATCAACAGGCACTTGAAGAAAAGCAGGAAGGTCCTTTGATGGTGACATAACTCAAATCCTGCTCCCTTGAGCTTAACTATTTAACTGCTGACCACACATCAGATAAAGAGCTTTGTGGTCAGGATTCTCTCAAAGAAAAATAATTTGAGAATTGGCTAAATATTCTGCAGGTTATTGCAAATGTTAGGATAGATTAAGAGACTGTCTGAAACTACTAGGTTACAGCTTTGGATGTGTTAACGCTGTAATACAGCAATTATGCCATCACTAGCATACCTGCCCCCCACTACATCTGGTAAGGCACTCATACGTATAATGTGGCTACAATCATGCCTGGTCTCTTCAAACATAAGTGTATTACTCAATAAGCAGATTATCTCACTGGACCCCAATTTTTCTAAAAGTCTTCTTAACATGATCACTGATTGTGGCACAAAAAGTGATGAATGCACTGGTCACATAAGGTAATGTGTTCAGTATGTGAGTACAGCAGAGCTCAAAATCTGACAGCAAATGATAAATCTGGGATTCAAAATTAAATTTAAACCTGGAAATAACCAGAACGTTCCAGTAGCACCTAAACATTAATAAAGTAAAATAAACAAAAACAAAAGCTATAGCATGCAATGAAAACAACGTTTACAGTCTTGGACGTTTTAGGCATTAAAGCAATTTTGGGACCCTAAGCATGTTAACAGTGAACAATTCAGATGAAGTACACAAAAGCTTCTTGGCAACGTTCTCAGATTATGAAAATGAGAGGGATAACATGTACCAATCAGGTTCTGCATAAACCAGTTATTAAACAAAACTGATTTCCAAATTCTGACATTCTTGTTTACTCAATTGATAACTTTACAGTAATTTTCATTTTAAATGAAATTTCATGGTCATTTTATGTTTCACCCACGCCCTTATGGTGATAATATAATCGGCAAAGAAAATGCTGTATTTAAAAAAACCCTCTGAAATAGAAGATTTTCTCCTTTGGTCTCTTCTGGGAGACTCTCCGATGATCATATGTGTTCGCTCTGCATTGTCCCATGCAGTTTTGGTGTGTTTAATTTACATTAAATGTAGTTTCATGTACCTGAACTACATACTGGTGAGAGAAGTACTTACCATACCCTCTAATGTTTTAAAGATCAGAAGTAACACACAAGAGCGAACACATTCAGTAAAACAGTGATCTCATTTTAATGTTACACGCATTACACCATCATTCAATAATGTCGACCATAATTTCCCCTCATCTTCCTCAAACCACACAGCAGAAGCCCCATAAAACACTCTCACCCATCCATTTCAGGCTGAACATATGTGACTCCATACATCTGTTAAAGCTAAAGCAAATGAACACAATTGTCTATTGGACACAAGCCTTTCTTGACACGAAATAAGAAGAAAACGAATGTGCTTCTAACTAAAGTCACAGACGAAACAGAAAAATGAAATGAAACATAAAGCATCATGCATGCATATGAAACACGCAGCCTATATGTACAGTATCTGTCATCTACCCCACATGAGATGCTTCGGGCTCAAATTAAACATCTCCCCAAGATAACAATCGAGCAAATATGACCCTTTTAATGACAGTCGAGCAGAAATGAAATATGAAGTGCTTTCAGACGAGACATGAATGAATTTCATTGTTTTTCATTCATCATCTAGCCGGTTATGCTAGCTCTTGTTAGCCGGTCGAATGAACTGTCAAAACTCCGGGCACTGCCTTAAACCATGACGCGAAAATGACAAAATCGGTCGGAAAAAGACGTGATTTACTTACTTGTGTTAATTTCGCGGAGGTTTGGGAATGAAACGACAGCGGTTGGTTTATTATTGGTGAGCGGGGATCGTCTCTCTAGTACTCCGGTAGACACAATGATGGAGCCTCTCTGCGCATGCGCCGCACACCTCTGCTCTGTGACCGCTTTAATGTAAAATTCACTGACATCTTTGATGCAGATGTTGCAGCGTTTCCTTGTGCTTTATTTTATCTTATTATCTTACGATGGGAAACAGTTGTCTGACATACAAATAAAGGAGGCTTTTCCCTTAAATTCATATATGTGTAACCCGTTATGTGCAATCTTTCGCCTTATATTCTGTTTCAGATGTATATCTTTCACATGCACATATCAGAAATCCTCTGGTTTCCTTCTGGTTTTTTGTGTAGCTGAAACAATGAACCTTAAATACAATAAAAAAACAACCTATAGCTCCATCTAGCGGTTATTCTGAGCAACGCAACTTTACTTGACAATTCATTATAAACAGCCTCCTGAAACCTGACAGTTCTTTATTAATTAAAAACCATGCCATGAGAAAGGTTTATTTCATCCCAACTTCTGGTTTATTCATTTGCATTATCAATATTACGACATGACAGAACATGGTACTGTACACAATATACAAATAAAGTGAGAAACTTTAAACTCACTTTAAAATCTGCTTTGCACATACACTGTGTATTACACAACCCGATGTTTAGATGAGCACACTGCATCCATAAAGGGCCACAGACAGATCTGCATAAACACACTTCAAATCAATACATTACATAAACACTGAGACAGTTCTCTGAATCACACGAATGTGAAAACTGTAATGCACGCTCCTCTCTTCTCCAGCCATAGCGGAGGACAAACTAGCCATTTAAAAATGCCTCTGAAAAACGAGTGCAGTGACGTTTCTAAAACAGGGGCTGAAGTCTTTTTAAGATGTACGCTCCTCTTCCTCTGTTATCATCCTGCTCTTCTTATTCATTTGTCTTTCTCACTATCTTCATCATCCTCACGGTTTTCTGGGACTGGTCTGGCCTCTTCATCAACATCATCATCATCATCTCCGATGGACTTCCTCCTCTCCAGCAGGAATGGAGTGCACACCGGTGTGACATCCTATATTAAAAAAAACCAGCCATTTAAAGCAATGGAAACGTTTAAACAATCTTACACATTTACTACAGTGAAGTGTAGGCACATGGGTTTCATTGAGAGTCACAAAGACTGACAACAAGCTTAAAATGTACCACATTCTGCTATTGGCACAGTTATCTTACTCCAGTCAATGGTTATAACTGGGGTAATTTTCAGTCTGTGCCCTTAAAGAAATGTAATTAACTCAACCAAACCTGTACGACACGAATGAAGACATTTTGAAGTACATTGGAAGACATTTAAAGAGATGAAGACTTTCTTCTCAAGACTGAAAACACTTGAGCTTACTTCACTGTATTCATGGTTTCAGCTACAATGTCTGCCACCTCATCACACAAATGCATTGCCTTGCTTGCTCCAGCCTGTAAAATATCACACAGTTAAACATCACGGAAATCTTCTGATTTTAATGCAATATAAACTCAAGAGTATTATTTCTCAATCTCAGTCAGTGTTGGCACATGGGTTTCATTGAGAGTCACAAAGACTGACAACAAGCTTAAAATGTACCACATTCTGCTATTGGCACAGTTATCTTACTCCAGTCAATGGTTATAACTGGGGTAATTTTCAGTCTGTGCCCTTCAAGAAATGTAATTAACTCAACCAAACCTGTACGACACGAATGAAGACATTTTGAAGTACATTGGAAGACATTTAAAGAGATGAAGACTTTCTTCTCAAGACTGAAAACACTTGAGCTTACTTCACTGTATTCATGGTTTCAGCTACAATGTCTGCCACCTCATCACACAAATGCATTGCCTTGCTTGCTCCAGCCTGTAAAATATCAGACAGTTAAACATCACGGAAATCTTCTGATTTTAATGCAATATAAACTATTTCTCAATAGTTTATATTGCTTTAGTATATATAGTTTATATTATGTTTTATTTCTCAATCTCAGCCAGTGTTGGCACATGGGTTTCATTGCACAAGCACATGGCGTTGGCAAACTGTGCCAAGGTTACTGTGGGCACAGCTATCTTACCCAAGGCAACAGATGCCAGAGATCATTTACAGATTGTGCCACGAAACAACAAAATATATCATGAAGAAATAAAGATGAAATAAAGATGAAATAAACAATTGTATGAAGCGCATGCGCCCCAGCTACAGCCAGAGCACGTCGTACCTTTTCAGCTCTTCGTCTCAAGACTCAAGCCAAACTGGACTCAGAGCAAGCAGGTTTGGGACCAGCTTTTCTCCTCCTTGCACACAGTAAATGTAATAAATAAGTCGGTCTACACTCGGTTTGCTAAACCTTGTTTCACAGGCTCGTCTAAAACCACGTTGTGCGTCCACGAACCAGCGACGATTTGGACATTTCAAAATAAAAGTCCATTTAAAAGTTACGCGTCATAAAAAAAATATATATACACTGTTATATATATATATATACATATATACTGATATATATATATATATACTGTTATATATACTGTTATATATACATATATATACTGATATATATATATATATATATTGCTGTTATATATACTGTTATATATACTGTTATATATATACATATATATACTGATATATATATATATATGTACTGTTATATATACTGATTATATATACTGTTATATATACTGTTATATATACTGTTATATATATTTTATATATAATATAATTATACTGTTATATATACATTTTGATATATACATATAAATGATATACTGATTATATTATATATATATATATTCTTTATATATACTGTTATATATACTGTTATATATACTAGTTATATATACTGTTATATATACATATATATACTGATATATATATATATATTATATATATACTATTATATATACTGTTATATATATACTGTTATATATATACTGTTATATATATATATTATATATATATACTGTTATATATATATATATACTGTTATATATACATTGTTATATATATATAGATATGTATACTGTTTCTATAGATAAACATTGATTATATACTGTATATATATATACATATATATACTGATATATATATATATATTATTTATATATACTGTTTATATATACTGTTATATATACTGTTATATATACTGTTATATATATATATATATACTGTTATATATATATATATATATATACATATATATATATATATATATATATATATATCTATATGTTATATATACATATATATACTATAGTATATAATATATATATATATAATCTGTTATATATACTTGTATATATACTGTATATATATATTATATATATACTGTATATATACTGTTTATATATATATATATATACTTGTATATATATACATATATATACTGATATATATATATATATATGTACTGTTATATATACTTTTATATATACTGTTATATATACTGTTATATATACTGTTATATATATATATATATATACAGTTATATATATATATATATATATATATATATATATATATACTGATATATATGCTGTTATATATATATACAATATATATATATATATATAGTTACTGTTTATATATATACATATATATACTGATATATATATACTGATATATATATATACATATATATATACTGATATATATATATATATATATATATACTGATATATATATATATATATATATATATATATATACACTGTTATATATATATATACATATATATACTGATATATATATATCTGTTATATATATACATACTATATACTGTATATATATATATATATATATATATATATATATATATATATATATATATATACTATATATATATATATATATACATATATATATACTGATATATATACTGTTATATATATACATATATATACTGTTATATATATATATATATATATATATATATAACAGTATATATATATATATATAACAGTATATATAACAGTATATATATATATATATGATGATTTTAAATTTTTCATACTGAATATAGACTGTCTTTTTTAAATTTAAGGATGTAATGTACCCAGTAATGTACTCAGAATTAAATATTAAAATATTTTCACAAAACATGCAGATGAATGCACATTTTGTCCTCTATAAACATTACACTTAATGTCATACAACATAGTAATGATGCCACATCATTATTTAGCCTGGAAATAATGTCGTTTTGGAAATAAATGGACAGGGTAGTGTCTTCACTGTTGTTGTAAGCACATCAAAGTCCTGCACCTGCCATACGGGAACAGTAAGTTGTTAGTGAGGCAAAGCACAGCACCTCTAAAACAGACATAAAGAACACAGAGGAGAGACCTTTCATCTGCCCGAAGAGCCTCATATCAATATCAATGGCTCTGGCCACGGTTTACAAATCAAAAGCAGTTCTTGGCTGGAGGGCTGGAGCTCTGTGTTCATTAATGCATTAGTCCCCCAAGTTGAGTTGCTGAAACCAGGCTTTTCAAAAAACAAGCTATATTTCCCCCGAGGGTTTAACAGAGGAGGAAGTGCAGTGCACTTCCTAATTATCATCATTGGCAACAATCATCTGTGAATAAAGAAAATGATGTTGTGAATTCTTGGTTCTCACAAGTGACTTGATGGCTTGTTTAATGCTCTCGTCCTTTGTAAGTCGCTTTGGATAAAAGCGTCTGCTAAATGAATAAATCAAATTTCAAACAGAGATGTCAGCAGAGAGGTGAAAGTTATGAATTGTAGTTTTAACATGATGCTGTTGTATGGAGAAATATGCCATTTTTTTGCCCCCAGATCAAGACACTGCCCTGTTCTAGGCAATGGAAAGGACCAAGAGTTAATGGTGCTCCTTCAGGTGATGTACACAGACCTGGACTTCATCTCTGTGAGGTGTGCTGATGCTATAACAACAGCCCTTCCACGACTTCAAGCCCTGCTTCTGTGTCACTTAAATGGTGAGGTGGAGAGAACAGGCAATCAGTTCAAGTCTGAGGGGTCCTTCCCATGACTTCAATTATCCTCTTTTCCATCCGCTTGATTAGTAAATGTCGTGACCCAGACAGCCATCGTTCTTTATTTTAAAACTGTTAATTGTAATTATATGGAAAGAGTAGCTTAACAATTTTAGTTTGTAAATAATAAAACTTTAAAAATGTTGTTGAAGGTTCTAGTAATGTTCAAAACGTTCCGTTTTAGACGTTGTATTACAGTTTTTGCTTGGTGATGAGAATGTTATTCAAACATTTCTTAAACTCTTAAACATTTTTAAAATGTTCCACTAACAACTTAAGCATAATGTTTTTGATATATATGATATATAATGTTAAAAAAGTTATACTAACGTTACTGCAATAATGTTATATTGAGAGAACTTTTAGAAAACGTTATCCAATGTTCTAAGAACATTCTCTGTTAGCTGGGCTCTGTTAGAGGGATCATTATTGTTTACCAAAGCCACAAAAAGAGAAAAGTACATGAGGTTGTTCATACATTTTTGAAGGGCAGTGAAGACTAAAGGTCAATCAAATAGAAAACGTTCAAGTAATTTTGTTATATTGTCCTTGTGGTCACTCAGAAGCACTCATGTCTCATCTGATACATCTAACAGATCTCAAGAACAGAACTGACAGTATTGACCTTCTCATCATGTTGACCTCAGCTGTCTGACATGATCTGGATCACAGGCCACAACAATGCCTGCCAGGTAAGATGTGTCGAACTCAGTCACCGTTCAGAAGCTAATAAGCAGCACATTGATGAAACTCTGTCCTGTTGCAGATTAATGCACACACTGAACTCTCGACTGGAAAACCACCACTGTGCTGTAGCCTTTGAAATCCTTGAAAAGGGAAAGTCTGTTCTTTGTTTTGTATATCATTATAATGACATTTTCACCAGAATTTCAATGTATTATTAAGTTTAGTTTTGGGATGCGTCCCCAGCTCTCGTAGATTGTCCACATAAGCAAAGCTCTGCATGGACCAAAAGCAAGAGCTACAGGATATAAACACAGTGAACATGTACAGCCAGCCCAGAAGATGGCGCTACAAGAAGCTATGAAATCTTAGCAGTGTGAGAGGGGGCTCTGTGTTTAATTTTCCTACAGAACCGTCTTATAATTTACAAAAATTTACAAAAATAACTAAATGAATAAACTTAATATACACAGAGTGTAAATTCTTATTCTCCAAATATTTCTCACAGTTTATCACAATATCAAATATCACAATAAACACAATGTCTTTTACATTCAGATTTATTTTTACAAAATGTAATGCAACTAAATTACTTATTTTTACACATATATTTTCCAAAAACATAGTTTTGTTTAATCCAGTGACGCTAAATGGAATATTATGCATGCGGTCCTGCTCAAATAATACCCACAATTCCATCTGAAACTCCAAAAGAAGCCATTAGGTTGCAGAGGGAGGTAAAGCATTAACATGCAGCAGTGTACACATTTGCATAGTATATGGCTGTCATTGTTTTTTATTATTCATTTCTCATCATCTTTTATAAACATGCCATTGCATGATACAGAACGTTCATTGAGGAAAACAATCTCCAGGACAGGAAGTTTCTAGGCATGGTTTCACTGGGGCAGTGGTATTTGAAAACGGAAGTACATTGTTGTTGTCTGTCAATATAAAAGTCTAAACAGGAGTTTTTTACCAATTTAGCACATACAAAAAAACTTTTAAACCTAAATAAAAGATGAGTGTGGTGTCTGAGGAAACTATCTGCCTGCAAAAGTTTGAGACAATCAGACATATACCTTATTTAAAAGTTAAGGCATAATTATGAAGTCACTGGAATTGTACTTACTGCTCTTAAAATAGAATACTAATATGAATATCTTTAGAGTCAAATGAATAAATAAGCAAAATAAATAAAAATAAACATGCTGTGGGGATAATGATGGGTTCTGAGCACTGGCTACAACAGCATCACCAAAATTAGTTTAAAATATTAATGTAAGGGTCATAACATGGGACACGGTCATCTAACATTTATCAAACGTTTATTCATTGGAGCCTTACACCAAAATATGTATCTGTATATGTATAATATGTGTCTGACTATACCTAAGATGACAAAAGTGTCCCCAGAAATTACTTGCTGTAAATTTTGGGGCTAAACATGTGAATAACGTCTTTACAATAATACAATAAAGTCTTGCTTTTTATTTAGTTAATAATTACGCTTATTTTAAATTGAATGTCAACACAATTTCAAATTCTACTGTAGGAATTCAGAGGGAGCTATTGCTTTAAACAAGACAGTGGAATTGTATGGTGTTTATTTTACAGCTTATGATTATTCTGCATGCATGATGGGAAATGGGGTGGCAGTAATCGGGAAGTAAGGACACTTTACTCACTACAACGACGTCTACTGGCCCCTCAGCTCCAGCAATACACATTAACTGAGTGCTCTCAAATGCTACGTACCTGTATATACTAAAATCAACTGAGAATTACAACAATCTCAACTCACTGGTTGTGCACAAGGCAAATGCAGTAATTATGATCAATGCTACCTCTTCATAACTGCTCATAGGTTAAACATTCACAGCAGAATGGAAACTGGTCAAATCCAGTGTTTTCCACACCAATTGCACGTAAAACATACAGTATTACTGCTCATAAATGACTAAATATTAACTATATGATGCCACTGTAGTATAAGCACTACAAAAGAACTAAATGCTCTTTATAACACAGTAAATGTAATGCTATCTGAAATACTGTATACAATACTGTATTTGTACTATCTCTGATGTGCTGCTACAAAAGCATGACAATAAATCTGATATATACATGCCAACAAAGCACAAATAAGGTCATTATGTCAGACTGCAGAACTGTGTTATAGTGTAACACGAATAAATGATTGTAGAAAAATGCATCTTAAATAGATTTAAATAACTGCTAACATGAAACAGAATTAAAGTTTGTAACCGTTTATCTGATGACAACGGAAACTCATTTAGAATTACACAAAGAAATGATAAATGTCAACAGGAATGGGTTGGAGAAATATAATGAAACAGAAAATACAGATAAAAATTAAATGATTGGATTTTTTTGGTCAGTTACATTAACCTTCAGCACACTGCAGTTGTTTTACACATGCAAAGCCAATAATGATACCTGATGCAGTTTTACACTAGATAAATTACACAGTGCATAAACAAACAGGCCCAACAAATGACAGATGTTCCTTTACACATCAAAAATAATTCATCAGTAATTGTGTTGTTAATCAGTTTGATGTGTTTCTTATGAGTCTTGTACAGTCTCTCTTAATTAGTCTAATGATCTAAATTTAATTCCAATCATTTTTAAATAAGACATCGAGCTCCAGTGTACCTGCTACAACTCACAGAAACGTCACTATCTGTCAGGCACACATTAAACAGATGAAAAAGACAGAAGTTTCTTAAACCTCAACAGGACAGGGATTTTCTAAACACATCTTGATTCAATTCATAGATCTGACTTATGAAAAGAGGATTAAATGAATAGATCTTCATATAGCTGCCACATATTTCAATAACACAAGCTTTTGTGTGGTATCAGACAGTATTTATGGCACAGGAAGTGAATTATGTTATAAACTTTGGGAATGAATGCTCTTTGTTAGGAAATCTTTTTGGGTGAAACATGTCTAGAAAATGTCCAGGTCACATTTAAACACATTATGTCAAAAATTATCATCTGTTTAAAGAAATGAAAGTCTATTTCAGAAGCTGTTCATCATGTTTTTCATTGTAACATTTTTAAGCACTCTTTTAAGCATTTTTAAGCAATTCTCATGATTTTCTTTGCAATAGGAACCAGAAGCATCTAACTTGAAGATATGTGGACTGGAGGCATTATGTTGCATGTAGCAAAACTATGCAAAACTGCGACATCTTTTTGCATTCTGTTCAGAAATGTGTCCTTTGACACTGCCTGTGTGTGAGGAGTGACACAGAAACAGCTTGAATTTTGGCACACATGAAGCTCTCTGTACCTGAGGCTGTCTGGGCAAAAAATAATAATAAAACAATGCTAGAAAAACACAAAATTACGAATGCTTGACACTCTGCTTCCACTGGCTACTGAAATCGTGCAAAAAAGCTTTGTGCTGATTGGCTGTCGGTACTCTTAAGCATTCTTGCATGCCATCAACTACTTCAGGGTTAAAATCTGCATGCCACGCAAGACTTGAATAGTCTTTAATCTGTTAATACCGCGAGTGCAGGGCAATTAGACCTATAGGGCTTAGACCTGTACTGTTATGAAGAAATTTTGGACCAGCCACTAAAACCACCCTGTTGCTCATCCTGTACTATTCTTCTCATGGCTCTGAGAGAACATGTTTTCTTAACCACTGCATATAAACATCAGCACCTCCAGCCTCCTGACAAGAGATGCTCCAGGGCTGCAAAAGCTGCCTTACAATAATGGACCAGGATACTCATAGTTTTCATTTAGCTTTGACAGCCATGGGCGTGCACCTGTGCCAGAGGGAATTCATTGCAGTGCATTTTGGGTAAATGGCTTATATAATTACATGAGAGTTATCTCATAGCCCCAGCTGTGGTGTGCAGTGGTTTGGGTATTGACTTAGAGTCTGTGTCGTGAGTCATTACTGTAGTCGCCAGGGGATCCCCGGTTACGGTGAGGTTTGTATGCGTCTTGATAGGGGTCATGGTAGTCCTCTTCTACCAGTGGGTAGTGGTCACGACTCTGCTGAGAGCTGGAGGATAAGCGGTTGTGACTCTTCTTTTTGCCGTTCGTTGTTGTGGTAGTTCTCATCGGAGGACATCAAACTGTGCCTCTCCATTGGAGAGTTTTCTGTGATGTGATTGCTGTTCTTATTTCTATGGCTCTGTTGAATATACACCAATATTATCAGTGAAGCCAACACTGTATCTGCATGGCAAGATTTTTTAAAATTAATTAAATATTAAATAATTTTTTGTTTCATTTCCTGTGTTGATGTATTTCCAATAGAAACAATGTTATATATTTGATATATTTAATAGCTGTTAAATATTTATATTTTAATATCTGCTATATTTAATGCTGCAATCCGTAACGTTTGCCTCTCTACCGCCATCTCTGTCAGAAACATAAAATTGCAGGTTCCTCTACAAACTTTGATTAAACATGTTGGTCAAGTGAAGCCAAACTGACATTTTCTGGGAAACCAGACCTAACAGCTCAAATTATAAATCATTATTATAACGTTACCATTGCGAACTGGGGTGAGGTAAAGAGGCTATTTTGAACACTGATCTGTCATGCACTTGCTCAATAACTCATTTTTGTTCATTTTCATCCCAAAAAAAGTTACGGATTGCGACTTTAAGAGAATACACTAATTTATAGTTAGCTTTGAAGCTAACTAGCTGATTAAATATATTTTTTAAACCAGCAAGACTTCCTTAGTCAACCAGTGTCATCATAAAAACCATCCTGGTCAACCAGCTTTACCATTTTAGCTATACTCCACTAGCTAGACTAGCGCTAAACCAGCCTAAACCAGCATAGAAACTGTCTGGTCTAATCTGGTCTCTTCATATGGAATAATGAAGCCCTGCCTCACCTGTAATCCAGAGATGGCTGTGGTGTATGGAGACAGGGCAGTGGAGCCCAGGTTACGACCCAGCAGAGGGTTCAGAGGAGTGCTGAGGGAGGTGTGTGTGGCCCGCCAATAGGCTTCCAGATACTCGGCCAGGTGTTCACATGCATCCTCCAGCTGGTTCTCATCCAAAATAACGTCAAACATTTCCTGGAGTGGAACAGGAACAGCAGTGTGATGAATGTTTTATGGAATGAATGTGACTACGTTTAGTTTAATCTGGATTACTAAATGACATATGGAATATTCAGATCACATCCAGAAACATTTTTTGTTATGCTGGTTAAAAGTCTCTTTACATCATGATTGCAATCAGCAACTAAATTGGTCTAAATATATTTTTATCTTTGCATATCTTCTGGGGAAGTTTCAGGACCATGAGTTGTTAGTTCGATCATTACATTTGGTGCAAATTGCATAACCAACTTTTAATATAAAGTTATACATTTCATTTAATGTGCTCCTTAATTGGTCATTAGCGTAATTTAGGTTCTTGCATTAAGCACTTAAAATTAATGGCTACAATGGCCGTTTAGTTGAAATGAAGTCATTTCATTGTTAATGTAAATCTACAGATTTACATTACAGGCTCCTGAATTATTTTTTGACACTGGCCGGTCCTAGTCTGGATACTCACTGGAGGACACTGAGCTAATTTGTCTGCCGCCACCAGCTGTACGTTTAAATGTTTGCTCTGAGACTTTCCTCGAGACTTAATCAGCCGCTGCAGTACCTGTCAACACACACACGCGCACGCACAAATATTAAATAAAGAGACAACAACAGCTTTCAAGACATTTGTTATTTTTATCCGCCCTTAAAAGCAACAATATGAAAATAAAAAAATTATGTAATGATGCAGAGCAGTTTTGCTCTAGACTGAAGCGGACCACTCTCATGCTGTCAATCACATGCCTTTTCACCAACGACACGTCAGCCAACCCGTTGTTTTTATTACCTTAGGAGAAGACACTTTGACGTGGACAATAATAGGAGCTAAAGACGTCTTGATGAGCTGGGCTGGATGATTGATGGTATCTGCATCCAGCACAACAAGCTGAAGAGATCTGGCCAGTTCAAAGATCCGTTCTATCTCACTCTGAACCTCAGCTGTTACACACAGAACACTCAGATAATAAAGCTGCAGTCTGTGACTTTTGGGTTAAAAATGAACAAAAATCAGTTATTGAGCCAGTAGATCATAATCTTAATCTAAACACAATCTCCTTATTTTACATCGATTTGGGGTACGTTTATAATAATGATTTATAGTTTGAGCTGTCAATTTCCAGGAATATATCAGTTTAGCTTCATTTGACCCCAACATATTTAATCAAAGTATGTAAAGTGACCTGCAATTTTATGTTTCAGACAGAGATGGTAGTAGAGAGAAAAAAGTTACATATCACAGCGTCAAGCATCCACAACTGACACATGCTGAGTTGATGTCTAACGTTAATTGAATAAATTCAGCATTACTTTCAGAAAAGGTTCAGATAACCAGCTGTAAGGCACAGATAACCAGCAGCTGACATACCCAAGTTAGATCTGGTGTTGGATCTCTCAATAATGGCTCTTTTACTGGGGTTGTTCAGCACAGATCTCTTGGCTAAGGAGATGTCTGCCGTGACTCTTGTTATCGATATCCTGAAATTGAGATACAAGTATGAAATCAAACACTACAAAAACAACAAACACAGAAAATACAAACAGTCTCTCTGTTATAAATCTAATGACCTCACCTGCCTTCAAACCTGTGTTTCAGGAAGTCAAAGAGCGCTTTCTGCATCATATCTGTTACCTGCCAAAGCCATAAAGACAAAAATAAAAACACAATTAGGAGTAAAAATTCATTCAATTTAATAAACATTTATGACATCACGTTTATATTACAGTTTAGCTCAGAAATGTGGTTTTTTTTAAATAGCATATGAATTTAATATTAACAACTAAGTCAGCTTCATATACTAACATATTCAGGCCTCCAGCTAAAGACCTGCATATAATGGTAACACTATGACCTGCGGTAAGCTCATAAATGACCCAGTTTTCTGTCATAACCTTGACCTATTTTGCTGATAAAATATCTTCACTCTTATGTTACAGCACAAGGTGCAAGCCAACGATTAAAAGCAAGAAATTTCACAGGATTGTCTTAAAAGAGCAAAGCAAGCGAGCTTTGAAAGCATAAGATCCCGCCTCTCTTTAGAGTGCTCTCCAAAGCCACGCCCCCTCCAATAGTTCACAACGTATGCAAATACATAGTTGTGAAGTGACTTTTAACCTGCATAACAAAAAATATAACAAATCGCCTACCGTGCCTTTAAGCAATGTTTGCAAAACAGCAGGTCACAAATATGATTGCATAATGAGCTTAAAATATCTTCAGTTCTAGTCTTTGCAGATAATTGTCAGATGGTGTTTTAACAAACCTGTCACACTGATTTCTGAAACGATGTGTTTATCCCCCTGTTTCTAATTTCACATACGCTCCATTTCTGAGACGGGCATGTTGTACCCAGAAGGTTGTTGCCATGGTAACGCTGCTTGGAGATGATGTGTACTGTTCAGTGACAAACCGACATCTCCTCTGCTTAAGAAGTGATGCCCTGGTTACCATGTCTAAATATACACACACACACACCACAGGGACTGGGAGAGGCTTACCTCGTAACCCTTAAGTGATGGACCAACCAGGACCACCGGCCTCATGGAGGGAACCACATCATATGGAGGAATGTGTTCAGCCTGTAATAAGAGTCATTTAATCAGGAAACAAATATTGGGGCTATAATAACCCCATACCGAGTAAGAATAGTGCAGTTGTTTAAAACAGCTGAATAAAATAACACCAGGGCTTTATTAGAGAACTGACAGATGATTTACAAAATAACTTACCACTTTCTGCTTCTGTTTACCTGTGAGATATAAAAGGAGACTATTAGAATGCTGCATAGCCACAAATACAAATGAAGCAAAACAGCAAAAATATACACAACACAACACAACACAACACAACACAACACAACACAACACAACACAACACAACACAACACAACACAACACAACACAACACAACACAACACAACACAACACAACAGTCACGTTTAGGTTCTGCTTGTCATGTATTTTTGGTTTCCTTGCTTCCAGTTAATTGAGTGATTATCTTGTTAATTCCTTTCATTAGCTCCTCCCCCTGTTGCCTTAGTTACTAATTGCTTTTACGTCTGTCTAGTTTAGTTTCTCTGTGTATATACACCCCCGTTTTGTTCGGTTCTTGGTCAGTCCTCATTTGTTTCTGCTTTGTGTTGGGTGTTGGTGGTTCTGTGGGCTCCCGAGTTATGGTTATTAAGTCTATTTGTGATTTTCTCTCTTGATTATATTCCTGATTTGTCCTACAAACACATTATAACAATATCTTGCATTTTTCTTGTATGATTCCTAATATCATATTCAGTGTCTACAGTATGAGTGAAGAACTGAACTGAAAATGAACTGATGAAGAAGAACTGAAATATTTCTGTCATATTACTGTGTTGTGATGTTTTGTGTCAAGATAAATAAGCCAGATGTGTCTATTTGGCCTGGATATGAGACAGAAGACCTGTTTTACAACCCTTCTCTTTCATATTCACTCCTGTTAATAAACATCCGTTCATTCCTTCTTTGCGCTGAAGATCACCTGCAGAAGGAGGGTTGGGCTTGAAGGTGCCCGACACCATTTCACCAAGACTGGAGGAGGAGTTGCCACTGGACTTCCTGTGGAGGGCGGAGCGAAGAAGTGCTGCGTTCAGATCAGAATACTATTGTATTGCCTACTGCATGTTATATGTTGCATACTTTTTTAAAGCAGGATGCAAAACACGATGCAAGTGTGTCCAGTTATCCATATATATAAGGATAAGGATATATAAGAATGAATCATGACAAATATGGTAAACATTTTTCTTCTGATTCATTTGTCCAACAGGAAATGAAAGGTCATGTATTGTCATACAACGTTCTTATTGGCTATTCACAGGGCAAAAAAAGGTAAATGCACACACGTTTTTGTGTTAGAAGAAGTACCAGTAACGTCTAAATATCTTTGCCCTTCAGCTGCAAACAATTTCACTGAATAAAACAAACAGTTTGAGCGGTGAGAGACGACTGCTGGATGAGTCAACAGTGCTGATCACACATCAGTACATCTCATTCATCTCATACAGTAAACTCCCTCACCCAATCATCAACAAGTATTAAAACAATCGAATACATCACATCACATCGCATGAAAAATAACAAATAACATTATTAAACTTTGAACATTCTTTTTATTTATATGTATAACATTGCATTAATGACAGAATTCCTTTTAAGCCATAACTATCTTTGTGTTACATTAAAGTGGTGCTTGACATTTTTCATGTAGAATTAAACTAAAAACTAAGTAAACTAACTCACCCATGGAAGCGCCCTCTTTTCTGCTCCTGTTGTAAGCGAATATTCTCAAGCTTTAAAGGACTGGGAATGAATCCGATGTCACAGCCTTCCTTCACCAGTCGCCCGATCCACCAGTCATTGTTGTACTTCTGCGGAAGAACACCGAAGACAAAAGATTGTGTTTTAAATGGTGTAGTATATATAATGACATCTACCCAGCCAACAGAGAACGTTCTCAGAACATTAGTAAAGTAAGTAGAGCTTTATCTAACATGATGTATCACTTACATTAAAAACATTGTTCTTACATTGTTAGTGGAACGTTTAAAGAATTACTAAATCTTTTGAATAACATTCTGTTAACCAAGAAATAAAGTTGCATCTAAAAAACTGGATGCTTTGAACATTATATGAACTTTCAAAACATAATTTTAATGTTTTTTTTTACCTTGGAAACGTTAGGGAAATGTTTATACAGCATAAAATTGTTAGCTGGGTATGGATTCTTATTAAATGAATGTCTTCTAAAGCCACCCTCACCTCCTTGATATGCAGGAAGTCTTTAGCATCAAAGGAAATGGCAGTGCCAGCGACTGGCACATCCTCATCCAGGGCCCCACAATAACTGACGTTTGTTCTCACAGCGAAGGCCACTGCTTTGGCCTGAGGCAGAGTGAGAATAATGTATTTCATCATCAATGTGTGTTTTACATGTTTTAACAGTATAGCAGTGCTGTCTTAATTCATACACATTTGACCATTTGTAGCCAAAACATCAGTGAGGTGTTAACAAATAAAATTAGAAATAGTTTTTAGAAAACAGTACCTCAACAATTGTAAACTAAAGATTAAAATTGGATACAAGATACTAAAAAAATGCCAAAAAGTATGTATGAATTGTCTTAAAATGTGCAATTGTAAAATGCTAATGCCATCATAAAAAGAGTAAATTAACCACCCATGATCATTTTTTTAACCAGGCTAATTTATTCAACAGCTGACAGTGTCAGATAACAGTGGTTATTATCAGACTCTTTCATACTGTGGTCAGCTAGGTACTGTAGATGAAGTTTAGCTTTAAGTTAGTTGGATACTGGTCAGTTAGGTAAAGGTTGCTCTGGTAAGGACAGCCTGACCTTTGCCCTTTCCAGCTGGACTGTGGCCTGCTGTTCTTTCTCCTGTCGGCCGCCCTGCTCCTCATCAAGTGAGACATCTGAATCAGATGGTCTGCTAGTGTATGAATCAGCCGAACCCTGAACACACACCGTAAATGCCTGTTCATTTACTGCCTCTTCAGCGCAATAAGAAGTCTGATTACAAATAATATTAAATAGAACAAACAATGGCAGAACAGCTGCGACACAACGTCAATGTCACGGTGCCATGACAAAAAATAGGTTAACAGCAAAAGTATGAAAAATAGTTTAGGGTAAAACATTCCTACAATATGAAATCTATTCACACTCCAGATAAAAGGGTTGTTATAAACTGCTTCTAGACATGTAATCCTAAAATATAGTTTAATCCGACATCATCAGCTCCTTATCATCAGACCTGTGTCTGATATACAGAAGATGTGAGCAACACCAAGCAGTGTGTGGGTGGATTAGCTCTTACTCTCTTCATGCGTATACATTAAATACTGACACACACCTGTGTTAAACATTATTTTTATTGTTTTATCTATATTAGATTAGCCTGTAAATTGTACTCTTGATTAATCAACTATTCACTGTAGCATATCAAAAAGAAGCTGATAGTTTTAAAGCCTAACAGAGCAGGAAAACTTAAAACAGAAGCAGTAGCAATACAGTGAAATACGGAAATGACACATTAACTGTGTCATTAAATGTGGTAAGCATGAATGACTTTATTGGTCTTAATGCAAGAAGATGAAGAAGATAAATGGCCATTTCATCTCATCTCATAACTCCCTATTTATTGCCATAAAAACAAACTATTTTGATTACAAGAGTACTGTAATGATCATAATGCATATCTATAAAAACTGTAACTTATACAACCGGGGATCGGGGGAACAGGGGAACAGGATAGAAAATTCCTAATACATAGTATTTTGCATTTCTTAGATATTGACAAATCGCTGTAGAGGTTGTAACACTGCATATTATTGCCAGTGAGAAATGCATAAACTCGGTTTATTAAGACTTTACACATACAGAAATTTGTAATTTGTGTATGATCATATACCAGATTTATGTTAACGTTAAAATACATATAATAATATAGGTGGTATTGTTCAACTGTTCGAGTTTGTACTATAACACAGCAGACTACAGCATCAAGTGTCTAACACAGCTGTCATGAAAAATACACAATGTCCCTGATGCAGTTTGACTGGTGATGCCTATGGCGCTCTCTCTCTCTCTCTCTCTCTCTCTATCTGTGTCTGATGTCATTACTATCACAAGAGCTGCAAACTAAACTAAAGGCTGAGGAGTGAGAGCTTGTTCCAACATAGACACATCATCAAGAAGAAGAATGTTTATTCCATTCCTGATTCTGTTCTTGTCATTGTCCATCTACAGACAATATTGTGACCTTTGTATAACGTTATATCCCCAATGTAACATTAAACTTTAAGAAATTAAATTTGGATTTTTATATATTTTAAATATTGGAGTTTGTAAACATCACATTTTGTGTGGTTTTGCTGTTTAAACTACATTAAACTAAATAGGTCTGATGTTTGCTGCCTGTCTGAAGAAAGTCTTGATGATCAACCCGGTATGTTACCATTTTTTTGTATACACGACTATACACGATTTAGTCGAGAATCAGCTTTGCTGCTTCAGCTGTCAATGACCTAAGATCATGGACCTCTGTGCCCAGGAAAGTCATGTGACCAGTATTACATAAGATGATGTTCACTGAGGCAAGTCATGTGACAAACGCAACATCTGCTGCATGATGACATCACAGACAGTGTGATTTACATGCACATACCATATGCACATATCATATTTATATAATAGTGCATATAATAATTCAACTATTCATATAACAGTGCCACCGCAGCTAACAGGAAACATCCTCACAACATTGGCTGACAGTCTCTAAAAGTTCTCTTACAGTTCTCTCTCAAAGTTATCAAAAGGTTCTTGCAGTAACATTAGTAGAACAGTTTTTAACTTTATATATAATATATTAAAAACACAATTCTTAAATTGTTAGTGGATCGTTTTAAATTACAGAATTAAAAAAAAAAATTAAATACCGTTCATATAACCAAGCAATAACGTCAATACGAAATTGGACGTTTTGAATGTTCATAGAACTTCAAAAAACATTTTTAACGTTTTTTTTACCTAATGGAAACAATAGGGAAACGTTCTTACAACCTAAAATTGATAGCTGGGACAGTGTACGTAAATGTAGCAACAAAAGTCTCAGTTGGTCTTAAATTCAGGTGAGTTTGCAAGATTTGAAAGAGCTACAAATAATGTTTGAAAGCTGGCTTGCAAAACGTGCAAGCGTTTACAGAACTCGCTGTCAAGCAATCGCTCCACATTGGAACACATAACACTCCACGGCCAGCTGGTTTGTTTCCTCTGTGCTGCAGACTCAGCGATACTGATGGTTGGATGGAGTGAGATGGCAAGTGTGAGGGACATTCAAATTTCCCCAACAGATGACAGCACAGTTCCTCTCACAGACCGCCAGCACGGTTCAGCCACACGGAACTTAAAAATCCACGCAATGATTTTCATTTACGTATCATATTCATTTTTCAATTACTGGTTTTTAAAATAATTGCAAAATTAGTGAAGGGCTGCAGTGCTTTACCTTATGTTTATAGATTTGCAAGCCAAATATAAGCTTTTATTTAATTAAAGTTAAAATGTATAAAGTGACTAGTAAAATCAATAACAATAAATAAAAAGAAAACAAATATAGAGGCTGAGCAACGACTTCAACAGTCAATTAAAAAATAACCGATTATTTTACTCTCTGTAAAAATAAAGCCACTGCAGGTAATGCTGAAGATTTTGCTTAACGCTACAGCTAACTAAATCAATACTATAAATAATTGTTACTACAGTCTCAAAGGTTGATCAGAAGTTCAAAAAAGTTATTTTAATGAAAACATCAATGAAACCATCCTCACAGAAGAGCATTAGAAACGTTCACTCAATCACTCGCTTTAGCGTGAATGCCCACAGAAATGATTTCTGTGCCTTGTCAATTACACAATATGTTTTTTAAATGATCCAGCTAATGTTTATTTATTTCCCATAATGGAATCTGGAAGCCTAACTGCAGGAGTCATGAATGGGGTTTGAAAAGTATTCTGCATCCAAATGAAAATGTTTTAAGTAGAAAACTGTTTTAAAGTGCTGCATGAAATTGCCAAAATGCCCAGATGGAATCTGCTGATGTTTTATTTCCAGTTTATGAGCTGATTTTTGGGGATTCAATTCATTGTGAACCGCTGGAAGTATGTAATCTTCTTGGTATGTCAAAGTGTAATTGAATTAGCTGAAATATTTCTTTAACACTTAAGAAAGAGGGATCAGTGAAATTTTGAAGAAATCAGCCATTTTAATTCTGTGATAATCTGTTAATCTGTGTTCAGCGAGAGCAGATTCTGTGTGGTCCTGCTGACTGCATAATTTACTGACGCATATATTGTGTTAAAGGGGTCATATCATACATGGCTTTATGATATGGCATCATTAAAATACAAAGTGACTATACATTGATTTTTACATGCGGCCCGTTGAAAAGACGCATTTTGGGCGTCATGGCAACAACAAAACCATTCTGACGCAGTCCTTCCTTTAACTTTTCCTCCATCAAAGCCTGAAACCTAAACTTCTTGAAATGCAAATGTAGTTTTTAAGTGATTAAAATAATACTTAACCGTTATGTAAATGCTCACCAAACACACACAAAGAAATAACAGCCAAACCACAAGCAGCATTTATGAGTATGTACAGCATTATCTAACCACGTCAAGTGTGTGGGCTTGGCTTTGTCAAGCCACACGTTCTGCTTATCTTCAGAGATTGCACTCTGCGTTCACATTTTTATGTGATGCCAGCGGGTCTGAGAGCATCTGGGGCCCCGGAGCCCACTGCACTTGTGGATTCCTTCCTGCTTTTCTTTGAAAACAAAAGCAGATAAATCGGTCAGTGAAAAAGCATCCCCCAGTTACACAGATGAATCATGGGCTGAGGACCAATGGCTGCGAGTGCAGCGGGTAATTACAGATAAATCTCTCAACAACACAGCATGAGATCACTACCATTTAGGGCCACATCTGATGAAAGCAAATACTTAACCATAAAAAGAGATGACAGCGAAAGTTTTGTGTCACATAACAAGCCCTGAAAAGTACTTTCATATCTGTTAAGTTATTAGCTAAATTAACCAATAAATCGGTGGTTCTCGATTGGTCGGTTGCAATTCAGAAACACACCACAGGCCTGTTTTAAACAGCAGCGAACAGACAATGCTGTATGCAAAGAATTAAACACAACTAACCAAATGACAACGTACAGACATGATAGAGAAAAGGTTTATCAACATTTATAATACAGGAGAGTACGCTTGCTGTGTCTTTTGTTGTGATATCAATGAAATTTAACAGTATGTTGCCACGAATTCATCAGCCACATAATCAAATAAACTAGCTGCCAGTTGTCTCTAGGGGAGACAGATGCTTTCCTGTTTGTACCAATTTAATGAATTCATCTAATTTTATCTAATCATCTACTGTTGAAGCTGCAAATTTGTGTTAATTTTTAACCACAACAGTTATGGATTGCAGCTTTAGATAACCACACTACATTCCAAATATAACAATATTTAACAATATAGAGACAATATTTTGGAAGCACAGTTATCCTAAGAACAGTGGAACCTCCTGAGTCCTATAAATACAAGAAACAGGATATTTCATGAAGCGAATAATGTTTGAACCCTCAATTACCTTTAATATTCATAGTCTGTAAGGAAAGAGAAAAGAAAGAGAGGCCGACACAATTAGACTACTAAGGCTATATTAAGATCTTCAGAGACAACCAGATCTGAGCTACCTTGATATTATTTCTTTTTTATGACAATTACCATGATATGTCTGCACCATATCATTCCAGAGAAACACTGGCTGCAGGGTATTAAATTACCCAGCATGCAGAGCAAAGAACAGGTCATTTGTGCATACTTGTTTAAGCAGACAGAGAGACAGAGAGAGAGAGAGAGAGAGACAGACAGACAGGCATACAGACAGACAGACACTTGCTTTCATTATACATAAATAAATTATTGTGTATCACAAAAAGTGTAAACTGAATCCAAGTTTTGAATTCCAACCTGACTGCTTACACTGAGATCACATTTAAACAATTCTGAATACAAATCAAAAATGGACCATATTGAAAATGAAATTATAATATTTGCTTTTTACGCTGTAATCCAGATCAGATTAGGACCACATTCAGCTGTGATGTAAATGTACCCAGAACCACAAATAAAATCATGCATTTTACATGATACTAGATGCTGTCATTAAGATCAGATTTATTATCAAGGCTTGTAAAGAAGAATGCTGATGAAGTCTTATTGCCGTAATGTCTGTCTGACTGAAATATGTAATGTTCAGTTTGTTTTCTTCTGCTTTTTGAGCTTTTCCCAGAATACCTGATATTCTTCTTACTGAACATGACAATGAAGCACACACTTTCTACTTTAAAAGTCCAACAAAGCTTAAAGAGAAAGCTCATTTCAAAATCACTTTTAAAATCAATAATGAATAAATAAAAGAAAAAAGCTGCAAAACAAAACTTTGGCCTCTGCCCAGTCTCTGCACATTATATCCTTGGGTTTTATGTCTGGTCTAATGATACTAATTAAATGAGCTCATTCATTATAGGAAGAAATGTAAAGTGGGCACTTTAAGCAAGTGTGTCTTTTAAGAATAGCTGAGACCACGCAAAACTAAATATATTATTAAAAAAACACAACAGTATAGCAGTTATTATAGTTTTGTTTTTAGTTTTGTTGTAGTGTTAATAATATTTTGAACTAACATTTATTTTAATAGTTTTTGTTTTCAAATTGTTAGGTGCTTTTGTCATTTTCATTTAGTTTAAGATTTTAAAATAGTGTTTATTTCTATATTTGATTTGATTTCAGCTAACGGAAATGTTTTAATAGTTTTAGTTTTAGTAAACTATAATAATGTTGCCATAAATCATATGAAATATCCCATTATAACAACAACATTGTGTGTAAGCTAAGAAGAGCTAGACAAGAAAGCAGTGTGACATCACTAGCAGCTTCTAAATGATACAGAATAACAAGCCCATGCCGCTGAATGATGCCTCTTCTGCGAGGCTTCAGAGGAACAGAGCATGGTTTGGAGAAACAGTGGAGGTGATGTTCAAACAGAACCATACATACGTTCACACACCCACCCACCCACACTGTTCCACTCCCCTCCCCCAAAACGCTCAGTGGGACACAGCTCCAATCTGCAAGCTGATTTCCTCCAGCCATCTCCAGAGCGTCTGTGTACGCATGCATTCAAGAAAAACCACAGAAAAGACCACAGAGACACAGTCCCCACTTACCACCTCCGAGTCTTCAAATCCATGCAGGTACAAATTGTCGTACATGGAGCTTTAATATTCCCAAAGGATCTCCTTAACGATCAAATGTAAATTTGAGATAAGGAAGCTCCAGCGAGAGTGTATCTCACAGGGCTGCCTCACAATCCCCTTGCCCACAGAAAGACCACCGAAGCAGGGATGCCAAGCCGACAGCGGTCACCCCCTCTCTCCAAAAGCCAGAGTATTTGTATTAATGAGAAAGAAACGTGATCAATCACAACATGAAGAAGTGGGGCTCTCCCCAGAGGCTGCAGAAATCTGGCATTTCATCAGCTTCTACAAACAGAGCAAGAGAGCAGAGCCTTCCTCAATCAAAGGCTGATGACAAAGCAGCGAGGCTGCCTTCTGATTGGCTGAGGAGGGCTCCCGTCAGAAAGAACAAGTGCTCTCTTCTGTTGACTGTTAAGGGAGGTGGAGAAGGGCTCTGAAGGTGCTGACGGCGTTCTGCTCCCTGACCACTGTCTCCTGCCATTTCTCCTCACCATGTCTATTCTTGTTCACCTCCCCCCGTCTTATTCATGTTCACAAATAGAGTAGCAATTACTCTTTACAGTTTACACACATTTGTAGTGTAAGTTCATGCAAACATGTATATCAGTTATCAAATGTCATTTTATGCAACATCCAAGTTCCTTAAAACTCTATCCAACAGTTTATGGTAAATGTGCATGAACTAAATGTAACGCAAAAATTATTTTTGATTAAGATGGTATGAACCATCAAACCCATCTTAGCATCTGTGCAAAACGAGCATGTCAGTTCCCAGTTATGATCAGACAGATCAGATTATTAACTCATGTAACGGTTGTGTGGCTTATTTAGGCACAAACCGGATTCTGTAAATTATTTAATATGCTACTTTAAAGCAATTTTATTAAATTCACTCATTGCTCATAAAATACCACAAAATACATTTTTTTTCATGCAGACTGATGTATTAACAAATGTGCAATTTTCTTAAAATCCATTTTTATCACTTATATTTCCCTTGGTATCATGTGAAATAATAAGCCAGAAGCAATCAGATCTTTTCATGTAATTACATGAAACGTGTTGCTGTTAATTAATCACGAGTCTCTGGAGTATTAAATGCTGGCACATATCGCCCCCTGCAGTTCAGAATGCATAACTACAATATACAGTTTCAGATGGATAGACAAGGAGCATATGCAAATGTAAACATTTGTCAGTTAATCAAAATAATCATACTGAAAAAATTAATAAGTATTCTTAATGATATGTAATCTACATCCATGCAAAAAAAATCTCTTTGTTGTCTCTTTGCCTTGCCCTCTATTTTCTTATTCCACTGCTTATTAGCAAAAATAAATAAAAAAACAAACATCTAAAATTAGACATCAACATTTGATCATCAAATAGCTCCTGCCCATTGCACCTGAGCTTTTGTGGCCTATGGTCAATAAACACAGTGGGGAAGCAACAAAATAAATGAATTACTAAACAGTTTAGACATGTGACCTATACTGAAGAGATTAATAATTTATACAAGCTGCCAACGATCAGGAATCTAAAATGTTATGATGGAAAATCATTTTAACTTCTAATGGCTAGGGTTTACAAAACAAAATTCAGGCTCTCTATGACAATATGAGACTCTTTCAGAATTTTGCAAATTCACAAGCATTTCAACCATTTTATACAGTATATGATTATTATGTGCAGTCTTGGCTTTAACCTTGATCTCAGCAGGCTGTAAACACCGCTGGGTTTTCTCACCTTATCTTAGCAGAGCTTTAAGACACCCTTACCACCACCTTATATATATATATATATATATATATATATATATATATATATATATATATATATATATATATATATATATATATATATATATATATATATATATATATAACATAAATGTGTGTGTGTACGTGTGTGAACTACCTTTGTTAGGACCAAGGTGATCAATTAGACCATCAGAGTGAGGACAAAGAGAGTAAAACGAGAACATTTTGGCCGGTGTTCACTTTCTGACACCCCTTTTAAAGGCTGTTGGAGGGTTAAGACTTTAGAATTAGGTTAAGGTTAGGTTTAGAGCTAGGGTTAGGCAGTTAGTTAGGATGGTTAAGGTTATGGGTAAGGGGCTAGAGATTCAATTGCATAAGTGAATGTCCTCACAAATAGCTCTCCAAATGTGTGTGCGTGTCCGTGTCCTCCATGAAGGGTCTTGGCTGTGAAACCACCTCTATGTCCAGAAATAGATGTTCCAAGTCTCAAACTACTGAATATGAATTCCCATGTTTCTGTGGGGACCTAGATTTCAAATTCAGCTGGAGAATGCAGCATATGGGCTATGTACAAACTGACAAAAAGTCTCTCCACTGTCACACCAATAAACTAGAAACTATCACCAATTTATGCCATTAACATTAACATGGTCCTGATAGGAGACTATGACACAATACAAACAGCAACACAAAGGCTCTGTGGAGAACAAGGTACAGAGTTTTTCAGGCATGACAAACAAATGTCACACTGAAGGCCTTAAGGTCATTGCTTTCCACTTTCTTTATCACAAGCCAAAGTCCCAGATTCATCAGACAAACAGGATTACTTCATCTGTATTTCAACATTTGGTATTTAGCACCATTTGATGGTATTTTAAATCTCCTGTGTTGAGGGACTATGTTGCACTCAAAATTATCACCTCAAAATCCAGTTTTGATACGAGATGAACAATCCATGCCATCTCTACTCAGCTAAATGTTGAACGAGTATAGTTAGAAAGAAAGCCACGTCGTGAGTAATTCATATTCATCTGATGACAGCGAGGATTCATCTGTTGCCTGGAAACCAAATGACCCCTTCAAAAAGCCAGGCAGTGGCATAATTCTGTGAAAATCACATTGCATTAAATATATATATTGAGATCTGAACATGATGTACATGTCTGAAGGAGACCGGCTCGGTACGGGCCTAAGATTTGGCATGAAGATGCTAAAATCAAACATGTTGCTTGTACAACAAATAAACCGTGATTCATCAGACTGCATGAGCAGTTTTCACTCAGACACACTGACTCAGATTAGCAGTAAGTAAAAAATCTGTCGTGTGGAAACATACTGTCACTGTTTGCAAAATACCGAGGGCTGGCAAGAACTGCAAGAGATATGAAAAATATGAAGTTGTCAATGTCTATAATAAGTATTTGTTCATGATTTACATTAAACCTACAAGGCAGTCAAGCTGAACATTTGGGAGCATCTGTCTTGGTCACATGAGACATGAGAAGTGGATACCTCACTAAGGATTTGAAATTGTTCAAGATATTTAACACAGAAGCAATAAACAATTCACAAGCAAAACACATGAAGAATGAGAGTCAAATCTCCAGCATCTCCTCTCTCACCTGGCGGAGGATGAAGCTGGTGGATGTGGTACTGCCGTCGGATCTTTTGAGTCGGCTGCGGCGAGAGTAGGTGCCCCGGTTCACCTGCAGCAAGAAAACAAACTATTAACCCATTTCTCAGCCTGGGTTAAACGGGACACCTTCATATACATACTCAGTGGACTTTCTTTACAACAAAATCAAATGCATTTAAAGTTTTTCTACCGCCGGTTTCGCCTGTTCAGGGTCAAATGCGCAGTGAAGCACTTTGGAGATCCGGGTGCGCTTTGGTGCTGTTAAAACCCACAGAAGAGCTTAACATCGACCCATCCGGCGTGTGAAATGACCAGATGATTATAAACCATGATTATTTACATAAATGTCAAACTACATCAGCACACGAAGGTTAAACTAAGTGCCACGGAGACGTCAAAGCAATGTGTTGAGCGGGCACATCTGCCCTCACCGAGGACATGCTGATGCCCAAACGTTGAGTCTGGAAAATGAATAGAGATTTCATGCCAAATCTCCACAACCCCACAGGTTATATAATAAAATGTATATAAAACTATAATAATAATGAATATAATAAAACTCTGCAGGGAAAAGTAAACTGTGAGAGGATGTTTACAGTTACGCAAGGGCATATTATATATATGTATATGTATATGTATATATATAATGAATTGTGCCATCTGCTCTGTAAAACAGGATAGAAATGCACATCTGCTCTGATAGTTATAAACTGGGTCAGGTCACGGATTCTTTACAGTGAAGTCAATGACAACATGAATTATTCACAAACCTAATTAAGGTCCAATAGATCAAACCCACGTCCATTGATCTTCTCCACCATATCTGGGTTTCATTTGAGCATTTCAGTTATTTAATATAACCAGCCTGTACAAGTCGAGCTGTAATCCTACACAATGCACATTTTGTGTGGTGTGGTATAATATAAAGAAAATGAGAAACACAACTTACACAATGCGCACTAACATGACAATGGGAATACAATATGTATTTGGAGACATATCATAGCAATGCCATTGTTTTCTTTAATGTGCATTGACATGATATTATTGTATTATAATCGATCACCATGTAAATACAGAAGACCCTCGTCTGTACCACCACAGTTCATCTTAGTGGGTGCATCAGAAAGGCAATATGTGCATCTATCACAAGTTTACAAGAAAATGTCACAGCATCACCAAAACGTTGAATGCATGCGAGATCGTTTGAGAAAATGAATTATTCGTGGGAAAAACAATAAATAAAACATAACACAACACAGCCCTTATCGGCGTTTGGTCCGGTATCATCTCTCCATCTTTACCTGGAAGATCGGCTTCTGGACGCCGTCGCCTATCCCGTGTCGGGTGTAGATGTGCCGGGACATTTCCGCCAGTTCATCAGTCCAGGGCGGTGGTTGCCTTTCGGTCCCGATCCAGGGCGGAGGACACTGAACCGTTTGCTCCAGTTTCGCTGCGGTGTCCGCGGTCCGACTGCGAGGCTGCGTGCGCTCCCCGAGCCGCGCTGATGCGGTGTGTGGCGCATACCCGGTGACCGCTACACCGCAGCATCACGGATGAGGGTCATCCGCTATTACACAACCGCACTGACGCGTTTCATCCAGTGCAAAATCCAGCAACAACACCAACAAAGTGATGGAGGTCAAACGACGACTGTTTATAGCGTTTATTCGTCCTTGTTCGTGTAAGGGAATGCAAATGCAATGGTGCTGTTGGTGTCGGCTCGCTGTGCATTGACTAAGGTTAAGCCGTGCAACTTTTGCTGTGCAAAATGAAGGCTGTAGTAATGGCTGAAATGAGCATTCACTGAATGCAAAAAACATTTTGTTTGTTAATAGTTTTAGAGTTTGTGTTTGGATGTTTGGTGGTTGTTTATGCACTTATATGAACAACAATGTAAGGTGTGACCCATAAACAATGGCAAAGATGTTATACATAAGAGATAACATGTATATCATCAGTATCTCATTCATAACAGACTCATGAGGAGATACTGAAGAGAAAAGGCATCAATCATTACAAATGATAATGATAATACTCATATGCTATGAGAACATACATGCCCATATTGATCCAGTCCTGTAGCACCAGTCATACCATTTTACTAACAGCTTTAACATCCAGAATCTCTAACACAAGTGAAGACCTCGGTTTGTGAGACAACAAAAGGGCCAACATCGGTATGCTGGGACAGTTTTCAATACACAGCAGTAATTGAAACTCTCATTTTTATTTATTGAAGACTATAAGAGTTCACCGTGTTACAAAAGGAGTTTGAAAAATACGCAGGCAGGATACAAAGACATCTTGATGTTACAAAACATTGAGTCCGCGAGTACAATACAGATTTCCTTCTAAGTCTCTTAAAACACACAGGTTTACAAATATACAGCAGCTTCTGAAAAAAAGTCTTTTGAGTTGGTTTCTACTCGTATTCCGTCTCTTGAAAGAATAAGGCCTCAGGTGGCAAATAAATGTTTATAAAGTTAAGGTGCAGTACAGACAAAGCCATATATTTAACATCTAATATACAATATCTTCTTTCAGTCAGTTTAGGAAAATAATAAAGACAAATCTCATCTACATAATCCCATTTTCACCAGATTTTGTTTATATGGCATAAGGTATAATGGTTTTTCCCAACGCAATGGAGCAATAATTTTTTTCTCGCATACCTAAGAAGCAAAAAGCAGCAACTATATTTTAATTTCTGTATTTCGTATCTGTAAATGGTTGTATTGTATGCAACTTTACACTCTTTAAATTAAGTCAAAATGACAACAAACACCCACAAGGCAAACGCAAGCGGTACTTGCATATTATAAATATCATTATACAGTGGAACATATGGACTGACCATAAAGGGATTGCATCTGCGACTACTTTCAAATCATGTTTACAAACTTTACATGAAAAGTTTGTAAAGTTTACAAACTTTACATGAAAAGTTTGTAAAGTTTACAAACTTTACATGCAAGTGTTGAGCCTGTAGCCAATGGCAATGGCTTTAAACAATGCTGCCCTGCTAATTCAGTCCCATAATTCTGGAATTAGTAACAGCAGCCGGGATCTTAATTCTGATTGTATGATTTTCTACAAATGCAGTCTTGGCACATGAATTTCTCCCAGATTAGATGGTCCATGTAATTATAACTGAATTATAATTGTTCTCTCTCTAATGCATGGTTTTCATAAAACATGCTCTCTTGAAAAGCTAGCAATCAAAGCTTTGGGGTTTTTCAACCCCAAACCGAATGAATTGAAACAATGAAACATTGAAACAACAATAAACTGTAAAACTACCAATCATAAAGCATTTTCTCTTTAAATTAGGAATGGTATATGTATATGCATTTATGTCATCATAATCTTAAAAATCATAATCACAAATAGGAGGAATATGCTGGTGATTATCACGAGAAGACAAAAATTGTGTTTTATGTTAGTGTGATGCATTCCAACAACTCTGATCCTGCCCATAAACCTTCTCATGGAGTTAAGAAGGAATGAATATGAAGTGCTTTCTTCCTTTGAAAGAATCTTTGTCCTGTGAGGATCAAGACATTTTCATGTCAAATCTCTGCATACCGTTTGACATCAGAGAGGAGGAAGGAAAACTCTTTCCACCGAACTTCACCACGTGGAATTTGTACTGGTAGTGACTGTGGAGCAGAACCTCCTGCTCAGCTTTACAGCAGGGGTTGCTGGTAGAAAGCTGCTTGTTGCTGCTGAGGTGTGGGCTGGGCCGGGGCTGACATCGGGTAGGAGGTTGGAGGCAGACCAGAATTAGCGTTCTGATAGGCAGACATGTCCATGGCCACGCCCATCTGTGGCGGATAAGGGGCGGGGCCTCCAGGAGCTTGGGTCACGTATGATGCATTCATGGGGCCACTGCAAGAACAAACCAAAGCACAGTTATTTAAGGCTGAACTTAAACAGAACAACAATTTCAGTTCAGAAAACAGGATTCAGTTCCAAATTCCAAAAAATCCAGTGTAAACACCCTGAAACTGGTTTTCTACCACCACTATTAGAATCATTTTTATTAAAACTTGATATCAATTAAAAAGGGGAAATAAGGGGAACAATTACCTGATGTAGGGAGGTTGTGCTGGCTGTCCGGCGGCTGCTGAACTGACTGAAGGAGGGAGAGAACAGAGTGGGCCAGCTTGGTCTGTACTGAGACTATAGCTCTGAGGAACACCAGAGGGCATGTAGGCTCCAGATGGCTGGTAACCCTGACATAGTGCCGGGAGGAAATAAATGAATGTTAGTACAAAACAAAAAAGAACGACATGGTACAAATTGATCCTGTAGGTCAACACATAAAGCATGGCACTACCTGTGGCGGAGTCATGTGTTCGATTCCCATGGAATGCATGGACAAATAAAATGTAAACTTTGAATGGGCTGCAAGTCTGTCAAATGCATAAATGCAAATATGCCAACCTGCATAGTGAGTGGAGCAGGGGCTCCTGGGTAAGTGCCCTGCACAGACTGCATTTTGGAGTAAGCAGCATAAAGAGGAGCCTCATTCATTAACTGGTTATATAGCTCCAGAGCTTCCAGCACCTTCACGTTCAGCTCTGACCACTCAGAGTGCTTCCTGTGGGAGAGAGAGAGCAAGAGAGAGAGAGTGAGAGAATATTCATCCTCAAAAATGATATTTCCTGACTAAATTTCAACAAACCTGTCAATCTCCTGAAGCTTCTCATCAATCATTGGGTTCATCATTTCACAAGCACCTGCAGAAATAAATAAGAATCAGCAGATGATTCAAACCCTGAATTCTGGATCAACCATATATATATATATATATTCTGATATGCATACAGCAAACAAGACCCTAAGCTAATGAATGCTCTTCTCGTTACCTTCCAATGTGAGCAGCTCTGGGCTGTCGGGTGAGGGATCTGCAGGGTCTGTGTTCTGGAGCAGGTACAGGGTTCTGTCCATCTTCTCCTGCAGAGAGAACCACAAACCACATAAAATACCAAGAGAAAGATCAGTACATTTTTATTTGACAGGAGTCTGTTCCTTATTCCTCATACAGAGAACATCTAGCACTGACCTCATCTATATACACCGGCTCAGGTTCAGCTGTGACTTCAACAGTGGGTTCCTCAGGTGCTGCGGTCTTCTCCACGTACATCACTATAAGAGAGAGAATTCAGGAAATCTGCATGCCCAATTCCTACAGATTCACTGTTCTTGTAAAGAGGACATGCAAAACCGCGTGTTACCGGGCTCTGGATCAGCATTCAAGTTGGTGGTGACAAAGTTTGATGGGAAAAGCCCCATTCCTCTGTGGTTCTCTCCTTTCCACCAGTTTGGATCACTGTTGGATAACAGCATCATATTAAAAGTGGCTGATGTGCCTTAGAAACACTTGCTTTACACCGTATTAACTTTTAAAAAAATCATAATGAGACAACACTGTTATTCTGCCAGTTACACTGCTCAAAAGGCTTGTGTGAGTCCCTGACAAATTTAGTTCATATTGTATAAAATATAGTATATAATATTCATTAAATTATATTTATAAATTAAAGCTGCAGTCCATAACTTGTCTCTTTATCGCCATCTCTGTTTAAAACATAAAATTGCAGGTTATTTAAAGTTTGTCAAACTGACATTACCTGCAAAATCAAACCCAACCACTCAAATTATAAATCATTATTATAATCTTACCGTAAGGTTAGATTATATTAGACAGTTCTGAATGTTGATTTGTTATGTACATTGCTCAATAACTGATTTTTGTTTATTTTTAATACGTTTTAAATTTAACTTACAGCAATTTATTTGGCCATCAGCCACCATGCTCTCTAAATACCAAAAATGGTGATACTACTGCTACATAAACCCTTCATTCATAAATTTCCATGATCAATCTGATCACAGGTGGGCACTTTACCTGTCATCTAGGATGATCACAAGCTCTCCGGCTTTAAACGTGAGCTCATTGTCCTCAGCCGCCTCAAAATCGTAGAGGGCGCGCACCTTCCGTGTCTCCTTCACGCTGTTGGTGTTGTAGGGAGGATCAGCTGTCAGGATGAGGGGGCGTGTCTCCGTCTGCTGTTTCTGCTCCTGCAGGGAGAGCTCAATGGCTGCACAGAGGAAGAAATGCTCTCATTATATTTATATTATACATATATATATATATATATATATATATATATATATATACACACACACACATATACATACACACACACACACATACATATACATATTTATACAGTGCCAAGAAATCATTTCATTATGCTTCAGTGAGGGTGAAGGCCTTCCTCACCTTTGGCCAGTTCATCGTCATCAGCTGTTTTGCTGGTGGCAGAGCTGCTGTTAGGCTTTGTGCTAGAGCTCTGCAAGCAAAACAGATCAATGTTAACAAAAGACAAGTACCAAACAAACCTCCAAAGAGAACTTAACATCATCTAATTCACTTTTAATAATCTGCATACAGACACTTTTATTTCACTGTATGAACACAGATCTACAATGCCATCTCTAGGTGTACGAAAGTAAATGCCAGAATAGAAACTGTAGTAAAACATTTACCAGTAGATACAGATTAGATAAGGTGAACCGGTGCTTCACTTCCCTGAGTCCATGTACATAGATAGGTTTATGAGATTGCAGCATATTTTTATAGACCTCTGAAAGACAAAGTCTTCTGACCTAATTTATATAGCTGGATAATGATAATGCACATTAAAATCAACAGACGTTTACATTCACTTGCCCTGTAGTCAAATATAAAGGTCTTATACAACAATACAAGGAAGAACAACTGACATCATGGGGACATAATGAAGTTAGCAAATATGTAACAGGAAATTCCATTCTAAACTCTTGGTTCTCGTCTGGAGTTTACACACATTCTTCAGCCTTCCAAACACATGCTACTCATTTATACGCCTCTAACCTAAATAACTGAAGTGCCAGCGGAGGTGTCATGTGAGCAACTGCACTTATTTTTGGTCACATGATTTATCCATATCACAATGGTGTTTCTATTATTTTAACTAGAGATGGGCAGTTTTGTTATACATTTAATATCCTTTGTCCAAGGCACAAGTAATGTGTTTAATATATAAAGCAGTGTTTCCAACCAGGGGACAGAGGCCCACCAAGTGTCTCAACAAACATCCAAGCGGCCTCAAGATTATTATTTAAAATGAGACAAAACAAACAATAAAATAAGCTAAAAGTCATTTGTTATTATATAACATATACAGTATTGTAGTTACGTAAAGCTTTAGAAAATTTTACTGGATGGAAATTGTGAGTGGGATGGCCTTCAAATATTATTGTGGACAATAGGGGCTTTAAGTCAAAAAGGGATAAGATGCACTCACTTAAGACTGCTAAAGTGGCGGGGCACTGACCCCAGTCCTGTAGAACCGTCCTGTTCCCTTATCACCTGCCATAACAGAAACTTCCAAACAACATGTAATGACCTACTTGTCAAGAGGCACTAATATATCGGTCAAAATTTGGAAGGGCACCCACTAGAGAAAATATAACTCATGAATTATGCAAATTTGACCTGTAAAAAGTGGCTATGAATTTAAACCCACTCCAGTAACAGGGTTGTTTATGTAGGTCGAGCAACACTGGCTGCTGCCTGCTTATCAGACTCAGTAATTAATGACCTGTGACATCTCTGCTCCTTCTCCAGGAGTGACATGCATGCTGTGAGCTGATGACAGGAATACCTGAGTGCCTGAACCAGGAAAGGTCACCCCCTCTTCTTTAAGAGACTTGATAGTTGCACCGATAAGGCTGAGTTGCGGGTCTTTCTGGAACTCTTCAGCCCACTCGACCATCAGGGCCTTCAGTTTCTCACTAACCTTTGGGTGAACCTGAGGAAAAGAGGGTGGCAGACATTAACAACACAGAAGACTGTTTATTACAAGCTGGAATAGGGATTTGACTTAATGTATGTAAATATATATAAACTATGTGTATATATATTATATATATAGTTCTTTACCTTGTTTAACACACTCCGTACTTCACTGGCAAACTCTCGCGAACAGATTTCTAGATGAAAGATTCTTCCACTGTTTGAGACGCAGGCACCAAGCAGCTACATGGGGGGGAATTGCAGCAATATTTTACAAGGAATTAGGCAAATCAGTTCTATCATTTATGTGACCAATTAACTTCTATTGCATTTTAAGTCATTTATGATTAATAAACACTTTTTTTAAAATGACTTCACAGTAAATGTTCCATGATTTTACAGTGAAAAGATGTGATTTCACAGTAAATGCCTGTACAATTTCAGCAAAATGATGTAATTTCACAATAAACAGCTGTGATTTCACAGTAAATGGATATAATTTCACAGTTAAAGGAAAGATCTGATCTTGCTGAAGAAAATTGCTATGGCCAAAGTTTGTAATATTTGAAGCAGATATTTGTAATATTTGAAACCTGAAATTATGTGAAGACACAGACAAATGTGTTGTAATATCAATGAAAGGATCTGAAGTATCAATGCAATACTGGGTTTATCCATATTACTAAACTAGAGAAGTGAAGGTTGAGGGCTCACTGTTAATGCTTGCATAGCAACATGCGGGACCTTGTGGTTGACCCGTTTCATGATTGACCGGAGACAATCCTTTGAACTAAAGAGTGGAAAAATGAATATAATAGTTACTAGAAAAAGTTACATTATACAAATTAAACATTAAACAAGCAAAAATAGAGCTGTGGCAAAGATTCTTTAATGAATCAAGTGAATTCTAATACTATCAGAAGAATGATGTATGTAGGCAACGTTTAAAGAATGCTATTACAACAAAAAAATGCTATAATACATATATGTAGTTATTCAATTCGAGCTCGCAGGCTACACGTATAATACAGGCGGGATCAAATTTCAGCTCACCCGTTCGGAGTCGTTCCGACCCGGTCACAGATATCCATAATGAGGCCCCAGTCCTCCGCTGTGTTCGTTTCACTGGTAGCTTTCTCTGAAAATGCAAATGAGTATGCAAATGAGACTCAATATTTTACATCGAGCAGCCTAAAGCTCTCCTGGGATATTCTTCCTGTATTCATGATCAGTGTGCTCAAAAGTCCCTTTACTCACCACAGAGGTCATAAACAGATGAAACTCACTTGATTTCCTTGTAAACTGGTTTGAATATCAGAGTCATTTGTATTTTTAAAGGGAGTTAATAGGTCAAGGTTTTGATAAAGTATTGCGATGTAAATGAGATGTTTACATGCATGCCGTTAAACAGAATAAGAAGTCTGCTTTGTTTGTTGTTTTTTTGCATATACTCTCTAACTTGTCACAAAAGGCATATCGCCCATTTGGCCTCTCCCTTCAAAAACACAACCATTTTTCTCTCGACGACACATAAATAAACTACAATCAGCTACAAATAAAATGAACATGGTCAGTATAATGCTGTAAATGCCTCCGCTGTTCAAAATGTCTCATAAAATAATAAGTTCACAGACACTTTATATTCATTCAATATATTAAACAGTTGTATTATAATAAATAACACACCTTATAGACAATGCATTTCTGACTTTCATACACTAATAATCAGTGAATATTTTATTCATGTCAATTCATTGTATTAAAAGTATTTTATTAGCACGGCTGTATGATATCTGTGTGATTAAAGTCGAGAAGATTTCTGTTTCAGAAGTGAGCACGACTACAAACATTGATTTTTGATTATTGGCGCATTGCTTGACGTTTTAAGAAATATAAAATCATTTAGGAAATAACTTGTAAAGTATTTCTTTTGATGACAGCAAACCATGTTAACACTTCACCTACTGAACCCTGATCAGCAGACTGTCTTCATACTAAAACATCTCAAACGTTACTGACAGAAAACTCAAGGACATAAAATGCGATTGTATTTGATGTTAGGATACCGTCTAATACGTCTTGATGAGCTTTTAACTCTTTCATATTTATATTGTAAGGCATAAGAAAACGTTTTCTATTCATGATCAGTGAGAGAAGAAGAAGAAGATCCCTCAAGTATCTTGTGGATGTGTATGCAGGCCTGTCAGTATCAAATCACGTCGATGAAAACAACCCTGTCAAACTTACCCACATCCTGATCAAACGCGTTTTGGCCAAATAAAGGCATTTTGTGATCTCGTCCTATCTATAAATGCCGAAATAAAATCGTGATTTACGAAGATCGACGAATTATCCCTCTCACATCCATTAAATGTACGTCCACCAGTTGCGCTTCCGTAAACTGAGGACCCCGCCAAGGTGCCTGTAAGAATCCGCGTTATGTTTGTCAACACGGACAAATGATTGATTCAGTGATTTATCTGACAATATTTTAGGATAATTGAAACATAAAATATAAACACTGAAATGAGTTTGTTATTGTTCGTTTATACAATTTCTAGTTTGCAGTCAGGCATAAATGTCGGGTCCTCTTAAAGACCGAGAAAACGTCCCGCACTGCCCTCTGGTGGACGCAGGAGATGACTCGTAAATAAAACCCAAATCTTAAAACGCAGACATTTGTGTATTATTATTATTATTATTATTATTATTATTATTTAGTGTTTTATTTATCGGCTATTTCAGACAGTGTTTTACGAGGCTTGAGGTTTAACAGACAACGAATCAATTAGTCCGCGTCCTCGCCAGGCGGCGCTGCCTATACATGTCAGCAAGGCCGCACGCCTTTATCCGCCGCCGGGACCGTACGGATGATCCCGTCCGTCTAATGATAGCTCGGCCATGTCGGCACCTGCCATGGGGACCAGCAAAACAGCGCACGGAGATCCGAGTAACAAGAAGAAAAAGGGACCCGGGACGCTGGCCACGGCCTACCTGGTCATTTACAATGTGGTTATGACGGCAGGGTATGATGAAAACCAAATGCGCTTCCGTGTGTGACAGAACGATCTCTGTAATGTCCCCATTTGAGTTGTTTCGTCTTTATATGCTTTAAAACTCTTCGTTGCATGAAAATAATATTCTGCATTTAAATGCAATGCGATGCAATACGTCCAAAGCCTATTAACGCCCGTAAACGGCGCTTAAGTGTAATCTGTCATCCGCAAGGGGTGAGCATTGGTTGCAGTAACGCTATTACATTGTTCTTATTCCACCAACTTTCTGCTCTAAATGTCTGTTTAATTGCATGCAATGGAAACACTGAATGAGTGTTCAGTCGGTCGATGGGACTCAGATGCACCGACATGTTGCACGTTATTAGTCCGATTCGCAAACGACTCTTGAGCGGTTCTTCTGGGTGATTCGGTTCCGGGTAAAATTGCTGGAGCCCAGCCTGGACCTTTTCTCCACGGTCAGCATGCGTTAGATGATGCAGTTGTGTTACTGCTTCACAAGGACCTAAATACATCTTCTGTATTGTGATGCATTTTCTAAAAGCAGTTCAGTTCAACCATCCGTGTTGTGCTCCACATTCTGCTTCTCTCTGGAGTCAGTCTGGTTTAGACATGCTTCAGCTGATCTGCTTGGATACATTCAGATCAAGTTGTGTAGCATTTCTGTACATTTAATAGTAAAGCATTTCATTACTGCATTTAATAGTAAACGGCTTTCACGAATCAAGGCTCCATGTTCTGCCAGGCATATTAAAGTGCTGTCAGATTTGGAGCTTGAATACCATTTTTTAAAATGCATTATAATTATACAAGCTCTTGTAAGGTGCTTTGAAACCTCTGCTTTCAGCTTTACTGTATGGTTAGAGCGATAAACGTACGTGATTTTTGATTTGAATGAGACTGTTATGTTCCAGTAGGTCTCTTACTCAAATTGTAAGAGATTTGCATGCAGGTCTGTGTTTGTGTAGCTGAACACTTCTTCCTCAAAGCCTGGTCGTGTGGCACTGCACATTTACTCTGAAGTCTTTTCTCGTTTAGATGGCTGGTCATCGCTGTGGGTCTCGTTCGAGCGTATCTTGCCAGAGGCAGCTATCATGGGCTGTATTACTCCATAGAGAAACCACTGAAGTTCTTTCAGACTGGTGCACTCCTTGAGGTGAGCGATATGGGTGCTAAATTATATATATTTAATTGAAGATGCAATCTGTAACTTTTTGGTAAACAATGAACACAAACCAGTTGTGCTTCACCGCAATTCACATCGGTAAGCTTATAATAATCATTTATAAATTGAGCTGTCAGGTTGGATTTTCCAGGAAACATCAGTTTGGCTTCATTTTACTGTAACATAAGTAAAGTATGTTAAGGAACCTGCAATTTCATGTTTTAAACAGAGAATTGCATTTGATTGTTTGCAGTAATGAAATAAATGTGTAAGAAATGAATGCATATAAAATACTATTTTATCTGTTATTTTTTACATTTGCCCAGTTTCCCTTTACTTTTGCTTTACTTTATTGTCTATTTAAGCTACTTTTCATTAAGTTATGTTAGTTTTTTTATACACTGTAAATATTTTGCTCTGTTTTTGGAGAGGACCAGTTTTTCATTTCACTGCTGGTTGTATCCTACATATATAACTATGTGTGACAGATAAAATCTTGAATCTTTATGGAGGACGGTTAAAGTCCACCAGTTATCCAGATATTATTAATTCATAAGACTATTAACTTATTCTGAATGATTATTCTGAATGATTATTCTGAATGTTTGCTGGTGACAGAATGAAGCTTGACTGGACTGACAGCACTAACAAATAGGGGGGTGGGTTTATAATGCTTAACAAATACCAGCGATTTATTTATTTTTAATTTTTAACTGGTATCCTTGTGTCACTCTCACAGTGAGCCAGCAGAGATCCATTCAATGCAATGTTATTTCACTGCGCTTGTGAGCTCCTCTGAAACATATAACACTCTCTTCCTGCAGAGTTCTTGTATTTGATTATTCTTGTAAAAAGGTTCCCTGAGGCTCAGTGCACCTTATAATATTTAATCTTTTCTCTCTTGACAGATATTGCATTGTGCAGTTGGTAAGTACACTGCTGCTAATAACAGTCTCCGACATAAATCTGTACTTTAAATACACACTCAGTGAAGTATACAAATCAGACTATACAAGTGAAGCCTTTATAACTCAGCAGTGAGAGTGCTGCTTTCTCTGCCAGTCTGACGGTGATAATGTGTTAACACGGATGTGTCGCTGTACCCGTGGAACAGAGAGTTCACAGTCCACACCTCATTATCTGGGACTTAAAGCTTAATGTGACCTTTCATAGAGCAAACAACCACAGCTGTCTCCGTTACATCACACCCTGACTACGTTTTTGCTGTTAGACTTAGTCTTAAGCCCAGCACAAACTGTACGATGTTGGCCACGATTTGGCTGTCTGAGAGAAGTTTTGAAAATCCTAAAAGATTTCTGGAATCTTAGGCCAGATTCTGTAGTCTGACGCGTGTAGTTAGTTTGACACGTTTGTGACATCTGATTAATGACCGCTGCGATTACATTTTTGTTCTGGCAGTGTCAGATATTTTGAGGCACAGTCCTGCAGTGTCAGATTAAAAACCATGTATACAGTGTATTTTGTTTCTGAATATCTCTTGTTGTAAATGAATATTATTACATAGATTTTATGATTTAAAATTGTTCTATATGTATTATGAAATCTGTATTATTGTATCTGCATGTTTTTCATTGATAGAAACACACGACTAACCCTTTTGGCTTTATTTGAATGTCGTGCAGGCATCGTTCCCTCTTCTGTGGTGCTGACGGGGTTTCAGGTGATGTCACGGGTATTTCTTACCTGGGCAGTCACACACAGTGTTAGAGAAGTACGTTTATGTTTAATTTCCATGTGATACCCACTCAGGTGACCTAATAATAACAAATTATGATTGTATAAGGAACTATAATCAGGGCTCCTGTGGTCATGTAAAACCGGAAAATATAAGCAATTTAAAAATGATTATTTGAAGGCCTAGTAAAATATTATTTTCCAGTATGTTTGAATGCAGTGATGGGATGTCCTGCTAGCCTGTCATGGCTTTGTGACATTGCCATTATAAGCCTATCTGAAATTGCCCACCCTACATTTAATCCTTATTGTTTCCTGTACCTTAATGAGCACTCTTTAATTAGTTTTCTTTGGCTTAGAGGGCAAACTCTTCAGTCTCACTACTGCCACCTAGTGGCTAATTCTGGATTCACCATCTGTTTCTATGCTTAGACCAGGAGCCAAAACAGTACAATTTTAGTGTGAAAAAACTGTTATTTATTGTTTTCACCTGTAATGTTTTCTTGGAAACAAAGAATCAGGTTTTGGTTGTCTATCCCAGAGAATGACGTGCTGACAGTGTATACAGTAGGTCTGTATGTTACTGTGTTTCTTCGACAAACCTGCTTGAACCAAAACTAGAGAATAATACTAATGTATATGTAGTGTCATTTTATGCTTGTTTCTGTTGTGCAATAACCTCCTTTCAAGCCTGAGTGTGTAGAGGCAATGCTGGAATCTTTGACAGATCTGAATGTTGTTAGTCGTCCATCTGTGTGTGATGAGTGGCTTTATTGAATGGCAATGGAAGCCTAGCAGACATAACTGCATGGTTCTCAACTAAATATTCCTCATGAAACCAGCATGCTGAGGAGTTTTGTCTGGGTTACGTATGACTTACAGTTCCTCTCGTCCTAGGTCCAAAGTGAAGACAGCGTTCTTCTCTTCGTGGTGGCCTGGACCATCACAGAGATCATCCGTTACTCTTTCTACACCTTCAGCCTGCTCAACCATCTGCCTTACCTCATCAAATGGGCAAGGTAAAGTCTAGTGTTTGTTGTGTTTATTAATTATAATAAAATTTACATTGAACATCAAGTTTCCCTGCTGTGTGGGAGCCTGAAAGCTAGAAAAAAAAAGATTTTCAGATGCACAGAGATTCTGTCTGTAACAATTCTGTATTTGTCCTTAAAAATTCAGAATTGATTCTGCAGTCAGTACAAATCAAATCATTTTTTTGCAAAATTGCTTCATTTGGACAAAGATGGCCCAACTGCGACTTGCACCATCATTTGAAAGTGACAGTGACAGAATCAGGGGACATTGAATATATTCTGAATCGTTAGAGAAAAAAAATCACAATACATTGGAAAATCATCTGTTTCTTGCCAACTTACTATCAACACAGTCCTGTGATCCAGTTGGGTTGCAACCTGCCATTGAGTCCATTCCTAATAAAACAGGGTCACAGAGGGTTGTTTGCATGAGTTATTTCTACACATGTACCTCATGGTCAGATGAGAGGAAAGCACTCACAATCTTGCAAATCTTTACAGATACACATTTTTTATCGTGCTGTATCCCATGGGTGTGGCCGGGGAACTTCTGACCATCTACGCTGCGCTGCCATACGTGCAGAAAACAGGGCTTTACTCCATCACCTTGCCTAACAAGTACAACTTCTCCTTCGACTACCACACCTTCCTCATCCTCATCATGATCTCCTACATCCCCTGTGAGTTCCTCCTCACTTCCCAGACTCAAGCAATATCTTAGATCTCATGAGGCAGCAAATGTTTTCAGGGCTCGTGTTTGACCAGTCGGTCGGCAGCTGTGTGTTTGGTAATGAGTGTACTGTATTTGTTTGTGGTGGTCAGTGTTCCCTCTGCTCTGTGTCTGGTAATGAGTGTTTGTTTGTTTGTGTTTGGTCAGTGTTTCCTCAGCTATATTTCCACATGATGCGCCAGAGGAAGAAAGTTCTGGGTCACATGGAGGAGTACAGCAAAATGGAATAACTTGCCCCGAGAACAGAAAGAGAGGATAACCTTTGAAAGCCACACATCACTGATTTATAAAAGAAGAGCCTCCTTGTTGATAAACAGGACAGACATAAAGATGATTGCTAATGTTAATGCTTTGGTTAAAAACAAACAGTTGCCGTTGGTGAGTTTAGGGATCTAACTACATGAAATACTTTTCCTCACTTCAGAGGGGAATTGCATTACCAAACGTGCTACATCAGTTACTGTATAAAGATTTTGTTCTGTTCAGTTTTAATAGAGGTTTACTGACCAAACAGTAGTAGATAATAACTTTTACATTCTGAGAAAGTAGCGCGATACAAACACAACTGGTGTTTTCAACCAGACAAAACATCCCATAATTCTGTGAACTGTGCTCTGTACGCTGTATTTTTATTTAATGACTTAAATATGTGTCTTATAGAGTTGAGGATGTTATGAATAGAACACATTCATAATGCTGTATAACATTTTTGCCCCATTGCCCCACAAAAACTGCTTACACGTCTGTTAATTCCTACATTTCTATTACTGTTAGTATTTCATTTGATTTCTTTGTTTTGTGCTCTATTTCTTAAGTCGCCGATGAGGATCAATGTTAATACCTCAAACCGTTGTTTGTTGGTTGTTTTGTTCAGTATTGCATCAATAGATTGTTATTTTGTGGCTGTTTTATGGAAGAAGGTGTATCACGTGGAGAAACCGGTTAAGTTGCTGGGTTGGACCTTACAGTCAGTGCTAGTTGTGTAGCGGATGTGTGTGTGTGTGTTTTTTTTTGTAGGAGAGCACAGCTGACACTTTCAGAGCTTTACTCTGTGGAAATGTTCAGCTGGGTGAGAGCTATAGCAGCATACGGGGAGCGGAAGCGAGGACTGAACTCGCCTCTGGGCCCAATTGGATTTGAATGCCTGTAGTCATACTTTTCCAATGAGTCAAATCTAATAATGCACAGAGAAGGATCCCAGTGTAACTTAACGCTTTATTGTCCATCTACTTAATTGTGAACACTGTAAGAGCTAGCCAACTTCAGCCTCCCAATGACAAACTAACCTCTTATTTAAGTATAAGGCATGCCATTGCAAAGACTGAGTGTCTTTGCGAACAAAATGGTAAGTCTGTTGTCCTCATCAAGCCTGTTAAAGAAAAGATCAGCATGGGATGAATAGATGCTTGTGGAAAGCCAGAGTACAGTTTTGAATAACAATGCATGTAAAAGTGGTGTGGCGATGCCTCCAGTTACAGAAGCATGACCCTTAAATAAAAATGGCGTCAAACAATGTCAGGCTTTTTGGTTTTAAGGTTTTGCATGGGATCAGCACACTTTGTATGAATAGTAATGCGAAGATATATATTTACAATAAACCGTAATATGGGAAGCAAAAGCAGTTGCATGCAATTTGTCAAGATTTACATGCTTACATCAGATAAACAGATTTGTACTGACTTCAGTGTTTGTCCTGTAGTGTAACTGGAGCTAAGATCAGTTTATTTTCTTAAGCACACATTGTGTCAGTGCATTCACAATTAAACACATTAAATGATTAGTTATATTACTCTTGTCCCTCACATGAGGGCAGCAGAGCTCTATTCATGTATAAGTGCAGAATACATTTAACAGGCTCCAGTATTTTATACTGTATAATTTGTGCCATGTTAAACTGCAGGTCTATATTTTTTGGGTTAATTCAGGAGCATTTTCCTCGAACCACATAAAACACCTTATGTGTCCTCGTTTAATACATGCATTTATTTAGGGAATTTCATTCACTGACGAAAATAATGCGTTTGATCATTTTGGTGACATTTGTGTCACTTCCGGTGGCAAGTCAGAGTTCAGGGAGTTTATGCTCGAGTATGTTCATATGAATGTAAGGGGGTTACTATTATAAAGTGGATTGAAGTTGAAACTTCCTGAAGGGTTTATATCTCTGAATCCCATCTGATGAATGACGGGAATCACGAGATTCATGACCAGCACTGAGGCATGACTCTGGTCTCCAAACAACAAGGTCTTGCGTCTCTCCAGACCATCATACAAAGCCCGGCTCTCTCTGGACCCACCAGCTAGTCCTGAGTCCAGCCTTTGCTTATTTTAAACGTACAATTTTTCTTTCTTAGAACTATAAATAATTCTTTATTCTTTATTATTTTGATGCTTCGTGGACCTCTGATCTCATCTCAGCGCTCATCTCAGCGCTTGTATGGGTGGACCCTCCCACGTATCCAAATCGTCGCGTTCTGACGCACGTATTGGCCAATAACAACAGTGATTGGAAACGCGTGCCACCATCTACCCAATGGCATCGCGCAGGAGGCGGGGCTTGTGATCACACTCGGTTGAATGGCAATACAAAGACGAGAGCGATCCAATCGATCGATAACCCGTGATCGATTCTCAACAGCGAGGCGCGCAGGAGAGACGCGGGGAGGAGACGCGCCGCCCGTCCGGCACCGTCGATGCGCAGCGCCGTGCGCGCAGGGCGGATCCGACGCGCTTGTGGCGTGACGACCCATCCACCTCTCACCGCCAGCGCGGATGCTGCTGCTGCTGCTGCTGCTGCATTGGCAATACGTACCCGAATGAAGACTTATGAGGACACGGGTGTGTGAGGTACCCACAGCGGTCGTGATGAGGGGGATCGTGTGATCTTCCAGCGGGCTCGACTACGTTCACAGGTGCGCGGCTTGCGTGGATCAGCGCGACGCGCCATGGAGTCGTGCAGCGGAGCGCTTCAGCCAAACTGTTGGCTCCTGTGGGGACGATAAGGAGATCTGAACGCGTCGTTTCTCATGCATTTGGACTAAGAAACCCAATCGTTGCTGGTTCCGTGTCTGTAAGATGTGCAGCTGGCTGAGGAACCGTCCTCCAGGGTTTTTTGTACTTCCTCTCCCGTGATATTTGAATCATCTGGGGATGATTGATGTCCCCGGTGGCTACTTTGTGTATTTAATTATTTGACGTGTCCTCTGAAGTATTGGTGATGATGTAAAATGGCCGGATCCGTTTGGCACGTCGTTTGTGGCCCTCTCAGACCCAGACTTGCCGTCACTTCGCTCACCTCACGTTGGTCCCGGTTTGGAAAGGTAGTATGCGCAGAACCGCGCTGAAGACTTCTTCAGGACGTTTGCTGGCTCGGTTCAAGCGTGGATCTTCATTCACTTTTTTCTATAAAGACTTAAAAATCAGCAGCTTGCAGCTCATGGCAAACTGGCTTTAATGCCCGCAATAATGTGCGAAACGGCGCCTGTTTTGCGTAAAAACTGTTTGTGTGCTCTTTTGGTAAGCGTGTAAGTTCGGGTTGCATTGCGCATATCGAGATCTTTTCAGTAGTAATCCAGATCATGTCCAGATCTAACAGTGTGAGCCCACCCGGCGCTGGCGCTCCTGGACTTAGGGGAGGGACGGAGCACAGATCTGCTTGGGGTGAGTCTGAGTCCGTGGCGAACGGATGTCCATACTCGGCCAGATCCTCCAGCAAGAAGCTCATACGGTCCAGCAGTCGCTGGAGAGAGGAGGATGACTTCGAGCGACCACCGGGCCGAGCCACGACCACCGTCAGCCGTGTCAGTTTCAGATCCAAGTCTGCGTGGCAAGAACATGGGGAGGAAAGTCGCAACAATAATCGCTCGTCCCCGAGGTACAGAGATGGAGAAGTGAGACCCAAGTCGGTAGAGCTGGGTCTGGAGGACAGGAGAACCAAGCCCGAGGAGGAGCCCATGCCCGAAGTGAACTTTTCCATGAGCGCCTGCTGCAGCGGCGTGATGCAGATCTTCAGATCCAAGAAGTTCCAGTCGGAGAAGTTGGAGAGGCTTTACCAGCGATACTTTTTCCGGCTCAACCAGAGCAGCCTGACGATGCTCATGGCCGTTCTGGTGCTGGTGTGCGCGGTGATGCTGGGCTTCCACTGCGCCGGAGAAGCGTGTCAGCTCGCGTACGCGCTCGTCTTCTCCGCGGCGATCGTGCTCGTCCTCACGCTGATGGTGGTCTGCAACAGGAACGCTTTCCACCAGGATCACATGTGGATCGTGTGCTATGTGGTCATCCTGGTGGTGTTGGTGGTGCAGGTCATCGGTGTGCTGCTCGTGGCGCCGCGGAGCGCGTCTGAAGGCATCTGGTGGACCGTGTTCTTCATCCATGTCATCTACACGCTTCTGCCGGTCCGCATGAGAGCCGCGGTCATCACCGGATCTATCCTGGCGTCCATACACGTTCTGGTCTCGTGGAAATTAAACGAAATGGACGTCTTTCTGTGGAAACAGGTGGGTCTTGTGAGCCCTACAATGGGGATTCTTCTTAACTTATGGAAAGGTAATGATCATAGTAACACACCTCACTGTTTTCATGATAAAATGAGATTTGGAAGATGCGTGATCACCGTTTTACAGAGAAGGTCATTACCAGTGAATAGACATTGAGCCACCAGAACTGACTGTACCTTACAACTATGGCCTAATAGGGCACAGAACTTTTATTTGCTTAAATTTGTATTTGACTGCAAAAGTTGTCGTATTTAGTCTATAAAGGCCATATTTGCTTTCAGCTTCTCACTTCTGTTTTGAAGTGCGAAGAAACTAGAAAGGAGGCAATTTCAACTTTTTGAATAAGTTATACCAGATGCGACTAGATTTGTTTAAAACTCAGTTTGATGTACTGTAAGTTTAAATACAGCTAGTTTGATTTTACTTAGACATCTGAATGTTAAGGCAGCAGCAGAGCTTACTTTAAGCTGAAATATGGGAATAGCTTTTTTAATAGTGGGGTAGTCTACAGAAATTATTTACACTGTAGTTTGCTGTACAAAGCTTTTGGATTTAGTAGCTTTATTACATTATTGTTTTAGAAATGCTTGGTTTTTGTGGTTTTTTTTGGACGACGAGTTGAGTTTTGGATAGGATATAGATGACTGGAACTGTGGAGCCTTTTGTGTTTGTGGGTTTGAATCCCAGTAAATCTGCATGTACATACAAAATGTATAAGTTGAGTGCACTGTAAGTCACTTTTTTACATAAATGTACATGTAATCTTTGTGGTGAGTAATTCTGATTATGAGATAACCTTTAAATAATATATACATTTCATAGACAAGCATCAAATATTTGCATAATATGCAACTTATAGGTGTATATAGTTAAAAACAGGATATGTAAATTTTTTCCAGGTGATTTTCATAATTTTGTTTATTCATTCACTATGTTTGGCTATTTTACAGCTGTGCCCGTTAATTTCACCTCTATATTAAATGAGTTTTACGCTCCCTTGCTTTATATAATTATGTTTTCATCGAAAACCCAGACTATTTGAATGGTGTGTGTGTGTGGGAACAGGCTGCTGTATTTGTAGCTCTTTCCACACAATGCTGTTGTCTTTAGCATATCAGATTTTCTCTGTTTACACGGGAACTAGCAGGGCGCTCCAGTAGTGTAATGTTGTTTTATCTAGATCCTGGAATGAAGGATGCATTCGAAGTGCTCTCATAAATGGAAATTGCTGGCAATGATCGATTCTGCTTTTTATGAGGTCAGAGTTTTGGGTGAGAGTGACAGCTTAGGTCAGCCCAGGCCACTATTTCAAAGATGAAGTTTTAAGATCTAATTTTTACCGGGACGTTTTAGGCAATATAATAATAATAATTATTATATGTTCCTGTAAACATTGTGTGTCGTGGTGCAAAAGTCTGACACCACTATTGAAAATGCTTCTATTTGACCTTGTTGGATTAAATAATACTAACAATAAAAATTTAACAAATGATCAGTGTACCACTTTGGGAAAAAAAATAACTTTGAATTTCTGAGTGTTTGGTTAAATGGGCTTGGTAAAGTTTGCTACAGGTTTGAGCAAAATGTGATGATCTGTGTTAGTCCAGCATGTTTGGAGAATGTTCCAGAAATAATCTTGTGTGCTTCAGAAGAAGCAAGAATATATGATTTGTATTTTTTAAGAACTCATTTTACACTACAAGATTACTTTGTTGAAAATGTTTCGAAGTCCTAAAGCTTTCTGTTTATTTCCAGGTTTAAATTAGATTTTGAATCACAGATTTTCAAAGTGGCGTCAGACTTTTGGATCCGACTGTATGCACAGATCACAGCATAAATTCCTTTCGAAGGCGTTCTGGAGGTACTGCTTCAGATCCGGCATATTCCAGCACAAATTAAACCCTGATGCAACTAATAATTGATAACACTCAGTAGTAACTTTTGGTTAGATGATATCAGCATTGATTCTAAACACATCAGCAATCTATTGAGTTATGTCTTGCCCATTTAAGCCATCCTAAATTCTCTTCAATATCCTCCTGTACAACTGGAACAGGCTTACAGATGAAAACAATATGCACATTTGCATAAAACCAGACCAGAGGTGCTTTTAAAGGGATAGTTCATCCAAAAATGAAAAAAATTATGTCATTTACTTACCCTCATGTCATTCCAAGCCTGTATTAGTTTCTTGTTTCTGAGGAACACAAAAGAAGATATTTTGAAGAAACCAGTGGCACCCATTGACTTCCATTGTATGGACAAAACCACTGAGATATTTCTCAAAATATCTCAGACAAAATGTCATGCAGGTTTGCGAGTAAGTTATGGGAAATGTTTCATTTTTGGGTGAGTGTGCTGCAGTTGATTGACAAAGTTCACAATCTCCACCTCCATTTCCTTTGTGTGTACCATTAAAAGTAAAGGTGGGCTGTGGGACCTGTTTAGAGGAGCTAGCATGCATGCTTCCCCCAGGGAAAAAGAAGGGAGGTGGACAGAGTCTTGCCTGCCACATCTCTAGCTGTAACATGGTTTGTGCCTGCTGTAATTGAATTGCCCCGCTCTGAAACGTGCAGACCCAGTGGAATTCAAAACAGATGTCCACCCTGGCCCTTTTGAAAGATCTGCTATTAATTTGGCTTTGAGAGTCAACCCCTTTGGAGGCATTAACCTTCCCCCAGGCCATGTTGACTACGTGCTTTACTGAGGAGCACGCGGAAGAAAGCAGCACTCCTTTTGGGACTAATGTGGAACTCACACACAGATCATCTTTGATCGCTATCAGCTTGTTTGGCATGTGGCCATCTGATGTTTCCTAATTAAGCAAACATTGCTTGAGGTTTTATTTAGGTTATCAGTTAGTAATAAAATAATGTCTAATAGCTGTTTGAATGGCAATCCTATGATACGATCATATTAATGTTGAATAAATGTATCATGTTGGCAACTAGCCTTATGGCATATCTAGCACAGGTACCCAGCTAACAGGGAACGTTCTCAGAACGTTGGCAAATGATCTCTGAATTTCTCTCCAAGTTATCAAAAACATTTTTGCAGTAATGTTAGTAGATTTTTTTTGTTATATATCACATATACAAAATGTTAATCTTGTAAAGTTCTTTAGAAATATTGTCTGAACTTTCAAAATAACATGATTTTGTTATTTAATGGAAACATTCGTACAACCTAAAATTGTTGCCTGCACTGAGGACATTGAAAGTTTTATATTCTTAGCCACACAAAGAATCTGCTTGGTGGATTTCCACAAATTTGCTTCACACTATGTGTGTAGGCTCTGGGAAGGTTAGAGTTTTTTGTTTATATAATGCAGCTCTAGGAGTGATTTTTTTTTTTTATTTTATCTCTTAAGATTCGACTCTGACATGTCCCTTATGAGCACAGACCCTCAATCGTGCTTTGTGTATCTTAGCAACCGAGGCCTGTTCTTACAAACACCATCCAGAAGCACTCAGGGCTTTCCTGTGAGTGGACCCCTGCTTTTCATCTCTTAACCACCTCCAGTGAATGTGCGATCTTACCATTAGAGGTTCAAATTGAGATAATTAAGGCACAACTGCCCCCGGTGCTGTGAGATTTCACTCTCTTTTCCTTCATCCCACCCCCCTGCATTGTTTTCTGTTGTAAAGGTAGACCTCATCAAGCTCTGATGCGTGTGGGTGGCCGTCTGCGCCTCTCTTAAACAATCACAGCAGTCTATAGCTAGCACTAAATGTTGTATTAGAAGCTGCGTCTTGTGCCGCCATAGCAATTCTACATAACCTTCATTTTGTAGTTACGAGTGGCATAATTGTGATTATTTTTTGTGAATACCAATACTACTGATATTTGTTTGCTCTTTATTTATATGTTTGTTTATACATTTATATGCAAATATGTATTTAGCTAAGATAGTTCAGTTGTAATGAAAGGAAAGTCAGCATAATCATTTCTAATAAATAGTGTGTTATATGTTATTATGAACATTGACTTTAGTCTGCTTGAATAGACTGGCCAATGGTGTGAGTTTGGGGCGGGGCTAGCTGGTTGTGTAAGGGTCGGTGTCGACTGGACTTTATGATTGGCGAGATTTGACACTCGAGTAGAAATAATATAAAAATATAGTATAAATATTATATAGTATAAAAAACAATGGTCAGTTTCACACTTTGCAGAGTAGTCAAAGTACTTGTTATAGTTATTCTGTTTTTTACTTGCATTTATTTAGTCAGGATACTTTATACAACAAAGATGCTTTTGTCTAATGGTGTAGTTACAACATCCTCCAGCAGGGGCCGACTTACAAACTTCAGGTGAATAAAAAAAACATCAAGAGAAAGCATGTGACATTTTCAACATTACGTGTTGCTTTACGCTATCAGAGATATGTTTTATAAAAAATATAGACTGATTAAGACCATGACGAGCAATTGTACAGAAAGCACAAGGTAACCTAGTGGAAAATATGTAAAGATTATAAGTACGGTACAATAAAAGCTTATGCCGCCTAGTTCACGCAGGCTAGATTTAGAAAGTGGAATAATAGTCGTGTATATGCGCTGCTTTGTATATGTTCATTTATGATGCATGACATGAAGTTGACATCAACATTTTAATGACTTTGGTATTTACACAAAAGTGAATGTTTTCACGATTCTGTTTTGTTAATGTTTTGTCAATATTTAGCCACCACTCTCTCTCCTCCTCTGTAATGGTCTCTGACACGAGATAATTGCGTGATGTGTGGCCAGTGGAATCGATTATTTCTGGAGTGACTCTGGAATGCATCCTGTTTCAAACCAAACCCGGCATGTTTATTTTTATTGCAGAAACACTTTTCCATATCTTCTTGTAACCATTTGTCAACCATCTCTATCCGTTTGAATTGCCTGAAAACTTTGTTTATTGCAAACTCTCACAGACCTTTTCAGTCAGTTATCTGCGATTCATTTTGTAATTTACATTCGGCTAGAGGACGGGATGGTCAACACGTGTTTTATTAAATTTCAATATCAACCTGCTGTGCTCAGGCTGGGCGGCCCACATGAAGCTAGCACAGTTGCAGACATTTCCTGTAGCTCAACCGGTAGGGCATTGCATTAGCAGTGCAAACGTTTATGGGTTCAATTCCAAGGGACACGCATACTAAACAAATTGCAGATTTGAGTTTTCTGTATAAATGATGTATAAGTGATACTAGAGTTTTTTTTTTTTTACTTCAGGGGTAAGTATCATAATAAAGTGGGTACGGATAATATATGGACACTTGTGAAAAATAAATACAATTTCATTTGTTAACAAAATTTTATTTTAAAATAAACATTTGGAGGCATTTGTTTTAAATGGTTTTAAATGATAAAGCAATAGATATGATGTTTGAAATCAAGTCAAAGTATTTGGACACTTTCAGGTTGTCAAACAAAGCAAAACGTCCTTAATTATTGTGATGAGCTTCATCTGCGGTTATTCTGCCTGGACACAGTGTAAACATGAGGGGATCACAGTTAAAACTTGACTTAAGAGCTTAGAGTTTAACCTTCCAAAGTCTTCAGCAGAGGTATAAAGAACAATTCTGTGTTTGTAGGATATTTAACATTTTTCCTGTTGGCAAAAGTGGTCATTGAACCTGAATGATTTAGTATCTTGTTACTAAGTCATTCAGTGTGATCAGAAACAGATGCCTTTTTTCTGGGATAAAATCGTAAGTCCTGCAGCCAGTTCCAGTGTTTGCCTCATTGCTCCGTTTCACAGTCGGGTCGCTGAACGCTCTTGAAAAGTGCCAGAGCGCCGTCACTATTGTGAAAAGACGCTGGAGAGAAGCCAGCTGGCCATGTTTTCATAATTTCTGCATGCTAATTGAAAAAAAAATCTCATCCCTCACAATGTTTTATATGCAGCTAGGGGGTGTAAGCATTTATCTGTTCCATAAAGCATTTGTTATCGAAAGTGTTTAGCTCTATAGCACCATTCAGAGAATGATTACAGGCAGAGATCCAGGAGATGATGAGATGTGTGCAGAAACATATGGAAAGCCAGTAACAGACAGTGGTAATCACAACTGTGTGTACAGTACAGCAGGAAAGCATGATTCAAGAAATCCAAAGTTTTAGGGGACTTACGTAAGACATGGAGGCTACAGTTAATTGCAAACTGATTGAGCATTATGACATTGGCTCAATCATTATGTAGTATAGATATTCATAACCACTATATTCTTCAGTAAAGAAAAAAATACTCACTCCTCTTAATTTCTTAGTAAGAAATTTATAAATGCAAATAACCGCTCTATTCAAAGGACCTGATATTCAAATCAGTTCCTAATATATACTGAACATAACACACGGTTCTCTGTCTATCTTTTTGTTGTTACTTTCAGATGGTCACTGTTCTGGCTCTCATGTAATCTAATGTGCAGGTAAAATATTACAGTGCACAGCAATATTAGTTTTGAATGCAAAACAGGTCGACCACAAAGCATACTGTAGGTAACAGTGCAGTTGTTGTTATAGAGGTTTACTTTATAGCAAGCCTTCAATTAGACAGCTGCTGTTACTAAAGTAAAATAATATCTTGAGAAAGACATTAACAATTCATTTACTACCATTAGTAGCTATTATCTGCTAATACAAATACTTGTTTTACCTACGCTTTATTACATAGGCCTACATTTTGTATTAAAAATGAGTAACTAAATGAGTTTTTAAATAGATAAAACCGGCAGATATTGTGATTTCAAGGTTCCGACCCATCTGAATTATGTCTTCAAACAAGAAACCATTCAGAAGATCCTGATTATTTTCAAACCAAATTTAATGTCTGGATGAAATATAAAAAACTTAATGTAATATACAGTGTTGCTCCAGAGAGAGAGACATAATGTATAACATATTATAATTACATGTATAATGTTCCAGTGTTTTGAAGGTAATTGTTGTACTGATGAACTGTGGAACTGCTCAGACAGTTCAGAACATGAATCCAGCTCCCGTGCTGAGAGGGAAGACAGGCCAGTTCTTTCTCATCTCAAACCGCTGTGATGAAAATTTCATGTGAGTTTCTGCAACCGTTGCTTTGATTGTATGTTTTCTCCCTCCTCTTTTATCATGCAACTGAACTGATATTTATAGAAAATGCACAAAATTATGCCATGGTTGCTTTTCGACAAAGAAAAGGGACGATCGTCCATACCATCGTCCAAAATGGAAAGTAGGTTGTAAGCACCTCATAACACATTTTCCAGTGCTGATGGCAAGTAATGTACTTACAAACTTGCAAAACAACATATTTTCATAATTTACTAGTTGGACTCAGTCTGGAAAAAACTTTGTATAATTGGCTGGTTTACTGTATATACTGTAGGCCTGATGGGTGCTGATGTGTCAAGATTAAAATATGACACACCTTTGCAGTCACGTGTTTACACTGTAAAAGACCCATGACCACTTTGTTAAAATTCACCCATGCAGCATGTTTTTGTGACATCCATGGAGAAGGTTTCAGTTGGGTGACGGTTCGAGCATAGGTCAGCGTATGGTGCTTTTAAAATAGCCTGCAGTGTTTAGAATACTCCTAAAATGGGGCCAAGTCTTTCTCTGACAGCTTCCTTATTGCCATGGTGGGTTTTATATAAAACTGTCAGCCATCCATAACGTAAAGATTAACAGCACAGCATAAACATGCTGGCGGCTGCGGCGCCGGCACAGCGAAGGCTTGTTAGTGATTCAGCTCTGCTCACACGACACCGAAAATGTTTAGCGGCTAATTAGCTGCATGTCCCACATTACTGTGCTTCCGTCGACATCCAGGGAAAAATAAGGCAAAGAAAGACATTTTTTAAGGCTGCAATCTGTAACATTCGGCTCTCTACTACCATCTCTGTTTGAAACATAAAATTACAGGTTATTTTATTACCTTCTCATTACTTATGTTGAAGTCAAATGAAGCCAAACTGACATTTCCTGGGAAACTGAACATCTCAAATTATAAATCATTAGAACAACAATGAAGAACTATAATAATGCACAACTGATTTGTGTTCACATTAGTTACACATTAGTTTCAAAAGAAGAATTTCTGTTATTATTTGATATTATTATTTGCTCTTTCTGATGAATATAATGTTATGAAGATGAGCAGCAGCAGTATTTCGTGTTTGTCCAGTTTCTTGCTGGACAAACACAAAATTCTTCTTCTGAAACTAATGTGTTACTAATGTGAACACAAATCAGTTCTTGCTGCCGTTTTTCTGAAGATATGTTGGATGTGCCTCACGAGAGTGTGTGAATGTGCTCTGTGGGAGGTTTTAAGATAATGACAGTGATGTGCAGGGTCGCGTCTGAGAGCCACAGGGCAACATAAGAGAATATTTCTCATTGATTCTGTCTCTGTTAATACAGGTTTAAAGGGATAGTTCATCACAAAATGAAAATTTTCCATCACTTGCTCACCTTCATGCCATTCTAAACCTATATGAGTGTGGAACACAAAGATATTTTGAGAAACGTCTCAGTGGTTTTGTATATATTCAATGGAAGTCTGTGGGTGCCACTGTTGTTTGGTTACCAATATACTTAAAATATCTTCTTTTGTGTTCCTCAGAAGCAAAAAAAAAGTCATACAAGTTTGGAATGACACAAGGGGAGTAAACGATAGATTCATTTTTGGGTGAACTGCCCCTTTAAGAAAAAAATGTGCGCTGTATGTATGCAGGCCTTGTGTGTGCCATATGTGAGTTTGAACCCTTTAAATATCTTATAGATTTAGTCTTTAAGTCCCTGAACTTTTTGAGCAAAATGCATCACGTGGAACTTCAGAGATGTTTCTTCTCCCAGAGTTTTTAGACTCCCACACTAAGTTTGTGTGTCTCTGGGGGATCTGAAGCAATTTTTAACATATCACGTGTGTAGATGGTTGTAAAAATATTCTGCAAACTCAGTCCAGCCAATCCCAATGGGAAAATTTAAGGCAAAACACTTTCGGTCAGTTCTCTTCTTTTCCCTTTCTTATACACTACCACACAGAAGTTTGGACACACCTACTTCTTCTTTATTGACTATTTTCCATGTTTTAGAATATAGTAAAATCATTTAAGCTGTAAAATAACACACATGGTGAATTATTTAAAAGGATTGTGTTTTTTTTTATTCAGCTCTGCTCATTTTGTACAGTATCCAGCTATTATGAGAATGTGTGTGTGTGTGTGTGAATGTGTATCATATCATAAATAAACTAATATAAATACTAATATACAAAACTAATTTAATGTATTTGAACAGAGGAACTTTTACTCACTGGTAATGTATCTGAGCATTTTTTGTCACATGCACACAGGCCTTTTGGCCGCGGGATTACACTTATCTCAAAGAAATGTTGTCTTCACACTGAATAGTCTTTTTATAGCAGTCATGGGTTCTCTCTCTCTCTCTCTCTCTCTTGCTCTCTCTCTCTCTTGCTCTCTCTCTTTCCCCCTCTCTCTTTTAGAGTCTTAGAGCCACCAAAGCCAGCAAATTAGCAAGTAATTTTGAAGCAACTGAAATAATTTGCTTTAACATTATGCCACAATGCTCGATCTAGGACATTCATGCCATCTAGTTCATTTTAAACCAGTGAGAAGGCTACCCAATCAGAAAAGTTCTCTGCCTTTTGTGTTTGGTTTGCTGCCATCAGATTGGCTGATGTGTTTTTGTAGGGCGGGTTTGATGATCGTGTGCAGTTGAAATACGGAGGATCTAATTCAGTGTCTGCGTTTAGCGAATGTTAGCAAAGAGCAGAAAATCACTTACAGCAACTTTATGAATCCGCATATGTTTCTGTTATTGATGCCCGTAGCTCTGTTAGCTTCACTTCTTCACTGTTAATGTTGGATGGATAGATAGGAAAATTTGTTTGAGACAGATGGACCATCCTTAAAGGTCCATCAGAACGTGTGCTATGGGTCTGAAGTTTATTGTGTTTTGCCTCCAGGGACACAGATAATCAGCCTGGCAAGCATTGAGATCTTCTCCAGCTCTGAAGTTTATATGCTATCCCCAGCTGACAGCCTCAGGAACCAGTCATGACAGCTTGGAAATAAATCTGGAGCATCTTTAGAATGCAGTCCTGATGATCTAAGCATTTATTTGTTTCTGATATTTAAATACAATTTCCAGCTTAAAGGTGCAGAAAGAGATTTCTGAGAAATCATGTTGGAAATTGAGTGAATTTTGTTAATATTTGCTTGATGTCTGTTCTGTGTGTGTGGATTTTTTTATGTTTGTGCATTGCTGAAAAAACAACGTGGATTGGAACCAATTGCCACAACATCATAACACTCTTGTAACCAATAGCGTAGCGTTATTTTGAAGGCGGGGCAATGAGGAGAGGGGATGTGTTTGTTTGGTATTGATTTCAAATATCAGCAGCATTTGTTGGAAATCTTGCTGCACCTTAAATATGCAGAGACAACTAAATAAGCCATTTATTGGTTGATTTGCCTCTGATAGCAAGAGCCACAGTGCTTCTTCATCTAAGTAAACACTGCTCTGTTTGTTTCAGCATCCCAACCGGTCTATGACTTTAAAGTCATGGAAAAGAAGACTCAGATGCATTTAAACAAAGTGGAAAGTCGATGACCTCAGAATGTCAGTCCTCTGGGAAATGTTTAAAAGAGAGATAGCATGTGACGTCTGCACAGTCTTCACTTCCATTGGTCTCTTTTTGGCTAATAAACATCACTATTCACTTTGACTCCCACGTTGGGCTGCATTGAGGTCTTTTTTCCAGTTCACCATATGTAATTAACTGGACAAGAGAAAAGGGAGATCCACAGGTCCCTCATATGTATCAGTAACAGCTGTTATTTGGATAAGGGCTCCAGGCTTTGTGAATTCCATGAATACAACAGCGAGCATTTGCGGCACACAAAAAGAAAAGAGCAGCTTTATCCAGGGAAACAATATCCCAGCTGCCAGGCCGTAGCTGCCCCCTGTGAGACCATATGCTTGTTAATATGACAGGATATTTGTGCTAATCACGGGGTGGCCGTAGCATATCCAGGTGACTGAAACAAGGCCAGGCGGCTCGGGGGAACTTTGGCGCAGGTATCTGGTATCAAGCATGAATATATGATATGATGGTCTAAGAGCAAGATCCAAACATATTATTGTAAGGCGAAAGATGAAATCTTAATCTTATTGTTGTAATATTTAATCCAAATGTAATAATTATGTTTGTTTCTATAACAACTTTCTTGTTTGGCTGAAACTCTTTTACTTTTTTAACTCCTGCGCTCCGACTACCTGCCTGAGTTTTGGTATGCCACGGACACTTTTTATGATCCAGTCATTTCTAATGGATAAAATGAAGTGCCACCAATATTGTTTTTTCAAATGGCCTGGTTAAAAAGATGGGAGATTACAGAAGTGAAATGGATGACAAATGGTTGATTTCAGTTTCTCCCCTGCCATCAAAAAAAAGCCTGTGGTTTTTGTTGGATGTGATTGGCTGCCACGAAACTCGGCCAATTAGATTTTGAGTTGGTGGGAGAATAAGACTGGCAGCATTGGCCACTTACAGGAGGTTTGGCATTAGTGTTTGGCATGAATCGTGGCATGGCAATTCGGAGTTGATGAACATTTCAATGGCATTATGGGAATTGTTTTCAAAGGAGTGGCATTATATTCTTTTGCTCTCTCTTTTTTTCCATTATGAGGGCCCTGTGCACAATAATGAGGGGGATTTCAACACCAACCCTGTTTTATTTAACGCAGAAGAGCCCTGAACACAACTGAGCCTCAACAAATCCATTGCAGCTAATTTATCTCCGAGCAGCAGAACAGTTGATCTAACACAGTTTAACACCAAGTCCAGTCCTGCACAACAAACCTAATGTTCTTTCTGTCTGAACGCCATACCTTTTCAGGAACGTTCTTGATTCGATTCAGCACCTTTTCTGATTTTCTGTCTAGTTTGTATTTGTCCTTTGAAGCAACAGGAAAGAATTAACTCACGTATTCACATCAGATGAGAGAATCTGCAGATGTGATTCAATTTCTCACTGTTTGTTGGAGTGAACTTGATGTACCAGCTTTGTCTTGCACATTTTCCAGTGTTAGGTGACTGCAGTAGGAGCATATGTGTATACACGAACACACACACACATATATAAAATATACATTGTATCTGTTTGTCTGTCCATCTCTCTCTCTCTCTCTCTCTCTCTCTCTCTCTTTCTCTCACTCTCTATATATGCGCATGTGTGTATATACACAATAACTTAAACGTGTCTTACTGTTAGCTGAGAATGCCATAATTTTTTATGCATTGCGCGTTTGGTTGCCGGTATGATTATTAATTAGCGCCTCCAAGCACATTAGTCTCATTGTGTAAGTAGATTGAGTGCTCATACATAACCGCAGATGGCCTCTGTGTGAATATAAGGAAAACTTACAGTATTGAGGATGAACCTGAGTGTGTTTAAGAACGAATCGCCACTGCAACTGAATGACACCTTGACAACCTTTGTAGCAAGAGCCTCTGCAGATAGTCGACATTCCCGTAGGAGGAAAGGTTGGAGGCACAGAGGAGCCAAATCTGAGAGTCACTTCTGAACCTGCATTCCAGTTCATTATTGGGCTCAAATTTGGAATAAAACAAATGTTCAACAATGTTCAAAAATTAATATAAAAAAAATCAGGAGATCAGGGGACAGCTGAGATAAATTATGTATAAACTTATAAACTACTTTCCAACTGCATTAATTGGTAGGATTACTTCGTTTAAGGCTAAATCATAAAAAAAGACTTGTTGCCATATATGCATGCTCTCGAGTTTGTGTTGCTTTGTTTAGAGCAAGTCTAGATTTGATATAAAATTGGCTCTGAAATTACAGATCTGCTCTTGAATATGTATTATGTCGTCAAGAACATCTCCCTCTGATCTTTCTCCAGCCATCCACTCTTTAAGATATACAACCAGACGAAGCCTTATGAAATCATGCCTCAGTAATGAAGGAAAATTTCAGCCCTGCCATAAATGGACCAAATTTGGCAGTGATATTTGGGAGGCAAATTTTGTTCAAATTCCAAGAGGTCCAGTGTGTATATTTCATTCCTAGCAAAGATCAGTACAATCATCAATGTTTTCAGAAGCCAAAACAGAGTAGAGAACATTCACACAGTTACTGTTTGGGATTGGCAACCGAAGTTAAGCCTCTTTTTCATTTTCCTATTTTACCCTTAAGGAAGGGTAGGCGATTTTTCTTTCTCCAAAACATTTTTTGTTATGCCGGTTGAAAGTCTCTTCACATCCTGATAGCATTCCCTAAGTAAAGTGGTCTAAATATATTTATATAAATGTATATCTTCTGTGGAAGGTGCAGGACCATGAAATATTCATCCAATCATCGTATTTGATCCAAATGCCTATCAAGCTGTGTATGCATTCTTGTGTTGAAGGAGGCATGGCTTTGGAGATCGATCTGAAGAGAAGGCAGGATCTTATGCTTTCAAACTTTTTTTGCCAGTTTTGCATTACAGATGGATTTTTGCATTACAGATTGAATCTTTTTCTATAGGAATATGTCAGTGGTTTGTTGTGTTCTGCTTTCCTTGGATAGCTCCAAATTAAGTGGATCCTGCCTCTTGATTAGTGTCTTCCTGTAGTGCCTTTCATCATAGCAGGAAGAGCTGTTAGCCAACTGTAGGAAGCCATGATTACTCGGTCACCCCAATGAAAATGATGGAGCCACTGTGTGTTTGTACTCTTTCAGTGAGCTGTTACGTCCAGCTGACTGTGTAGTTGCCTGGTTACATGTGAACTGGCATGGGCGATGGTGCCAGGACTCCACCAGAACATATGAAGGAAACATTGGCTCAGTGGGACCAATCTGGCCCTCTGGGCTACTCTTTCCATTGTCTCCAAGCCAACAATTTGCATTTTTGAGAAATCCCATAATTAGGAAGGCAAGGATTGGGAGAGCTTTTGGGGTACATTTATTGTTCACTTGAATTGTGTTAGGGCAACACTAGAAACCAAGTGAGCAAATCATGTTAAAGATAGTAGCCAAGCGAGGGTGGTTAATTTGCTTTATTAATATATTTAGCGTAGTTAATGGTTTACCTGTGCCAAATTTCCAGTCTTTAAAAGTGCGATTAGCCAGCAGCATTGTCATAAAGTGTACTGTGGAGTTGTCTGGGTTGTTAAAGGTAAAATGTGCAATTTTCTTTAGATGTTAAACTAGTTAAATGTAGCAGTCCCATCCTAGTTTAATGTGCAGGGACAATTATAAGTTAACCATTCGCAGGTTGATTTTCCTGAAGAATGTAAACACTGTGGTGCTTTCACAACATTGCGCATTTTGTGTTTAGGGAAACCTATTTGGTTAATCATAATTTTTTGTGACTTCACTTAGTGCCACTGTAGCCGCAGAAATACAACACTGCAACTTTATAATAATAGACTAAAAATATTGTTATCCACAAAATATTGTTATCAATAAAATATTGTTATCCACATTTTCGGACAAATCGTGATATTACAAAAATCCTGCAATAATACTACAATCTTATTGAAAGGAATATTATTGCTTCATAATTTTGAACAATTCAGTGATTAAATATATCTTTTTATCTACATCAGACAGACTGTGTTTATAAAAGCACTGAGTTTAAATTCCAACATTGTGGAATGTATGTCAGCAGCCCAGCTCATAGACTGAGTCTCATAAGACTCTGGTTAGCTGAGGCTTAGCAGTGTGTCTGGAAGCTGTGGTCCACATTAGGAGCTTTGGCTGAGCTCTGTAATAGGGGCTCTGAGGATCTGGAACAATGCTGCCCAGTGTCTAACGCTGCAGGCATAATCCATAGGCCATCAAAAGGTGAAGCACGTGAATTCGGCAAAGACATTAAGCATTTAATGAGCCTAAAAATAGTTTATGTATTCCCAACATCAACACCAGTGGTTGCCATGACAACAACAATTCAAGCTTTTGTCCTTCGGTTGTGTGACTGCTGGCAGTCTGATGGTTGTATTGCTAATGACAGTAAACAGATGTTGAGGAGTGTGACAGTTTTCGGTCACCTTCAGGGTGTTGCTGCCAGTGAACTGCAAAGATTTGGTTTGTAAAATCTCAGTACAGTAGGCTGGCTAAAAAAATGTTAAAAATTAAAGTGTTTGCACGTTTAATTTGTAGCTTATTTTGAGGCTGACCCAGCTAACAATTTTAGCTTGTAATAACGTTTCCATTAAATTATTTCGAATGTTCTAGGTATGTTCAAACGTACATTTTTTTTACATGCTGTATTATCGTTGCTTAGTTATTTTATGTTATTCAAACATTACATTTCATTCTGTAGAGTAGAATTAAATGTAAAGAGTATTGTTTTTTATATATATATATGATGTTAAAAAAGTTACTAAAGTTTCACTAAAGTTCTGCTATACATTAACATAACATATCTTTTTTGATAACTTGAGACTTTTAGAGAACGTTGGACAACATTCTGAGAATGTTTCATGTTAGCTGGGGCTCTCCAGTTAAGCAGTGACATTAGACAGAACATCTATCCGGCTTTGTGTTAAATAAAAAATGAGTGGCTATATCTGTTTCTCATAACTTTTTGTTTATATACGATTGATTATACCATACTGTGCTTTTTCATTTCCTGCGCGATTGGTCGCCGTATTTCACATAAGAACTGCGTATGATTGTTTTCCTTATGGCTATTTATAGCACCACTTATGTTGGTGTAAGAGAACTCGATTCAAGTGTCTCCTAACCTGGAATGTTGGGACACTGCAGAGCGCACGAACCGATGGATTATTTCAGAGCGGGAGGATATTGAGAAAAGGAAGTGGAAACAGCTGTTGACTGACAGCCACGTTTGACATTTGACACCTTGTTCCAGAAGTGGACAGTTCGAAACAGGGTGAGATTGACAGGCAGCTGTGTCCATGTATGCTACAGAATGGCATCTCTGAAATTCATAATCTTTCATTTAGAGAATCCCACACTCCAGAATGGAGGCCATATGCACTTGTGACCAATACGAAAAGAGTCCATCTGCTGTGTTTAAAATTTGGATTTGCACTTAATTAACACTTGCTTTCTTGTTTGGCGTGGAAACATTATTTTCTGCTGCTTTATTTTGTTACAGCTCATTTTGAGGAGTCGTTCTAAGAGGAACCAAGAAAAGGTGGAGTGGGACTGAATCTCCAGTTCACTTGAGAGACAGATAGACAATTTAATTCTGTTCGTTACTGTTTTCACTGGGGGATTTCGTCTTTTCTATTCTGAGTAAACAATCAAAATCTTATTATGTACCAGAATCTTCCATTGTATAAGGTCAAAGACATCTGTTGTTGGTTCCCAGCAGTGTTGGGGAGTAACTAACTCAAAGTAGCAAACTTAACTAGGTTTTTTTTGTAGGTGTAGGAAGCATCAGGGATCGGGCAACACATCACCATGTTGATATTTGGGTGTTTCTGTGATTTATTGATGCTTATTAAGAGCTGCAATAGATTGTGATCTTGTTTACTCATGTGGAGTAGCTTTAAGTAGCATGGGTTTGGTTGGACCGTGTTCTGTGTGTTACCGGGCCTTTGATCCTCAGGAAATGTTCCAGCTGACTGTGACAGACTTGTGTCAGGACCTGAGAGGTCACGTCCATCAGCGTGACCCATCAGATGGGTACACTAGTGGAGTCGTTTAATATGTTTAATATGTCTGAACAGACTAGGAGCTTTTGAACAGGTAATACAAAAGTTTGCAGTCAGTAACTATCCTGGATTACTGACTGCCCAGATGGAATTTGGCGACTTTTTATGCTGATTTTGGAAGAAAATTAACACCATGTTTCACCCTGGAATTAATACTGTCCGTCAAAACAACTCTAGGTGGCATTTGTAAGTTTCCAGCCCTTGTTGAATTAGGCAGTTTTATGCTGGCTCATTTAATTTGTCCAGACATCATTACTAAACAACATCTTGGCCAAATTCAGTCTTAAGAAGTGTTTTATTAGAGCAGTGCTTACAACTACCATCTTAAAAAAAAACTCCTTTTACCCAGCCCGTTGCTGTACTTAAGGCCATTACAAGTTTGTCTATAAAAGCCCAGCCTGATTTGTTTATACAGTGTTTGAGTGCTTGCATGACTTTGCAAATATTTGGTGTGTGTGTATTTTTTTAATTCAGCCCTGTGTCTTTTGTTAATAAATGCATTTTTACACACAGCGCTCTTGAAAACCGTGTTTTGTTCAAGCAATATTTCTTGCTTTAGCATTCGCGTCATCATTTTTCTTTATAGTGCGAAATCACAGTGAAGTGGAAATGTTCTGTCAGAAGTCCATTACCTCAAGGACTGGAACGTATGAGTACAAGGCCTCTCAAAGCACGTTTATGAATGTATGTTGTATATAATTGGAATGGGTGAAGGCTGGGATGTGGCGTGGGTGCTAAGCTTGTGCTAAGACGTTTGTCATGCAATCTCATGTCACAACAGACTCTGTGAAAAATAACCAAGACTTGTATACTGTATAAAAGATAGTTTTAATGTTTTTTTAACTATATTTTTAATGAAGATACATAAAACTTACATTGTAAGAAATATACATGAATAAAGAGTTGACATAAAGGTATGTATAAAAATAATCTGACTGACAGACAGACTTTCAGTTTAATGAGCGAGGAGTCTATAGGTAGCCTTTACGTGTCCTGTTTAGTCTAGAACTGACCAGTTTTAAACCAGGACATAGCTGTCCCTGTTTTGAATAGTTTTGTTGTGTACAAATGTTTTTTATATTTCCCTTCAAAACAGACATCTATTCTTTAATACCTTTTATTTCGTTTCTCACATAAGGTTGGTTATACCTCGGTTATACCTTTATCTTGTTGGGAAGAGCCTCTCCTGTAGTTTTAGAAGAGCGCTTAACAATGTTACAAACTCCTCAGATGTGCCAGCTTTCTGAAAATCAGAGATTTCCATATAAACTCCAACATTTCTTTTTAGATGTCAAATTTTGCAGGCTATGCTATCCGCATTAGTTGTTCAGCACAATCCTCTTTCTGTATGTCAACAATTGTCTCATTTGTTTCTATTTTTATTTCCCCAAGGGAGTTTAGAGGAAACATTGAGACAGAGCTGATACTTAAGAAAAACATAAATGAGAACTCGCTTATGTTTCATGAGCGATATATAAAAATATCTGAGCAATACATTTTCCTCAGGGTGTCATCTGTCATGTCTCGTGCATCCAAACACCAAACCTAAAGTTCTCGGCTGCTACCCAGCTAACAGGAAACGTTCTCTAAACGTTATGTTATCCAAAAGTTCTTGCAGTTATGTCAGTAGAGCTTATTAAACATTACATTTTAAAAGCGATGTTAGTGGAATATTTAAAAAAAGTTACATAATGAAAAAGGTTTAAATAGCGTTCTTATAACCAAGCACTAATGTTAATACAACGTATTAAAAGCTGTTTTTAATGTTTTTGTTATGTAAAGGAAACGTTAGGGAAATGTTTTTACAATGTAAAATTGTTAACTTGGTAATAACATCTAAAGTGGAAAAGGAAGTAAGCAGTTCAGTCACATAAATGTTCTTGTGTTGTCTTCAACATGCTTTGTAGAGCCAACGGTGGGACGTTTCCAAGAACAAGAGCAGCCACATTCAGATGTTCTCCTGCCTGCGGAGTCGCTAGCCTGGAAGTGCTCTTATTTTGAGAACATTGCTTGGTTGGTGTGTGACATGTGAGCCTTCTTATGTAGATGAACCTCAGAAGACCTGCATTGTGAAGGCTGTTTGGATATGTATCTCCAAGCATGTCATGTGTTGGAACCACAAAAAGGCCGTTGTGTTTTCAGTCTGTCTTCAAGGGGCCTTTTAAAATGCGACATGAATGACGCATCGTTGACGCAAGACGGCGCACGTTAAATTTGCAAATAACTTTGTAGATGATTGTAAACAACATCCACCCTTACCGTAATGAGGAGTACAGTCATTTGAATAATGCTAATTATCATGAGGGTTATGACATTCATTAGGGGCTCACATTTACGAAAGTTTAATTGCGTGATTGCGTTTGCTGTTTCCTAGCAACAGCTTGTTCCAATGGTCTTATGACATGGAGAATTGTATTCCCTTGTGGTGGGCCGTTATCTTAGGGGTAATCCTGGGTTTTCCAGCTGAAGTCTGGAGAGAGATTCATGCTAATGTGGGCGAGCTGATGAATATCAACACTGATGGAATGTTGCGCACGTCCGTCTGTCATGGCGGACTGGAGTTATGGATGTGCAGCTGGATCACGAATACATCCCAGAGCCTCAGATGTCTTAGACCTGATTTATGCCAACAGGGAGAGAGACAGAATGCCGGCAGACGGACATGAGAACTGCATGAAAGAGACCAATAGTGAAAGAATCATCGATTCTGTGTGTTTAGATGAAGGAACACTATTCCATCAGAAGGTGTCCAAATGGAACTTATTTACAAGACTTGGTAATTTAATGAACGGAAATAGTCCTTGCAGACAGTTCAAGACATGTTTTACAATTGAAACAGTTGGACATAGTTATTGTGTGCAGCGTGAATCATCAGTATTTTTGGCAGGGATGAAGACTAAAGTTTTGTATCTTTTTTTACAGTATGGCTGAATTGCTTTGCATCAATTAGTAATCCCACCAGACATGTTTATGTATGAAATCACTGAACAGTCACTATAGCCAGTCAATAAATTCACTACAAGCATCTTTTCCAAGAGAAACATTCCCAACGGCCCAGATGTTTTGTTTTGAAGGACTCGTCTTCAGAAATCCTCCAGTTTAGACATACGTAACAGAAGTTTTCTCTACGGATGATTTTAAAGGATATTATAAGCAAGTAAGCAAGATTATAAGTTACTATATTAAAGTTAAGGAGTTTGTTATTTCTCCTCCTTAATTTTCCTAGAACATTCAAAATAAGATTGTAACGTTTTGTTACTTTATGGAAAGGTTCTTACATCCTAAAATTGTTAGTTGGGGTGACAGAAGTATTTGAATGTTGCAGAAAATGACATGCTTTGGCTTTAAAATCAGGCAAGGTTTGATGTCACCTTTATGTATTTTGACACCACCGTGCAATTTGCTCAATGTTTATAACTGTTAAACGCAACGCTAACCTTTTTTGATGTGCCCCAATATTCTGTGTCCGCTCACTAAGGCATTCACTGAGTCTCAAACCTTGTTTGCTGTATTAAAACATTTGTATCTTGCTTGCATCTAAAGGTGTGGAAGGAAATTGGATTTGAAGCTCACTGCTGACATCAAAGAGCTTCCAAACCCAGAGCCACATGTGACCGGTGTTTGCAGTGGCTATATTTGGAATATACGTACACTTTATTTGTTTTGATGTGAAGGATGAAATATTGAAAATGCTTTCTCTTCAAAGGCATGACTCAGAATGTGACATTTAGGAGCCTTTCAGACCGTGACCCCTCACGGATTGAACAAGTGTCACGGTGTTGGTGTTACCACAAGAGCCTCTGAGAGGTCTCAGCAGCGATGTAGACGTGTCCTTAAAAAAACATCACTAAAGACATGGATGATTCTCAAGTGTATTGCAATCTTTATCAATTTTTGATCGAAATGTCTTGATCTATATAAAGCACTCCTGGTAGAGTCTCCTGCTGCTGTCGTGACCTTCAAATCTTGAGAGGTCAAGCAAGAGTTCCTGCGTAGACATTTCCTGGAAACTCTGTCATTTTATTTTTTTGCTAGAAAACTTGGTTCTTTTGAAAGTAAAATGCTAATGTAATATTGAGTAATTTAGTTTGATGTCCTTCTATGTATACAACATATATAATTATTGTATTATAATATTTACTTGTTATGTATAATTATTGGATTAATTTTAATAATGTAATATACCTATAATAGACATATTACATTTATACACTTGGAAGATGCTTTACAGTGCATTCAAGTTTTACGTTTGATCAGTACGTGTCCCCTGGGAATTGAACCATCAACCTTTAGCACTGCTAATGCAATGCTCTACCAGCTGAGCTACTGATTTTTTTTTGTTTATTTCTTGTCCCCCTTGTTCGAAAAACAAACAAACTGTATTGCAAACTGCATTTTATTAATAATTGGCGAAGGCTGACATTTTGACCAAAACGTGCCAACAGGTGCTCTACAGGTTACTGTGAAATCCCTAACCTCGTCATTGTATTGACATAAACAGTTGTGTAGTGAAATGAGATTTCTCTGGAGTTGATTTAGACAGAACTGTCAGAATAAGCAGTGTGTGTGGGGATGGCTGGGGGAAAATAGGGGACTTTTGAACAAATATTGACTTTTGGCACATTTAGCTCTGTGGGACTTTTATGGTACCGCCAGCAATCATTAATCTTTGAGAAATAATGTTTTGCTGTGCTTTGCTTGTTCCCTAGTTACACTTCACGTCGTCTGAGGCAGCAGGATTCTGTAAACACAGGCAGACAGCACAGCATCGCCTCTTCACGGCTGTGCTGTAGAACAGGGATGACAGCTCTGTTTCATTGCTCATACATGATTGATGGCTGTGTTGCATAGAGAATGAGTTGTGAGCTGGCTGTGTTTTATTGTGCTGGTTGCAGGTGGCAAATAAACATGTATTTTATTATGTCCATATTTATTAAATATGCACGAGGACCTTCTCCTGCCGCTGTTGTTTGTTCACTCTAATATTTGGGCTTGGGAAAACCTGCTGTATTACTGAGACAGATGCGCAACCGTGCAAACTCCGATGTAAATACATTTGGAACGTGACGCGTGAAAGAAGTGCATTCACATATTTTTTGATAAAAGCACATTTTAGGCCCTAAAGCATAAAAGTAAATAAATGAGCGACCCAACCAACCAATCATATGTGGTTGATTCCTTCTAAACTTTTTTCTGTGTCTTCCATTAGGGATGTGGTAGACCTCAAGGTTCAGCTCAAATCTCAAACTTTATCATTAATGCTCACCGTGGGGGAATACTGCAACATCCATTACACTGACTGTGTTCTTTGGAGGATGTTTCCCGCGAACATACAACCGCCCTGTAGTCATGACATTGCTAGTGAGTAAATAACATATACAATGACGTTTAGAGGAGTAAACTGGATGCGTGTTTTGTACTCATACTGATAGATTTACCGCTGACTTGAGCTAGTACAAAGATTATAGAATTAACAAGATGCCGCAGTTCCATTAATATGGATGGTGGAAAGTGCAGCACTCAATATGTCTGCTGTAGCGAAGGAAGTCCCGCCTTCTAGTAGAATTAACAAATCGATAAACACGAACAATACTATGAGGGAGGGGCTTCCTGCAGGGTGTTGCAAGGTACTTGAAAGCCTTTGATAAACTGTTTTATAGCTCCATTTGAGCTTAAGAAGCATAAGTGGTATAATTAATGTCAGGTGTAATAGTTCATTGTAAATATGTTGTTTAATTGTGTTCTCAGGCAACGATTTTAGTGATAGATTTTCCCCCATTCAGGTAGATGGGACTTGGTCTTGTATGACTATAATAGCTGCCTGGAGCTGTTGCAAGGATGGCCGCCAAGCGCATAGGCTTCCTTACACATCATGTCCACTGCTTGCGTATATTTTATGTTTTACATTCTGTACAACAGCTGGTATGCAGGTGGATTGCACATATGTAGCATCAATAAATAACGTCTGAAGCTAGCACAGTGTACATCTGTATTTAAAAAAGCAGAGAAGTGGAAATCTTCATACCTGATGGGTTTGTTTATAGAGTTGGTTAGGACAAGAGATTTTAGAGTTATCATTTTTTGCTTTATTGCATTCTGGCTAGTAAGGACACAGCATAAGCCTTCAGTGTTAGTAGCCGTCAGACTTGCTAAGAGAGAAGGATGGTTGGGAAAGGACATGCTTTCTCCCAGCTAACAATTAAGAACGTTTCCCTAACCTTTTTCATTATGCAACAAAGACTAAATGTTATTTTATAAGTTCTAGGAACGTTCAAAAGGTCCAGTGTTTTAGACGTTGTATTAACTGGTTATAAGAACATTATTTAAACATTTCTTTAATTCTGTAACATTTTTAAAACGTTCTATTAACAACTCGAGTAACATTTTTGATATATATGGCATATAACATTAAAAACGTTGTACTAACAGTTACTGCAAGAACTTTTTTGATATCTTTGAGGTGACTGAGAGAACTTTTAGAAAATGTTAGCGAACGTTCCCTTTTAGCTGGGCTGTAATTCCATAAACCAGCTGTTCCAACTTGCATCGCTTGCATCTGGCCGTCCTTGACAGAAAGCGAATGATGGCCCATCTTTCCCCGATTCTGCTTATTATGAACATGTCCTGCAAATGCAAAACGAGGCATTTCCCATTGTAAACAACATGTAAGATGAAGCACAAAAAGATCATTTGAGACATATGATGCATACATTAATCCATTCAAAACAAAAGATGCCTACCTTTTCTGCCTTCAGATAGCTGTCAGATCCCCCGCATTCCTACAGCCGAGATAAAGCACCGTTACGCACCCCCTCACGCTCGCTAATGAAAGGGCTTTTTCCAGCTTCCAAATAAGGTCATCGTGGAACGTGTAAAGGGAGTTTATTAATAGCGAAGGTTTTATTGCACGGGAATATTTGCATTGTGGGCTGGAAGTCTTATCTGAAGCCTGCGTGTGTTTCTATGGCACTGATGGAACTGGAGTTAATGCACCGGGCCAGAGCTCCACTGAATACTGCAGATCGACACCCAGCACTACACTGCAGCTGCTGGTCTAAGATAATGTCCGATATCACATATTCAAAAATGGAAATGAAACAGCACTGTTAGATTTCTATGTGACTGCAGTGGAGAGCAACGTGTGTGAGAAATGGAGTTATAAATGTTTATTTGGAGGTGCGGACGTGCGCTGCCTTTTCTCACGCTTTGCTGTCAGTCTTGGTGACGTTCTCATTTCATTTCAGTGGCAGTAGCAACTTCTGTAAAACTTCTGTGAAATGATTTACTTTATTTCTGCACGCTGTTACTGTAGTTTCCAACCCATACGCTGAAATCTGAGGGACCGTGATGCACTGTGGCTCAGAGTAGATGTGGTGTGACTGAAACTTCGCCTGATGAAGTTTTGTTTTGAAAGGTTTAATGAAGTTTAATGAAAGGCTCTTCTGCATGATGCTTCATTTACTGGGTCGATTCCTCCGTCCAGGTGGCCTGTTTTTGCACAGACAGGCTGTAATCGTTATCGATTGGTTACTATGAGGAGAGATGAGCAACGTTTTTTCCATTTCTGATCATGACATTGGTCAACCTTCTTCAGGTTGTTTGAGTTTTCTTCAGTGTGGTCAACGTTTTCATGAAAACAAAGGCAGAAGCGCTTTACAGCTCAACCTTTGAATGTCATTACTGTGTCCTCACACCTGTTCACACCAGGTGGCAAATGTGGGCTGCTAATGAATGTTTTCTGAGACACAAAGTTGTGCTCCTTAAAGACGGAAGTAATGGCTCAGAAAGTTGTACTGTCCATAAGAAGACATGTTTTTCATAAAATCTATTAATCTAAGAATTGGTACCTCGGAGACAAACATGCATATGCCTCGACAAACTGAGCCAGGTAGCAACAGAGGTTTTTTTTTTATTTTGAATAACATGAATTGTTTTTGCACCATCCCAGGAACATCGTCAATAAGGTATAATTACAATTTTATGTTAACTTTAAAATAGGAGAACTGTTACGCAGACCCATCATACCAGGCCAGTTTAAGACCAGGTCAGGTTTCCTACAGTACAATTCTACTGCTAGTATTTGTTCTATGGTTCACACACACAAAGCAAATGAAAAGTCATCATATAACACTTTCTCCATATTGGGCTGAAGAGACTGGTGTGACTGTTCTGGACCCTGAGGTCATGGAAGAGATCTGTCCGCTGAAGTTCAGTCCAGTTCAGGCAGAGATATTGTGGAAATGGGCCCTCAGCCCCTGATACCAGTGTTTGGAAGGAGTCAAGACGCCCTGTTCCTGACCCAGCTCGTAGGAGAGAGGGAGGAGGGGTTTGTAACCCAGATAAATTGAAATGCGTTGACATTGAACAGTGTCAGGTTCGACTGGCTTGTCTTTATCATATGTTCTATTTTTAGGTTTGTGGACTTCCTGGATCTTCTGTTCTTCTATTGAAACCCTAAACCAGTGTTAATCTTGTAAAATTACTCACAGAATTGTTCGCTTAAATAGGGTTTTTTTTCACCATTGAAAGCAAAGCCAAGATGAAAAGCGTATGTTATGAAAGAAAATAAGAAGTAAAAGAAAACGTATTGATCAGATATTTCAATTACTGTGTGTGTGTGTGTGTGTGTGTGTGTGTGTGTATATATATATATATATATATATATATATATAAATGTATTGTTGACATTGTACCTCATTGTTCATGTTGTGTTCTCGTTTTTTTCCACAGCTTGTGTCCAATGTCCTGATCTTTTCCTGCACTAATATAGTTGGCGTGTGCACACATTACCCAGCGGAAGGCTCGCAGAGACAAGCTTTCCAGGAGACCAGAGAATGTATTCAAGCTCGACTGCACTCTCAAAGAGAAAACCAGCAACAGGTGAGACTTACTATCAAGAGCACTCCTGCTACCTGACAAACACACACACACATTTATATGTATACTGTAATACATATCTTGGTGTGCTTTGAAGTTTCTGGGAGTATCATGCCAATACCACATTCATATACCAATATATAAATATAATAATATATATGCATGTAATATATATAATTCAGCACAGCTGCACACTTCCGATGTCACGCTTGCACCAACAGAAATGTTGTCTGTGCTTCCTAATAGAATAAAGGGAATGTGGTTTCACTCTTCTTCACACTATGGCACACACATTGAGAAGCACATGAGACATCAGTGTCTGTTGTCACTCGTGACAGTGTCTCTCAGCGGGAGAGATGACGGGGCTGAGTAGATAAACATAGATTCAGCTCTCCAGTAAGGAGAATACAGCCCATCATGGGATTCTCGTTCTTAAAGCATATATTTCTCCATCCTCACCCCCACCATCCATCACCACCATCATTTTCAGGAACGCCTCCTGCTCTCTGTGCTTCCTCGGCATGTCGCCATGGAGATGAAAGCTGACATCAATGCTAAACAGGAAGACATGATGTTCCATAAGATCTACATCCAGAAGCATGACAATGTGAGGTAAGACTGACTCCACACAGAGTTTAGATGACATGAGTGGGCGTGCACCTGCAAGCCCTTTCAAACCCTTTCTGTCTGATCTGTTGTTATAATAATTGCTTTTATTTTTGCTGTCAATGATGGTAAAAATGTTAAGGTTGAGACATTAATTCTGTTTTAAAATCTAATGCTGCATTGCTGTCCTCAGCTAACAGGGAATGTTCTCTTTTAGAAAACATTAGCCGATGTTCTCAAAATGTTCTCAGTTATCAAAAAACATTCTCGAAGTGACGTTACTAGAACGTTGATGTTATATATCATGAATATCAATAACATTTTTTATTAGTTGTTAGTGCAATGTTTTTAAAACAGAATTAAAAAGTTTGAATAGTGTTCTTATAACCAAACAGTAATGTGAATACAACATGTAAAAAACTGGATGTTTTGAATGTTCCTACAACTTTCAAAAAACATTTTTAACGTTTTTATTACTTAATGGAAACATTAGTGAACTGTTCTTACAATCTAAATTTGTTAACTGGGTCTATTGCTAGCTGCCGTCTAAGACTGCAGCCTTACTAAAATGGAGCCTTTCAAGTGTATCCAAAGGAGTTCGATTTTATCGTGTCTTTGTCATGTCTTAAAATTGTCTAGGTAGGCAGCTATAGGTTTTGGAACACAACTCATGTATACACCCAGCTTTAAGCTTAACATACATTAGACATTGCTCCCTCTTGTGGCTTTGGAATGGAAAGCAATCGCACATCTCATTCTCAAAGTGACCGTGGTAGCAGAAATTATATGCAGTACATTTTATTATCCTAAAGCAGCTCTGAGGTGGTGCAATAAGTGAATTGAAAAGGTTGTGACCTCTTATTGCGCCCAGTCACAAACAAATCAAATCATAGGATCTGCACAAAAGGGATGTGCATAAAATATTTTACATATTGCATGTTTGATCTGCAACCTTTTCCTATTTAATTACTGTTGGTGCAGATGGGGCATATTACTCTATGTCTGCACTTTTTACACTGGGGTGGCAGATAGACAGCTGCTGATCAGCCCTATGGCAGCATCTGTTTGAATATAAAGAGTCAGATGCGAAGTGTGTTCTGCAAACTGGCAGCTGACAATTGGCATAAAGTCTGGGCCACTTTGCAGTTTATTCTGGCCAAGAACTGCAGAGGTGGCCTGTCTGACAGACCTGGGAAACAACCAATCAAAGTCACCTTATTTTTGAAGGTTAGGGGGTGGGTCATTTTGAAATTAGATATAGATAATATATCCGATTTCTATATATCATATATCCAAAGAATATGCAGGTGTATTCAAAGAGAAAACATTTTCTAACTACTAAGTGTAGTGTACTGAGTAGTTTTCTGGAAGTGCTCCGGCGGACTAAGAAAGACCTTCGCACTCTGACTCTCACAAAGTTTACAAAGCTATCCAGTCAGATTGAAGATTGTGGTTTTGAAAAATAATTTTGTGTTAATCCATCAGATGGTCATTGGTTGGTCTGGATGTGCTGACTTGGTGATACAGTTACTGATTTGAGTCTGAGACTACAGTAACTGACCCCTGGTGTTGTCTGTAGTCTTTCTTCTCTAGTAAACAGACCTTATGATCAGAGGAAGTGTGCAGTCAGGAGATATCCTTTGCTTCTCATCTCTCTTAAGTGGAATATTGACAGGTCTGTTACTGGAGGACTCAGTGGTTTAATTGCTGAGGACGGTTATATAACAGTGACTGTTTTTGAGTCTTTGCTCTTGAAGGAAACCCACACAGTTGTGGGAAGAGGATTCTGGGAGTTCTGCTGGATGAATAAGCAGATCTGGTGCGACACCAGGTACTTAAACATTAGTGGACAAGAATAATGTCTTGCTAATCAGTTTTACAACTGTGTAGAGATGAACAGGAATGTGTAGAGAGAACAGGGATAGGCAAAATTCACAATTTAAGAACAGTTTCCCTTTTAATTCATGAGTTGGAATTTGAATTGAATTCGCCATCGCCCGCATGATCTCCAGTTGGAATCTGAACTGGAATCATGGAAAGTGGAATTTATAATTTACTGAATTACTGCAGCTTACATGATTAATTTGAGTTTATTAGGTGTATTCCCTGATATGTAGAACATAGTGAGTATATGTGTTTTGTTACATCAATTAAGACAGCCTTGAAAACATAAAACGATTTTAATTTGGTCATACAGCACCATAAAATCTTCTTCCATCATGGTGCACAAAATGAAACGTACTGAATAGGTGAACTTTAACACATTGATTATCAATATCATCTACGGCTTCTCTTAATATCTCATTTGACAATGTTTATCCAAATCATACTGAAAAACAAAATGTATAAAAAACACACTTATGTCAGTTATGTGAATCTCATTCCACTTTAATTCTAATTTGATTTATAATCCTGCTTCCTGTTTGTTAACTCTGTTCAGAGTCAAATCCAATTCAGGAGCTGAATTAGAAATTTAAAGGCATTCTCAAGTCTGAATGACACACAACCCTAAAAGGAAGGCAGATTTGACGAGCTGTAAGACAGCAGCCGTGTATTGAAAGTCACAGAGGCACAGTAAGATTAGTGGCCCCAGCTTGAGCCTCAAAGCAGCAGTCATACGTGGAACAGTTCCAAGTCAAGTGCAGGTGGTATGTTTTTTTTTTTTTTTGGCATCTGTTATAGAGGCACAGGATGGGTTGATGGAAACCAGCAGCCCGGCACTTCCGGGGTGAGGGGTCTGGAGGACAGACCTCTTGAGCCCCAGCCCATTAAGTACCAAAAACATTAAACAAGTATTTAGTTACTGTGACAGTTCTAGGAACGTCGAAAACGTCCAATTTTTTAGACATTACATTAATGTTATTGTTATTCAATAATATTGTATATAATGTTAGTCAAACATTTCTGAAATTCCATAAACTGTTTAGATTGTTCCACTAACAATTTAAGAATAACGTTTTTGATATTCTTTTGATATCATTTTGATTTATTGAATATAATTGATATTTTGAATTATATACGAATTATATATATATATATATATATATATATATATATGTTATAAAGTTCTACTAACATTGCTGCATGAACATTTTTGTTAACTTTGAGAGAACCTTTAGAAAACATTAGCCAATGTTCTGAGAACGTTCCCTGTTAGCTGGGGCGGCTGATGCAGGCCGAGGGGTGACCTCTGAAGGATTTAAGGGGTTGTGTTATATAAGCAGGAAGTGTGACTTTGTGCAGCATTCCTTCCTGGGGCTTTTCCCCCCAGCAGACTACTGCTGCTGGAATACACACTCCAGTTCACTTCCTGCCTTTTTTGTTTTGTAATTTTCCTGTCAACACAGTGAGATTAAGCCATAATGAATCCTGAGGTAATGTAGCATATGCAGAGAAGAGCTACATTTGACCTTTAGGGTTGCTGTCACCACAAAATCATTAGCATTGCCTTTGGCAAACATTCCTGTTTTGTATGCAGTGATGAAAAACATTTAAAGTCAACCGTATGTATTTATCAGCCAGACAGTATGTATCCCAGTAGCTTCTGTCAGAATATTTAGCAATGCATAATAATCACAAACACGATGTATCACAAATCTAAAGGCATACACCACACATTCTGTACCTGTGAAATGGCTCTTTCCACTTTTGATGCATTTCATTTTTATGCTCAAATGTTCATTTTTAAGAGTTGCCGTTTGTTAGTTGAAGGTGGTATTGGGGGAGGGGCATTCTAGGAAACATTTGATTGGACAAAACTTGTGTAGTGCAGGATGAGTCATGAATAATTTTGTCTTGTTTTCCTGGAAGAGAAAGTCAATCTCAGGTTATATTATTATATGTGAAAACGTTTGGAATGACATTTAGCATTGTGACGGGACACCACAGCTAAGATTGGCAATGCTAGTCTCCATAGCGCTAATGATGTAGCTGCGTTTTCCATTAGGAAAGCAGGATTTCGTTTCATGCTTTGCGTCATGTGTACACACTTAAAAGCCTTGATTACTAGCACCTAGTAAAGGACCTAGAGTGTGTTTATTATAGCCAACAGAAATACTCCTGGCTCTGTAATGTGTTTGGATTCTCTTTAAGAGCAGCTGTGCCATCGCACCACACTTCAGCGATGTTTTTGGTCCAGGCGGCAGGAGCTGGTGAGTCACCCCGAGCTAACGATTAAATGAGGTTTAGAGATCCGCCTGAGATGCTTCTAGTAGTCCAGACCGCTCAGACCTGCCCTCAGAGAACTGCCCCCTCTCTCGCACCTTCAGAATCACCTAACCATAATCCACCCACTCAGAGGAGGCCCTTTATCTGAGGTGTTATATATAGCAACTGACTAATAGATCCATCAGCTGTATAGAAACATCTGATCTGTGACTAATATAAGAGGTTTTAGCGTGCTGTGTTCTTAATGGAAAGGCTGAAATATAGCTACGCTGGGGTTTGTGTGAGGTTTAGTATCTGTTGGATTTTTAGAATGATAAAAACTACATTTTGTCTGGTGTGGTGTGTCTATATGTGACATTTCTGAATCTGATTGCAGAGTAGATGGAAAGTGTATTTGTGAATAATGACTCTTTTAAACTTTTAAACACTTACCGTAAAACTAAGTTAACCAGATTTTTTTATTTTTGGGTAAAGCAGTCAGTTAGAAGGACCACAGATCTGATATTATGATCTGGAAAATCTTTTTTTAGTTTTTCCTCTTACAGAAACAGAACAGTTCCGCCATGTTAAACTGCACATGTTGAGGTTGCATGGGGAGATGAAACCTTTTGCTAATGATGACCAATGATGCAAGGCCCCCCCACCAAAGACACATATGGACCACTTCAAAGCCATATGGTTCATCCTCAGATGACCAGTCTGTGCTATGACAACATGTTCTTGCAGCATCCAAGAAATAAAAAGATTTCATATGGGAGAAACCACAAAAAATATTGGTTTATCATAAACACTCTTGTCCATCCAGCCAAAGTGCTTGTTATAGTTTTGATTGATTGCTGTACAGGCTCATGAGACTCATGGTTTTTGGTCATTTGTTTTTGATATTAAAATGAGACATTCATTATCATGATATCATAGAGGAGAGAGTGGGCTAAAATGTAGCTGGGGATCTATTGTCCGCTCTGCATGTAATTGGCAGGGGTCAGCTAAGGCAATGGTTCTCAGCTCCGGTCCTGGGGTCTCAAAGCACTGCTTGTTTTGTATGTCTTCCATGTTTAACACACCTGATTCACATCATCTGCTTGTTAGCACAGAGCTTCATGAACTGAACTGAGTGTGTCAGATAAAGGAGACAAACAAACATGCTGTGGGTCCCTAAGAGTTGAGTGAATGTCTCTCAGTTTATAATGCATTGATAAAAAATTAGTTCATTCTTCATCAATGTAGAAAAAATGTGTGTACATATCTCTCTTATTTATAATCTTTCTAAGATTTTTGAGCTGAAATGTATAGAAAAAGTTGTCATTTATTTGTTTGTTTGTTTTAGGGTGTAGACTGGTCACTCGGTTAACATGTGACCAAATCCTCTCTTAAACTAGTAGAAAAGACCAGCTTAACCAGCTTGGCCAGGCTGTGAGACCATATTACCACCTTAGTCTGGTTTTAGCAATTTCAGCAGGTATTCGGGATATGTGGTACTTTCCTGAATAGAACGATGACATTTTGTATTTCTAAAAGGATTTACCTTAAAAAAAAGTAATTCACAAAACCATAGACTGATTGACTGAAGTCATTAAACAGTCAAGATAAAGCGCCTGTCCTCTGGGAACAGGGACACCTCTGTGGCTTTGAGAAAGAGTGAAAACATCACATGATGTGAGCCTTGAGCAGCCACAGTGTGTTGTGCGAGAAGATCTTCCTTCTAGGCCATTTTTAAACATTTCTGGAAATCATCTCAGATACTGAGTTATTGAGTCCAAACACAGAGGCCGTACTGACCTCGGCCGTGCCAGTCAAAGCCTGCCGTCTCTCTACTGTTTGTCACGCTAAGCTGAGTGTCAAACCAGCCCTGAGCTGTTTGTAATAAAACTAGATCAGTGTCTCCATCAAGAGAAAGCTTTGCAAATAAATATCGACTCGGAAAAATCATTCCCAGCTAACAATTTTGGGTTGTAAGAACATTTCCATTAAGTTACAAAAACGTTAAAAATGTTATTTTGAAAGTTACAAGAATGGGGTTATTAATTAAATTTTAGCGTTGGGAACTTTTACAGAATGTTAGCCAGAGAACGTTCCCTACTAACTGGGTTATAGCCCATATGCTTTTATTTAGTCTTTTGTTTGAGGCGCACAAAGAAGAGCCATATCTATTACTAGACTCCCACAGGGGAATAGACCATTATTCACTTTTTTGTCTCTGTAGGCCCAACATTCTCTTAATATAAATGTCATCTGTTGCTCCTGTCTAAACCTGTCTGCTGTGCCATTGGCATGATAATGGAGCTGTAACACTTGGATCACATTAGTTAGCTGATATTGTATCTAGGTAAAGATTGCCTTTCAAATAGTCAATTTAAATGAATAGCTGTGGGCGACGGTTTGAATTGGCAGGCAGGTAACCGTGGCAACCGGTGCAATGTAAGCGAATGTGCACCACACTGAACTGGTGCTGATGAGGGCTTGTTATGTTTAGTGAGAATGACCTAATTTTTCATTGGCTTTATTCATTTTTATCCAAAGCAACTCACAGTGCAATCAAGTTATACATGCCTCTCTCTTTGTCTCTCTCCCTCTCTCTGTCTGTCTCTCTGCAGCATTCTCTTTGCCGACATTGAGGGCTTTACCAGTCTGGCTTCCCAGTGTACCGCTCAGGAGTTGGTGATGACCCTCAATGAGCTCTTTGCCCGTTTTGACAAACTGGCTGCTGTAAGTATCTGCAGAATGGCACACAAGAGCTGCAGCTAAACAGCTTTTTTCAGCAAACATGGTGGCAAACTGAGACGGAATGATGTCTCAGTTTGCACAGTTGACTGGGATAGACATTCCCTCCCTCCTGTTGGATGACAGGAGGAAGGAAACGCTTTGCACAGAGACAGTTTGCACAGAGATCTTCCTGCTGTTCTTCCAGGCCAGCTATCTGCTCTTTGTCTTCACCAGGGGCAGTGACTCATCGTGCGCAGGTCCTCTGCTAGTGCAGAGAGATGCCATCCAAAGAAAATCATCTGCTGTATGCTATGATGTTTGCACACTTCCCAAAACCTTTAGGGAAACGACCAAAAAGTTTGCACACGCACTTCCACTCTGGCGAGCAACAATAGAGGTTGTTGTAAGGGCTGCGGGGAAATAGAGGCATGTGCTGGGGTGACATTCAGGTGGCTGTCATGAGACCCAGGCCTGCTGCGGTGAGTCCTGTGCCCTGCTCGAGGCTTTCTGTTCTGCACTGGTCTCTGTGCTCCTGTTTTCATAACCTTCAATACAAGCGTCCTATAATGGTCCAATAAACAAAACTTTATGGCACTTTCCACAAATAAGATGCAAAAAATAGTAATTATCTTTTTGATAACAAATAGTCAGTGAAAGAATTGCTAATCTTAAGAAAATGTTGATCATTAACTTGTAGAGGTTAAACCAAATAGGACTGAATAAAACCAAATTAAAAAGTCTTAGTCTTAGATTAAATAGTCTAGTCTGAGACCAAATGTTAATTTTGTACTTATTGATAAACATAAACATTGATGTTTATTTTTGTCTTACAGTAACTTGGGTAACAGGGTTGACTGATTTGGTAGACACAATTGTTTACTAGTTGTAAAAATGAGAAAATAGAATCAGATTATATAATAGTTCTTAAACAAACATTTTGGGCTTATAAAATTGCTTTAAATAAAATAATGTGTGTACCGTATTCGTGGAAAGTGTACCGTATTCGTGGAAAGTGACCAATATTAAACTGCCTCTTTGAAATCCATTAGCCCCGTTACAGATCAGTTCAAATGGGCTTTTTGTTTATATACTGTTCTCCAGCTTTTACACAGATGAGTGCTGGCTATCCTTCAGATTACTCATGTTTTCCAAGCAAAATAGCACGACAAATTGGGCTACATTTTTGACTTCAAAATTTGATGCCTGGCTTATTGTATAAAAAATACACTGCAGACACAGATTAAAATCTGACCTTTCTAAACCATTTGGAAACAGCTGGGTTTGGAGTTGTTTTCTCTTCATAAATCATTTAAATCCCTACAAAAATCCACACCCTTAAAAGGACAAACCATTTGCAGTATTTGCTGTTGATATAAGTTGATCAAGGCTATAAATGTGACACTCCTCATATGGGCTGTCCAGTGTCATACCCCAGTGACTCTGATATGGTGTGACTTCAAATATATAAAAGTGATAGGGTGGATGGATAGTTGTAAAGGTCATCACAGTTTTTCTGATCTTATCACAGCCAATTTCTACTTGTGCTGGTTGCCACAAACATAATTCCAGTGTAATATGGAAAACCATTTGTGTAATAATGTTTATGCAAAAATGCAGTATGAGATATTTACAGCTGTGCTAAAAAGTAATTTTATATCTTGGTGTGGTCATTCTGTCTGCACTTTGTGTCTGCAGGAGAATCACTGTCTGCGCATAAAGATCCTGGGCGACTGCTATTACTGCGTGTCTGGGCTGCCTGAGGCCCGCGCTGACCATGCGCACTGCTGCGTGGAGATGGGTGTGGACATGATTGAAGCCATCTCGTGAGTATTATAGTGACCCTTCTGTTCATTAGAATGAACAGTGACACTTCTGCTCATCTGTTTGTGAGTATTGATTTGTATGCTGTGATGAGTGCTGTGGTGGCACGGCATGTTCCAGTCAATAGACTAAAAAATAATCACCTGTTTTTCCGGGATTACATTATATACACACAGAAATATCATTCTTTGGACCCTTAACTCGGCTTGGCAGGAAAACAATCCCATTTAATTTTCTGAAATGTAATTTTTTATTGTATTGCAACAAATGTTGTTGTGTTGCTGCATGGTTGATGCTGCTAAACTTGTTAAATACATTACTGTAGGAAACAATTTATGGGACACATATATTTGATGTATAATGTTTATTGCTAAAAATGTTCAAATTGCTGAAAAAAACAAATGAATACAAACTCCAAATAATCAAAATCAAATCAAAATAAAACAAACTTGTGTTTTAAACTGGATTTACACAATTTTCTTGCAACACAAAATAAAAAGAACAGCTCATAATTTAGTTTGACCGTCTTTCACTACAGTGTGGCGAGACAGAGTTTGTTATCAGCGAGTTATTTTTTTCTATGTATGTGTCAATGTCCACAGGCCTGCGTTCTCTAATGTTGAATATCTCTGAGCAGTTGTTTGTTAAAGCAGGACTGGTGGAGACTCGTGTTCTGCTCCAGTGAGCACATGTCTGTTTTTCTCTGAGCCCGGGCCAACAGCCCCAGTGCCCCATCACACAGGAAGAGGCCGTTTTTCCGCAGACTTGCCTGTCACCCTCAATGTTCAAAGGGCTTTGATGGCTTGTTTGCCGTGCAGTGTCGGGTTCAGAATGTGCTGTTAACTGGCTGATGTGTTAAGTGAAAAGGTGTATTTGAGAGCGTACAATCCACTGTGTAGTGTTCCTGTAGCTCAGCTGGTATAGGGTGTGGGTTTGATTCCCAGGGAACATGCATACTGATCAAATGTATAGCTCAAATGCACTTTGGATAAAAGAATCTGCAAAATGTATAAATGTAAATGTATAAATGTAGTGGAGAGTTAGTGTGTCGTACCCTTAAATCCAAACAATGGCACACCTTTTGTCATTTGATTATATATTTGATACTATTATATACTACAAGTATACATTTTTATTAGAAATAATGTAATATGTACTGTAAATGCTTCGACACAGTTTTCCTTTACCATAGGGGACCATTTATTTATCGCAATTAATGACAGATTCATTCTGTCTGTGCTGCAGGTTGGTGAGGGAGGTCACTGGAGTCAACGTCAACATGCGTGTGGGTATCCACAGCGGGCGAGTCCACTGTGGGGTGCTAGGATTAAGGAAGTGGCAGTTTGATGTCTGGTCCAACGATGTGACCTTGGCCAATCACATGGAAGCTGGGGGCAAAGCAGGGTGGGCTCATGAACTTTGAGTCACTTTTGGACCCTTAAACTTTTCTCAGCACACAAACCTCAGAACTCTCTGTATCTCTTCTCATTAGGTCTGAAAATGTGTTTCTTTATTCATTAACACAAGACAAGTGTGGACAAGGGTCTTAACTATTCCCAAAGCAAGTCATACCACAAACTGACATGTTTTTGATCACACTGTACCAGGAGTAAGAACATTTTTATGTGAAAATGGACTTAAATGGACCTGACCGATTTAAACATGCGTTGACAAAAATGACAAATAATTCCTCAAAAATGTTTAGCATTGCATAATGTGTTCTGTTTCACACACACGCACGCTTGTATATGTAGTTTACAAGGACACTGTCCTGGAGGAAGGGCCCTCCTAAACTATGTTTACATTGTTATACACATTTGTGTCCACATATACAGTACATACACATTTTTTAAAATAATATGCAGTATTCAGTAACTAGCAGAGCAGTATTCTACTGTGATTGGATCTAGGGCAACTTCCTGTTTACATTATGCCCTGTTTTCATCCTCTCAGGCGTATTCACATTACCAAGGCCACCCTGAACTACCTGAACGGAGATTATGATGTGGAACCTGGATTCGGTGGAGAGAGAAATGTGTATCTGAAGAAACACAACATTGAAACCTACCTCATTGTGGGCTGCAGTCAGAAACGAGTAAGAGCCTCTTTACTTTAAAACAAATTCTCCAGAAGCAGCTTCTCTTTTTATATGATTCTCTTGTGTTTTTCATTTGTTCCCTGACAGTCGTCATGCTGTAATTTTCTGTTAATGTGCTCGTCCCCTTCAAGCAGAAACACCTAGTGATATAAGATAGTGTGACTCACACGGCGTCGGGCGACCGATGGCTCATTCACGCTCATTACTATGTAGATAAATTCGGGGAAAAGTGACGTCAAAAGGCAAGCTAGTTAATGACTGTGACATTAAAAAGCAAGAACCGTTAAGACGGCTTGGTTTTGTGTTTCCTCTCACAGAAAGAAGAAAAGGCCATGATTGCGAAGATGAACCGGCAACGCACCAACTCGGTTACCCATAATAGCACTCACTGGACCGACCGACCCTTCTACAATCACCTGGGTGGCAATCAGGTTTCCAAGGAGATGAAGAGAATGGTGAGGAAGATACAATTTTGAAAGGGCCGCATTAACCACTCTGTAGAACGAGAACATTATCTGAGTGTTGGAAAACAGTTGGTTTGCATTTTCAGTATTTGGCATGACTAAAACACATTAGCTCCTCTGTTGAAGGACAGGGTCTTTAACAGGGCAGGACTTTTATACCATGTGTTAACTAAGCCAAAACGATCCCAAGGACTTTGCCTGTAGGGCCACATATAAAGAGCCTCCTGCTCTTTGTATAGTCCCTGCACTTTCATTCACTTCCACGGCTGTGGTACCCAAAGGGAACGGCACTCTAATTAAATAAAGCTGGATTGCCTCACATAGCACCCCGAGGGATTTAATCAGGTAAAGTGGAACCAGCGATTAGTTCCTGTGTCCGCTCCATGGGAATATCCTTTATCTCTTTTTGTCTAAATCACCTGTTCCATCAGAGCTTGGCTAACATTATAAGAAGGAAAGCAGAAATCCAGGTGAACTTATTCTCGCTAAAACGGACACATTTCAGATATTCGCGTTTGCATTATGTTTCAGTGTTAAAGTACTTTCTCCTGCCCCAACCTAAAGCTGCAATCTGGAATTGTTTGGTTATAAATGAACTAAAGCCAGTTGTTGAGCATGTACATAACAGATAAGTGTCCACAACAGTCTTCTTATCTTCCCTCGATTCACAACTGTAAGATTATAACAAAGATTTATCATTTGTACTGCCAGGGCGGATTTCATGGTAAATGTCCATCTGTACACAGAAAAAGAAGATCCGGCTACTATATTGCTGTAGATGGTGCAGCGTTTGTAACTTGTTCTTACAGCAGCTGTTTACAATGTAAAGTCATCCATGTAAGAAAGTAACTCCACTAGTAACCTGCAATTTTGTTTCAAACAGAGATGGCGGTAGAGAGACAAAAGTTATGGATTGCAGCTTTAGGGTATAGAACACCCAAAAATGAAAAATCTGTCATCGATTGCATGATGTTTTTGGCCTACATTTTGTCTGTTCGTGAAGTAACTGCATGAATGATGTTAGGAGAATTTCCATATGTAGGTGAGCTGTTTCTTTAATATGCAGCTAAAGGAAATCCATTTGTAGGTCGATTTCACTGAAAGGTGTAAGCATTGTGGTTCTGTCAGAACATTACTCTTGTGAACTGTTGTTTTAAACACCGACCCGGAAACATTGGCTCAACCAATGGTGTGAAGTTTGGAGTTCATCCATCTAATGCCATGTAGTACAACATTTTGAAAAAAAAAACCCTTTATTTACGCTGTTCTGTTTGGAGATGTTTATGGTGCAGAAATGATGTACTGCATCTTTAAAGTGCAATAAATCGTGCTGGAGCTCAGACAGGCATTTGATTGCCGGAGATCTGTTCACTCCTACACAAACACTGCAGAGATGAAGGCAGATAAACGTGTGGTCTATTCTGAATGGTGGAATATCTGTGTCATTATAACAACAGCACCTGTTTTTCTTTGTTGTATTGTCTAGAGGCATGCATTGGCCCTGAAGGTGTTGCTCAGTTGTAGGAAAGAAACAAATGGTGTTTCGCATCAACATACTGACTGGAATACAGTTTATGTGTGGGAGTGCGTCTCAATCCTCAGAGATGATATATTTAGTATTATGCCTCTAGCACTTTATCCATGGACACTTAATAGATTTAATGCTTAGTGGTCAGAAATCAGCATTACAATGGCCATTTGATATTGGATTAGAACATTCATTCTTTTCCTTGACCCATTTATCTGCTATTTTTTGACATAGTATGTTACGCAGCCAACACATTTATCCAAAGCAATTAAAATACTTTGCAGTTTGGTGTGCAGTTCACATACGATGAACAGACTGGACACGCAAAGTACTTTCTCAATATGACAAGCTCAGATCTGATTGGCTGATTTCACATAACGTTTATGTACAGTCAGTTGTTCAGCAAATTTTTGTGTTAAGGTGAACTAATTTAAGGGGATAGTCACCCGAAAAGAAAAAATGTTTCCATCATTTACTCACATCATGTCATGTAAACCTTTATGACTTTACATCTTTTCTTTTGTGTTTCACAGAAGAATAGAGAAATGTCTCACGTATTTCAGCATATCTTTTTTTGTGTTCCTCAGAAGCAAAAAAACAGGTTTAGAATGATATGAGGTTGAATAAATGATCCTTTTTTATTTTTTGATGAACGATCCCTTTAAGATCACGTGACCTCATTTTATCTCTGCCACCTCCCTAATAATGGACACCTAATCGATAAATCAAATAACATTTATTATGATGTATATGAGCCATTTGGCTACAACATAAATCCAGAGGAACAGAAGACAATACAAACAGCACGTGTGAGATCTGTTTGGGGTCTTTTTCCATGTCCACCAGCACCTCACAGTGCGCTCAGAATTGAAAGTCCCCCAAAACAGACGGCTCGCTGTGACACATCAAACCTTCCTTCAATTTGGTGTTGCTGTTTATAGGGTATGCACAAAAATGGCACTAGAGAGGAGATCTTTATGCATGACAGCTCCCAGATCAGTCATGTTTGTTTGCTTTTATCAGTAAATATTATCCTTGATGTCTATAATAAACAGCCTTGATGGAGTCTATTATTGAATGGTAAATCTGTATTAAATTAGTAAAGAATTGCCTTACCAGAATGGAGACAGGTGGTTGGAGGAGAGGGGCTGAAAAATGAAGAGGGATTTGTGATGTCATTCGAGAAAAAAAGTTCATTGTGTTTGAAAAGATTATGAAGTCAAGTCAGAAACATGCTTTAGCTAAATACAATTAATTTGCTTGCTGCCTGTCTTAAGTTTCTCCAGAAGGGGTCACTGTTATGCTGACTGTACAAATGCATTCTAAAGCATGCTGCAGTGATGTGTAATGCATTTTCTCTGTCACTTCTGTTGCAGGGATTTGAAGATCCCAAAGACAAGTAAGTATAAGACACCCACAGCCTTACTTGCACCTCGGCATGCAGAGTTTTTTTATTAATATTTGAAAAAGGCTACAGTGAAAATGCACTGCTATCAAACGGTGATTGGTGAAGTGTCAAATCAGTAAACCTGCATACTGTATGATCTGCTTGTATTATGCCTGAAAGTTCTTACAGCTCCTGTTATTGTGGTATTAAAAGCATGCTGTCTGCCTGCTGCTGTCTGGATCCTTGAAGTCAATAGAATGAGAAGCATTTTACTGTGTTTGTGCCTCTTGATTCATATGCATGCATATGCTTGATATATACATAAACAAAATAATAATTAATTAATAATATATTATATGTGCATTAGGTGTAAAAATATATAGTTCAAACACTGGACCCAAGTTTCAAGTATTGGTTTGAACTCAATGTTGTGAACGTATTGAAAAGCATGAACTTGTCTGAACATTTTAAGCTGATTATTTGCTCTTCCCCCCATAATCAACTCAGTTTGAAAATTGGTTTTCATGAGTTTTCATCATACCAGAGGCTGGTAACCATGGTGATTCTCAGATACTCTTAACTCAATCACTATTGCATGCTTCGGTGCCTGGTTGCTGTCGCATCAGAGTGCATGTTGATGAACAGGTGACATCTGGTACTGAGGACAGACAGCAGGTGGAAAACCTCTTTCGTCTTGTGTTATCTAGACATTTCATTTTCAGAAACACGCAAGAAAACCTCAACCCTGAAGATGAGGTGGACGAGTTTCTGGGCCGTGCCATCGATGCCCGGAGCATCGACCGCTTGCGGTCCGAACACGTCAAGAAATTTCTGCTAACGTTTCGGGAACCTGACCTGGAGAAGAAGGTATGGCTTTTTAAGTCCCCGACGAGCCTTGATTCTTTACCTTATATGCCAGCTGAAGTCAAAAACTAACTCTTTAACAGATCATTAGTTAATGTTTAAGGTTAATGTGTTTCTTTGAATCCATAGCAAAAATAGACCAGAGAGCCAATCAGAAGTCTTTTATGTCAGTACCGTCATGCAGGTAGTCTGAAAGTATGCAGGAGCACAGCTTTAAGACGTGACACTGCTGCTAAGATGAATAGAGGCAATGAAACTGAAGGTCCAGGTCCAGGATTAGTCAGAGACTGACGTCTTTATACCTGCTGTCCTTTAAGTCATTTGTGCTGTTACATTCAAAGCACTTGTGTAGGAGACAAGCAAGATGACAGTTTTTTGTAAGAAGGCCGTAAACGGGAAAAGCGGAAGTTTAGCGCCTGCATGTGGAAGTACATGTGGAAGGTCTTTCTTTCTCTGCAGTCACGTGAACTGTACACTGGTTATGTACACTGGTCCTTTCTGAATTCACAAGAAGACTGGCTCACAGGAAGACTCGTTTGTGATGTTTGTTTTATTGTCTGCATCCAGCGTATCTGAAGCTCATGAACCAAACAGTTAAACTGTATTTTTAAGCTCACTCTTGCTCCTCATTTCTTATCTTCTCTCAGTACTCTAAACAGGTGGACGCCAGGTTTGGAGCGTACGTAGCCTGCGCCTCCCTCGTCTTTTTGTTCATCTGCTTCATTCAGATCGTTATTGTACCGCAGTAAGTACATTCAGTAACGTTTTTTTAACATTATACGTTGTATATATCACAAATGGTATACTTAAGTAGTTTGTGGAATAACATGAAAAGCTGGATATAACTGATTTCCAGACTCAGCTGGTTTCCTCTGTTCACCTTTGTGTTGTTCTGCAGCTCTGGACTGATGGTTGGTTTCTACATACTGTGCCTGGTCCTTCTGATGGCTGTGGTGTTCATCTCAGCCATTTACTCGTGTTTTGGAGTGAGTATTGTTTCTTCAAGATAAATATTTAAATGTAGATTTAGTTCTTCTCTCCAGCAAGACAGTGTTAGTTCATTAACATTGCATATATTTTATGTAGATCACGAGGTTTGTTTATATATGATTCATGACTGAGGAGGTTTTTTTAACCGGTAGCGACGTGACTTTCACAGTGTCAGCGACAACACAGAAAAACACATAAAGCCATTAGCAGCCTTAGAAAAAAGCATTTGAACACGTCCTTCACAGACCAGTTCCTCAGACATTCACTGACACTTGGGCGCTGACTCAAAGTCTTTATCAAGCTTCAAAAAACCTTCAAAGCCCACATTTCTGTGAAGAAACTCCAGTGAAAGAGCCTGATTGGGTTTGATTGATATTGCGCCTTTAGCGGTGTAACTCTGAGCTCGTCTCTGGAGACAGTGAGTCACGCTGAGCGAGGGCAGAGACACAATGAAAAGCTGCTCGCCCTTCAGCTCCCGCTGAAGTGGAGCGGTCACTGCGCCTGCTGCACGGGCGGACACGGCCGTCTGATTACAACTCGCAGGTCTTTCCTCTGAGATTCTGTGGAGTTCCTAAAATTCCCTGACCATGAAAAGCTCACACACTTCCATCATTCAGACTGAACAGCAACAAGCGTTTGAGACTTTGTAAGATTATCAAGTGTGAAGTGTAACTTAAGTCTTTATTAAAAGAAAAAACGATTGTATACAGTGTGTGTGTGTAAATGTGTGTGTGTTTGTGTGGATTTACCTAACCATATGTTTGGGACAAATCTGAGCAAAACTTGACAAATCTGAGCAAAACCTCCTTTTGGGGATGTCCTCATTTGTAAAAATGCTATAAAATTAATTATTAAATATTAAATAAAGTATTAAATAATTTTTTTATTGTATAATCTTTTATTTGAAAAAATGCAGAAGGTTTTCTGTCAGGGTTAGAGTGTGGGTTAGGTTTAGGTTGTTTTGTTTATATCTAGCTGTGTATAAAAACAATAGAAGTCTGTGGAATGATAAATAATATCATTTAGATATCCCCATTTAGATGAATAAGTGTGTGTGTGTGTCTTTACAGAAAAAGTTACTCAGTTCTCATCATATCAGGGGCCATGACAATAATAAATAGTTTTAACATTTAAATTCTTTCGAAACATAAGGATTAATAGCATTAATCTTCTGATATAAGAGATGCTGTAGCATATATTTCATGAAGTTGTAAAAGCTAATTCATATTTCTCTCTGTTGACAGTTTTTCTCTATGCCTCTGCAAACTCTGTCTAAAAGGATTGTTCAGTCCAGACTCAACAGCACCCTGGTGGGGGTTTTTACAATCGTCCTGGTCTTTCTCTCCGCTTTCATTAACATTGTGAGTCTCCCAAAAGCCTTTAAGAGAAGTCTAACCAAGATTTACAGCCTCAGTGCCTCTGATACTGAGTTTATTCCATCACTTGTGACACATACACGACTAACAGTAAACCTGCCTTAAGAATTTCTGCATCTCAAACACAATAGCAAAAGTAATGATTGTTTCCAAGTGGACGGGAGCCCACAGAGGCCACAAAATAGTTCTGGTTTTAGGAAAACTAGACTGAGTAATGATAATAATAATACACTTCGGCTTCTGTGGGATTCTGTATGTTTGGAAACGATCATAATTTCACTGCTTGCTTGAATGCTTGGTTCTTATTGGTCAGTCGTGGAATTCTGTGTTTATATATATTTGTATACTACACGCCACGCTGGAGCATGTGATTCTGATTGGTCAATGGCTGCTAAACAGTTTCTTTTGCATTAATGCCCAGCTAACATATTTATATTGTAGGAACGTTTCCATTAAGTAACAAAAATGTTTAAAATGCCTTTTTGAATTTTTCTGGTAACGTTCAAAAGTTCTTGGTTGTTTGGTCATAGGAATGTTATAGGAATGTTTAAACTCTGTTCGTGAATTTTTTTAATTCCACTAACAACTTAAAAATAATGTTCTTGATATACATGATATGTAACATTAAAAGAACATTTTTTGATAGCTTTGAAAACATTTAGAGAACGTTAGCCACCATTCTGAGAATGTTCCGTTAGCTGGGTGGTTGGTTTACTGTGGATTATTCTTTATTTTTGTACATTTATTTGGTGCCAGCAGTGGCACAGACACCTCTGAGTTATTCACTCCTGAAGTATTTCTGACCTTGTGAATAATGTAATTTTTTTAATGTAAAATCTTTGTGTCCTTCAGTTCACCTGCAGCACAGATGACCTGAAGACATGTTTAAGCCGGGAGTTTAATATCAGCCCCAGCAATGTGAATGCTTGTCACGTCCGGAGTTCTTCATTCAACTACTCTCTATGGTCTCAGGACAGCCTGTGCAACACTTCATCACCCACCTGCAATTTCCCAGAGGTGTGTTACTGTTCTCAGATCAGTAATTGGTCAGAATGTTCCGCTCTGCTGTTTTGCGTTTGTTTGATGTGGAGCAGTGTGAAGTGAAAGGTGTGGTGCTCTTCTGTCTGCAGTATTTCTCCTCGTGTGTGCTGCTGAGTTTACTGGCCTGCTCAGTGTTCCTGCAGGTCAGCAGTATTGGGAAGCTCTTCCTCATGCTCTTCATTGAGATTCTGTACGTGATCATTATGGAGGTGCCTGAGGTCAGCTTGTTTGACAACGTCGACCTGCTGGTCATGGCCAATTCCATGTGAGTATCTGTCTGTCCATCTGTTGCACACAGTGATCTGTGTGTCTGTTGCCCACTATGATCTATCTGTCTGTCTGTCTGTCTGTCTGTTTGTGCCCACTATGATCTATCTATCTATCTGTCTGTCTGTGTGTCTGTTGCCCACTATGATCTATCTGTCTGTGTGTCTGTTGCCCACTATGATCTGTCTGTCTGTCTGTCAATCTGTGTGTCTGTTGTCCACTGTGATCTATCTGTCCATCTATCTGTCTGTCTGTCTGTGTGTCTGTTGCCCACTGTGATCTATCTGTCTATCTGTGTCTGTTGCCCACTGTGATCTGTCTGTCTGTCAATCTGTGTGTCTGTTGTCCACTGTGATCTATCTGTCCATCTATCTGTCTGTCTGTCTGTCAATCTGTGTGTCTGTTGTCCACTGTGATCTATCTGTCTGTCTATCTCTCTGTCTGTCTGTCTCAGCTTTAGTCTAGCACTGCATATACTCATGCTAATGAATGCTCTCTTAAGTGGGTTCTTGCTGATTTGGCTCAGCTCAGTTTAATGGAATCCATTGTGAAGATGTTGCCTGTTGTGCTCTGACACATTTGCTTCTGTCTTTGTATTCACAGCAAGTACATCAATGAAACAAGGTAAGATACAGGCATCATGATGTATAGCCTGCAGCTGTGTAGCGTGTTCTGTAATTATATAAATATAATGTTTCAAGTAAATCTCAGTGTAAATTTGCATGAGTGTAGACAGGTTCAAATCATATTTTTGGTAGTAGATGGCATGCATTTCATTTCAGCACCCTAAATCATCATGCTATCCTAGCTAACAATTTTAGGTTGTAAGAATGTTTATGTAATGTTTCTATTAAGTGACAAAAATGTAAAAAAAAAAATTATGAACGTTTAAAACGTATATTGCTTGGATATCATTGTTGACCCTATAGTGCTCTGTGTTCGGTAGTTGTGTGATGGACACGCGGGTTCCTCTAAAGATCATAACACCGGTGGTCATCACAGTCTTCGTGTTGGCACTTTACCTTCACGCACAGCAGGTGGAGTCCACTGCCAGACTGGACTTTCTTTGGAAGTTACAGGTATGTTATATGGAAAATTAATGATGCAGATCTTTTGAGAGATTTTACAAATCTTCCTGTTCTATTAGCTTTCCCTGCCTCTCTGTAACCTTTTACATACTACTACATTTAATTTAATTTTGTGTTGTTTGTAAGTACTAAATAATAAAGCTAACAAAATAAAATGGCATTATTTTACCATGAAATGGTAAATCATCAACAGCGAGAATTATGTTCTCCACCATGTTGTTCTTTGACTACGTAAAAGCTACATGGCTTCTGATTGGTTGGGAATTAAATTTTTTCTGTTTTTGTGGTCTTCGTAGGCCACAGAGGAGAAGGAGGAGATGGAGGAGCTTCAGGCCTACAATCGTCGGCTTCTTCACAACATCTTGCCCAAAGATGTGGCCGCACACTTTCTGGCACGCGAGCGGAGAAACGATGAGCTGTATTACCAGTCATGTGAATGTGTGGCTGTCATGTTTGCTTCCATCAGCAACTTCTCTGAGTTCTATGTGGAACTTGAGGCCAATAATGAAGGCGTGGAGTGTTTGAGACTCCTCAACGAGATCATCGCTGACTTTGATGAGGTAAAGCAGATCCCTGAGATGCTTTCTAAGACTTTACAAGCTGTTCATTTCTAAGACAAAAACTCAGGGTTCGTTCTTAACCGTAGTGTGTTGTCTTTAGTTGAGGACTTGACTAGATGTGTATGAGGGGAAACTGGGCGTTACCTTCCCAGTTTACAGGGAATGTTCTCAGAACGATGGCTAACATTCTCTAAAAGTTCTATCAAAAACATTTTTAATGTTATATATCATATGTTCCAAAAATGTTATTCTTAAGTCATTAGTGGAATATTTTAAAAAGTTGCAGAATTTAAAAAGTTTGAATAACGTTCTTATAGCCAAGCAATAATGTCAATACAACGTCTAAAAACTAACTTTCAAACGATCTTTCAAAATAATGTTTTAACATTTTTGTTACTTAATGGAAACGTAAGGGAAACATTCTTACAACTTTACAACTTAATTTTTAGCTGGGTTCTTTCTTCTGGATGGAAGCCATATCTTTGTTTTTATGACTTGCTTGCAGATCATCAGTGAGGATCAGTTTCGTCAGCTAGAGAAGATCAAGACAATTGGCAGCACGTATATGGCTGCATCTGGGCTTAACGACTCCACCTACGACAAGGTAGGGCGGTCACACATCCGCGCACTGGCCGACTACGCCATGCGTCTCATGGACCAGATGAAGTACATCAACGAACACTCTTTCAATAACTTCAAAATGAAGATAGGTAAGGATTAGTCTTAGCCACCCTCTACAGACCTGCATGTTTCAAAACACACCAGTGTTTTGCTACCTAATCTTTCACAAGTATTTTGTTGTCATAAGAGCTCATAAACTGCCCTACAGGTCTCAACATGGGTCCTGTCGTGGCTGGAGTCATAGGGGCTCGTAAACCGCAATATGACATATGGGGGAATACAGTGAATGTAGCCAGCAGGATGGACAGCACTGGGGTACCTGAGAGAATACAGGTGAGAGGTGGGCAGGGCTTTCTGGAGTCCATCTTGACTCCATTATTTAAAGTAACGGTGACATACCATGCTCTCAAATATTATAATATTCTGAAGTGTTAATTTTCCAGTTCAGTTTTCAATTCCAGTTGTTATATATATATATATAATTATTTTTTTGAATATATATAATTCTTCATTTAATGTATTTGAATTATTGTTAACACTTTAAAACAAGGTTCTTTGTTTAACATTAGCTTAGTTCACATGATCTACCACAAAACTTCTCCAGCATGTACTCATCTCAATGTTCATTTACTAATACGTTTTAAAATCAGCGGTTGTGTCTGTTTACATTGCTTAATGTGTTTGCATGTGTTTACATTGCGTAATGCACGATGAACATGAATGAACAGTTGTATTTGCTTTAACTAACGTTAACAAAGATTAATAAATGCTTTAAAAATAGACCATGTTTGCTCATGCATTAACTCGTGTTAACAAATGGAACCTTGTTGTAAAGTGTTACTGAATTATTTCTGCTCTTGATCTTTGACTTTTTTCCACTGAACCTTACGACCGTACGATCATAAGTTACAGCTCACTGGAAGTATACAGACATGATGTATTACATGAAAGCCATCTGACAATTCCACTTTAAAATGATTCCATCTTTTATAGTTCTTTGTGTTTCAATTGTTGTTTCATTCGATCACAGGTCACAACTGACCTATACCAAGTTCTCAGCTCCTACAACTACACACTGGAGTGCAGAGGAGTCGTTAAGGTCAAGGGCAAAGGAGAAATGACCACCTACTTCCTGAACGGAGGACCCAACAGCAGTTAACACTCAGCGTCTGATATTCAGAACATGTTTGAGACGATATAGGGAGGAGACTCCGGGGACTGGGCCAGGCTGTTGATGGACATCTTCCTGGACCAATCAGAATAGGATCTGTTCAGGAACAGCCCACCCCCTGTCTTACAGCATATGGCCCCTCTGCACATTGAGACTTTCCATAGGATTAACCTATAGAAGGGTCAAGCCCCCCCTTTTTAAGGTATGGAACAGCTCAAAAAGATGGATCCTCCTCAGAGACCAAAGAAACAGGAATCTCAAGGCATACAAAGCAGTTTTCCCAGTCTTATCATTCTTATATTGCCAAGAGGGGGCAGGTGCGCTCTCAGGTGGGACTTGTGGCTCCAAATGAAAACTGCATGACTACACTGAAGCCTATATACCTGTAAAACACAGCCGTTTTATGTGTATATAATTCATCGGTGTATGTAAAGAGTCCCGTTCGTACAATCCTTTTGTGTTCAACACTGTCTGTAGGTGATATCACAGTAGATAGAGATATCACAATGAGCTAATACATGGGTAAAAGGCTTTCGTGGACACAGCAGCACTACAAACCCTTTATAATTACCCAAACTACTGCGGCGACTGTGGTTGTTACTGGTAACAAGGGAACTAGAGATGACAGTATTATGGTTGCTATGAAGTCGAGAACCAGACTGCTACATTGTGTGTCCCAAACACACACACACACACACACACACATTAGACTCACACAACTGCAAACCAATACACTCTTCTACACTGAAAACACTTTGAACACAGCAAAATGCCCAAACGTGGCTGTTTTTGTATTTTTAACATTTTGTATATTGACTCCAAAATCCAAACTGTTAAAGCTATTTTAGATTATATATTTTGTACGTAAATATATTACAATGATGTCTATAAACACCAGTGTGTGTGTGTGAGTGTGTGTGTATAGATAGAGTGTATATATACATACCGATAATAGAACTCTACAATCCTACATATTTTTAACACGGGAGGTTTTTAATTGGCTGTAAATTTTCTTTTACCCTTCTGTCTCTGCATCCATTTGAAAGATATAATAAATACATTTGCTAGCCTTGTAAGCACAATGTGTTTGGCTTTCCTCCAAAATGGTTTCTATACTCTGTGAAGTACACTACACTGTAATTCTGAGTAGAGAATGGATTTGCAGAAGGTGAAAGGGCAAGTGAGTGTTTCAGTACAGCCACAGTCGTTCAAAGCTTGGCAAACACACCTGCAAATATTGATTTTTGTCTTGCGTTTATGGTGGGTTGGACAGGTTTGGTTTCTTTAGGGATACGCCATTTTTGCACTGTAGGTTGAGCAACCTTCCTTCCCCCTCAGTTCACTCTGGTGGTACGACCCAATGAATGTCCATTTTCTCCAATGAGGCCTTTGTATGTAAAGAGGTGGAGCTTGTACACAAATGTATACTTCATAAAGTGACATGATATATATATACATATATACATCAGTGTAAGCAGTGCAAAATACATTTGTGTAGGATGACAGTATAATGTGTTGGATTTGTAAGTAATAATCAAAGTTTTCCAAGCCCATCTCAAACATGCGATATCAAACACTAAATGTTCTTATTTCTCAAAATTTGGGCCCAACTTCCACAGTCACTCTCTGTGTTTTACTCAAGAAATCAGTGCCATTTCTTACCAGCAATTTTAAAACTGGGTTGAATGTTTTTGTATGTCATGTCATGTCAGACTATGACTATGCTAGACAATGTGGAGATGATATGAGTTATGAAATCATTGCTGAGTAAATTCTCTGCCACTAGCAGGACCAAACAGAACTGCAAAAGTTACGAACTCACCTCAATGATTGAGCCAGTGTTGGCCTGGTCGGTTTACTCAAACAGTTTTGAATCAGCCTACAAATGGCTTACTTGCATCTGTGTGTGCATTTTAAGCTGGGAGTGAATAAAGTATTTTAGCACTGAAAAAAGTCTATGACAAACACTTTAAAATCAATTCGGTGTGTCATCCAAACGACAGAAGGACACAGAGGTACGAGATCTTCAGTAATTACTATGTATTTTATCCTGCTGAACGTTTTCTGTTCCAGTAGTAAAAATCTTGGGTTGTCTTTGCTTATCTTCTGCCATGTCAAAACTCAATGCTTTTTTACATCCAAATAAACCACTATAATGTTTAACTGAGTTCATCTTATGATTATTACTCCTTCCAGCCCCTGTATTTACTTCTCTTCTGTATTTTTTTTTTTGCATTTAATATTTAATATATATATATATTTGCATTTCTCTTCTGTTTTTATTGCATTTAATACAAACGTTTTGCACTACGTGAGATTTGTGCTGTTGCACTTAATGTCCGCAGGGTGGCAGCAGTGCGCTTTCATTTTGCGCCGCTGCTCCGGTTTCTTCGCCTCCGACGCGCAAAGTCGTGCAGCTTTAATCAGCGTGAGGTTATTACGAAAAAATGACGCTGTTCGTGTGCTCGTTTGTCTCATTTGTCTCGTTTGTCTCATTTGTCTCGTTTGTCTTTTCATTGTCGTTGGTTGCTGTTAACGTTGTTTATTCCAGCCAAAGAAGAGCTCGCCCAAACCCAACATGTTGCGTCCCTTTAAAAGCACCAAAGGAAATGACCCCTACAGAGGGTCTGTCTGGGCCCTACAGAGGGTCTGTCTGGCCCCTACAGAGGGTCTGTCTGGGCCCTACAGAGGGTCTGTCTGGCCCCTACAGAGGGTCTGTCTGGCCCCTACAGAGGGTCTGTCTGGCCCCTACAGAGGGTCTGTCTGGGCCCTACAGAGGGTCTGTCTGACCCCTACAGAGGGTCTGTCTGGCCCCTACAGAGGGTCTGTCTGGCCCCTACAGAGGGTCTGTCTGGGCCCTACAGAGGGTCTGTCTGGCCCCTACAGAGGGTCTGTCTGGCCCCTACAGAGGGGCTGTCTGGCCCCTACAGAGGGTCTGTCTGGGCCCTACAGAGGGTCTGTCTGACCCCTACAGAGGGTCTGTCTGACCCCTACAGAGGGTCTGTCTGGCCCCTACAGAGGGGCTGTCTGGCCCCTACAGAGGGTCTGTCTGGCCCCTACAGAGGGTCTGTCTGACCCCTACAGAGGGTCTGTCTGGCCCCTACAGAGGGTCTGTCTGGGCCCTACAGAGGGTCTGTCTGGCCCCTACAGAGGGGCTGTCTGACCCCTACAGAGGGTCTGTCTGGCCCCTACAGAGGGTCTGTCTGGCCCCTACAGAGGGGCTGTCTGACCCCTACAGAGGGTCTGTCTGGCCCCTACAGAGGGTCTGTCTGGGCCCTACAGAGGGTCTGTCTGGGCCCTACAGAGGGGCTGTCTGGGCCCTACAGAGGGTCAGACAGACCGGCCTCCGCACGCGTCCCCTCCGCTCCGTTTGACGGAGAAAGAAGCGTCGATTGCAGAGTTGAACCGTGAACAGGATGGCAAAAGAACAATTGGATCGAAAAGGCTAAAAATAAGATCATTTATGCAATGTAAAAATAAGAGGTCATTTATGAAAATGGAAAAAACAAACAATTTATGAAATGTAAAAATAAGATCATTTATGCAATGTAAAAAAATAAGATCATTTATGAAATGTAAAAAAATAAGATCATTTATGAAATGTAAAAAATAAGATCATTTATGAAATGTAAAAAAATAAGATCATTTATGAAATGTAAAAATAAGATCATTTATGAAATGTAAAAATAACATCATTTATGAAATGTAAAAATAACATCATTTATGAAATGTAAAAATAACATCATTTAGAAAAGCCTCAGCCATCAGTTCATCAGTCCCGCTTCTCTGAGCCAAATGACTTCTAATAACCACCATCATCCTCCTCCTCCTCTTCCTCAGCATTGCAGCTGTTGGGATGTAAGATTAATGGTAACGTTGTCATTTGTTCGAGCTTTTCCTTCTAACCGAAGTTGCGGCTGCTTGTCACGTTTCTCCCCCAACACAAGTTTCAGTTCTTTGGGACGATGCATGCCTTTAAGTCCTGGTTTACATTGATTTAAAAATGCACTTATGTTTTTTATAACTCCCATCTGTTTTCACAACCCTAAAATAACGTTACCGGAACATTGTGGTAATCATCTGCAGGTGAAGCAGGAGAAAAGCTCATCTAACTAACACATGTAACTAATATTATTATATTATATTATATATTCACCTTCTCTCTTACCCGTTTCAATGACCCAGCAACGTGCAACTGTATGATGAAAACAATACGATTATACATTACATCTTGTTATATGTTCAATTGCCTATTTAAAATGGTGAATGTCTTTACTGGATAAATAATAAAGGTTTTTATTTCAAACAGGATGAATTTCAATAATGAAGCTAACACTATACGTTTAGGAAGACAGAAGAGATGAGGACGATCACCAAGAGGCCGAAAAAGCAGAACAAACTGGATGCCCAAGTCCCCCAATACAGGGTCAATGCAGGTAAAAGATCCCACACACTGATTTTAAAGTCTATCTTTATTGCACAGTAGTTACTTATTATTGTTACCTTGTGACAACTTCCCCCTGTGGAATATCAAAACACCAGAAATGTTGTTTGGTCAGGCACCAGCCAAATGTTAACATTGGTGTATTGTGTATATAAAGACACGAGAACCTATTTATAAAAAATGAAGAAGTTTACTGATGGTTTTGAAACATCACAGGCCTCGGCACTGAATACAAACACACTGGCCCAAGTGCACTAACTCTGTTAACAGAGAGCACGGGGATATTTAACATGCTGTCTTTAAAACTCAGAGGTGAAGTTGCATTGGTACCGTTTTAGAAAAACAAAGTGTGACCACTTCTAATTCATTTTGAAACCCTTTGGCCCTTAATCTGTCAATCAACTTTACAAAATAAAACAAAATAAAATGGATGCAAAACCAGCCAGGAGAATAAAAGCAGAAAAACAATTCCATTTACACAGATGCAATATTCTGCACAACATGAGGAACAAACAGACACATTGATAAAAGGCAGCGTACACTCACTGTGGCTTTGGGGCAGAAAAGTGTGATTCCATTTCCCTCAAAGCCCCCAGCATTCATTTGCAGGAAACACACCTGCTGGCAGCAAGGACATGCGTGATAAATAACACGGCTGATTATGCTTCCAGGGCAGAGACATCTGACTAATGACTATGAAAACACAGTGACTCTGAAATCAGGTGTCTGCATGAAGGCAGATGACAAAATAACATTGTCAAGGCCTGTGTTATGCATATAAGGTAATCAAAATCAAACAACGTTATATTTTGTGTATAGGCAGCTATAGACACGTCTGGTATACGAGTTGACTTTAACAATCAATTCACTCATATGCCTTCAAGCCCTGGTGTCAATTGACACAAAAATAACTAATTCTATTTAAAATTCATTTTGCAAATCAGAACTGTTTGCTAATAATTTGTTTAAATATTTCATGCATGAACTTAATATTCTGAGCTAATGAAGTCACTGTTAGGAACAGAAACAGACTTTTTTCATCTTTGACCTAAACATAAGGAAATAGTTCTTGAACAGTCAAAACTCAGAAGCGTGTGAAAACCCAATAGCTGAAACCCTGCTTCACAATCCTGAGGGCTTTCATCCTTGGATGGGGGGGGGTGACAGGGTCATAGTTGTGGGTAACAGTTTAAAACTAGGCAGGGCTACATTCTGTAGTCTTTAAAGAGCTCATGGGGGTCAAACGTTGTAATCAGGAGCCTTGCCCTGCGGTTTTCTCAGGTGGATCTGTAGAGTAATGAACGCTCCCACCATCACATGAAACAGAATCTGCCACATGTTACGCAGTTCATACAGATACATGTTACACAGGCAGATCATAGCAAAGGCCAGGAATGACTTGACGCTTCTCCACACTGAGTAGAAGGCAAACAGGTAACACTACAAACACAAAGAGAGACACATGAGAAAAACTGTTAGGAAATTAAATGGAACTACATTTTTACAATTTTTAAAAGAAAATTGAACATTGGTGTTTACTACGAATAGACACAAGTGAAATCAATAAATAAAGCTGCAATCCGTAGCTTTCGCCTCTCTGGTGCCATCTCTGTTTGAAACCTAAAATTGCAAGTTACTTTACCAACTTTTAATTACGTATGTTGAAGTCAAACTTAGCTAAAGTTACATTTTCTGTGAAATCAGGCCCAACAGCTCAAATTAAAAAGCTCTGTTATAAACTTACCATTGCGAATTGGGGTAAGGTAAGGAGATTGTGATACCACTGATCTGTCGGGTTCTTGCTCAATAAGTGATTTGTATTCTTTTGTAACCCAAGAAGTTATGGATTGCAGCTTTTAACAATTTAAACATGAAAATAATTGCATAACATTCCTAAGAACAAGTAACATTGATGCTTGCCTTAGCAAGTACCGCTAATATAAAGCATCTACAATATCAGCTGGCAGGGCAATGTTTCTCCAGTTCTCCAGATACTGCTCGTACGTGATAGTGGGAATCGTGAGATGTATTAGCAATGGAAGGTCGGACAGAGATGGAGAGCAGAGGAAATGAAGTCTGGCAGATCGACAATAACTTACGGTCCGACCCGCCACTTACCTGATACAAACAGGCCGCAGTCCCCAGAAAAAAAGCAATTACGTAATTAAAGTCTTCATCTTCGTTCTGCAGATAGAGCAAAAAAGAGCAAAGACAGGATGCTGCGTTAAGGAGGGAACAAATTACAACAGGAAACTGCGCTAATACGAACGATGAATTGCGGAGTGTCAAGACGTGATGGTTTACTTTTCAGTGCGATATACGACGCAAAGCAAAAAAGTTTATTTATGGAAGAGGAAAACACATTATATTTAAGTGTGTCACCTGACAAAATTATTCATGAGTACTGTAACTATGCATTAGCTGTAATTTATTACGTTACAATGGCACATTTACATTTAAAAAATATGTTCGGTCCAATACAGTAATCGATAAAGGAAACAAAGCCCAATATAAAGTGATGTGTTGGCCAGTGGCAGTATTAATATTAGCGTGTGATTTAGCTAACCTGTAATATGCTTTCAATTGCGTGGACGCCCCGCAGTAAATTGAGAGCACCGCACAGAACGCTTAAGACGCAGGCCACGACACCCGACAGCGAGACGGGCTCCAGCATCTGTACAGGAGCTGCAGGGGTAAAAAGGAAAACGCAGTTAACAATGCAGTGAAGTGCTTGCCCAGGCAATATGACTGCCTAGCTCTGCTACGGTGCTAGTGGCTTCTGGGTGGTTGCCAAGGTGTTTCTATGCACTTGCTACAGTATTCCGGGTGGTTGCACACAAGCCCAACCCCCAGGTCTCAGGTCCAGATATTCTGGTCCCTAGATGTGACTCAGGTCCCTTTTTAATATAAGTCAACAGGATTTATTTGCTAGGGGAAAAGCATGATTGCTTAAGTGAAAGGGTGTTCTTGTAGCTCAACTGGTAGAAGATTTCATTAGCAGCGCAAAGGTTGTGGGTTTGATTCCCAGGGAATACACATACTGCTAAAAATGGATACCTTGAATGCACTGTTATTCGCTTTGGATGCATAAATGTAAATGAATGTAAAGGCAAAACCCAAGTTTGAGCAACAATATTAGTGTCTTATTGATAGCTATTATTTACTGAACCAAACAGTTTGTTTTATTTTTTTCTAAAAGGCCTGTTTCAATTCAATTAAACTTTTCATGCACATGGCATGCTGAATTATTTAGTTTCGAAATGTTTACACATACACACTTCAAAGAGCAAGTGAGCTCTTGCACAAACATAACGCTCAACAAATCGATTAAGGTAAGATAGTGAAAATCAAAAGTCTTACGCTCTGCTTACAAGACCTCAAAAAAGCTTCTCGCTATCACTTCACACTTACAATTTCACACAGATTTTCAACAAACCGCAAAATGTCAGTTTTGTTTAGTTTTTATCTGTGTTATTTCAAAGAGATACTTGCGAGAAAGAGGGACAATAAGATTGGGACGTGTTGCAAGTCAGACTCAAACCATGGCTCAATCAGTCTCTAGCAAAAACATTGAGTTAACTGCTATACCATGGCTTAGATAAGCAGAGTGATGTCTAGCAAGGACAACAACTTAAACAGCATTT